>JAWIIS010000021.1:6179186-6779186 GCA_033682625.1 Helicoverpa zea x Helicoverpa armigera | reverse complement strand
CTCGTCCGGCTATACTTCTCCTGCATTGATAAGCATGAACTCTACGCTTCACATGACTAAAGAAGAGGTAAGCTGGATTTTAAAATGTCTTAACGGTATAGTAGTAATTAGTTACCGAACTGTTAATATCATTTCTGCATTACATTAATCTGAAGCAGAAAAAAATATTTACCGAGAAGTTTGAAATCATATTATTATTGTGGAGCAAGCCTAACATTCAGTTATATAATATTCAAATAAGTAATGTTATTAGTTTGTTATTATAACTAAAGCTAATAAACAACGGTGTGTTAATTTATCGAATAGAAAATTAACAGTAATTAAACAAGCAACTACCAATTTCTTAATAATATAATTTTTATTTTCTTTCTATTACAGTCAACATGGGTCGGCGGTCTTATGCCTCTGGCTGCATTGGTTGGTGGAGTCGCAGGAGGACCTCTCATAGAATGCATTGGAAGACGATGGACCATAATGGGAATGGCTTTACCATTCTTCCTCGGCTGGATGCTCATAGCAACTGCGTCAAACGTGCTAATGGTGTTCGCTGGAAGAGTTTTCTGCGGAGTGTGTGTCGGAATTGTCTCCCTTGCATTCCCAGTCTACCTCGGTGAAACGCTACAGCCCGAAGTACGAGGTGCATTTGGATTGTTGCCTACTGCCTTTGGTAACACTGGAATACTTTTATCATTCTTTGTGGGGAGCTACCTCGATTGGTCGAAACTAGCATTCTTTGGAGCTGCATTACCGGTACCATTCTTCCTGCTCATGCTGCTAACGCCTGAAACCCCACGCTGGTTTGTGTCCAAAGGACGCCCTGAAGATGCTCGTAAAGCGCTTCAATGGCTTCGAGGCAAAAATACAAACGTTGACAAGGAAATGAAGGATCTTACACGTACACAGGCTGATTCGGATAGAACAGGAGGAAATGCTTTCAGACAACTTTTTACTCTTAAATACATGCCCGCTGTCCTTATTTCTCTTGGATTAATGTTGTTCCAACAGTTAAGTGGTATTAATGCAGTAATTTTCTACGCCGCGTCAATCTTCAAAATGTCTGGAAGCACTGTTGACGAAAACTTATCTAGTATCATAATTGGAATCGTCAACTTTGTTTCTACATTTATTGCCACCGCTATCATTGACCGCTTGGGACGTAAAATGTTGTTATACATTTCCTCAGTTTCTATGATAGTTACTCTAGTTTCACTGGGAGCTTACTTTTATGTGATGGATTCAGGAGTTGATGTCACGGCTTTTGGATGGTTGCCACTTGCTTGTCTTGTCATTTATGTTCTGGGATTCTCTATTGGCTTTGGACCCATCCCGTGGCTCATGTTAGGTGAAATTCTACCATCCAAAATCCGTGGCACAGCTGCATCTCTTGCGACTGGATTCAACTGGACGTGTACCTTCATTGTCACTAAAACTTTCCACAATATCATCGACGCCATTCATATGTACGGTACAGTGTGGCTGTTTGCTGTCATTTGTTTAATCGGGCTGTTTTTCGTAATATTCTTTGTCCCTGAGACTCGAGGTAAAAGTTTAGAGGAGATTGAAAGGAAATTAACTGGGGGTTCACGAAGAGTACGGCATATTAGCAGCAGTAAGCAACCACAAAATGGCTGTTAACTCCCGAATTGTTTAATGTCTAGGAATAATGTACATTCCAAAATATCAAGTGATGAACTGTGTTAGAAAGCAAATTTTAGAATATGTAATTAGGCAAAGCACTGAATCAGTGCGGGCTGAAGACTGAATGGGAATGTAGCCATAAGTTTTATATTAATAGGTGTAAATAATAGTAAATTAGATTAGATATTAGAATGTCTTGAAACAGTTCCTTTAGTTGTAAAATTGTCGTAGCATTCGGCTCTGCGACGGTGCTCGCTATTATTCAAGTTCCTTGATAACAATGTACTGGATCTGTTTTGGAAGACTCACTCGTATTTAAAACTATTGTGTAATAAATTGTACATAGGAGAACAATAGCATATCCTGTAGAATTGTATGTAACTGTACAATCTATGAAATTAACATTTACCATTGCAATTAGAATCAAACCACTCAGAGAAAGCTTGTCAAATTTTATATTAAGTAGATCTGTAACTTATTTTAATAATGATCATGACAAATCTGTTTAAGTAGATACTGTAGTAACCAAATAATTGTTTTAAGTTGCTTGTATAGTATAATTTGATCTTCCGTTTACACTATATATGAAGACTTCGTATATTATGGAGTCAGTATTTATTGTTGTTATTTTTAATACAAAATAATTTATAATTTAATACTTTGTAGTTTTATTTGCATATTACTTTAACAGTCCATTTCAGACGAAATGATGGGACAAAATCGCTAAATAATTTGTAAACCTTATGATAACGTCGTATATTGCTTAGCACGATATCGATCCTACATTTTTCTGCAGTTTTGAACGAAATTATTTAATAGTATTATGTATATCTACAACAATATCACACTCATAAGGAAACTACCTATACTTCTTAGCAGACAAAGTTATTATTATTTTGATAACAGTGTGTTATTGTCCCGAATGATAACACAGGATCGACACAAGACGCTCTCGTCATTGAACTATAAACTATTGTTATTATAATAATGAATAAGTCCAATGCCTCGGCAAACACGAGTTCAAGATAATAAAAAAAAAACAAGATCAAAGTTTAATTTTAAGAAAAAACCATTCCGCGAAATATTTAACTGATATCGCAACAATACTTAATTACGCAAAATCATCGAAAACTAAATGTTTATCATTATATGCGGGAAACAGAAATCATCTTTGCCTTTATTAGTGTAGGCAAGTACAATTTTCCGAAGCATTGAGCAATTACAGACTATAAACAAATTTAAAAACATCTATTATCATCTGCCTATCCTCTATTCCACAATGTTAGGGTCGGTTTCCAGTCTAACGGGATGCAGCAGAGTTTCAGTGTTTTAAATGCAGCATTTCAATATGAAACACTGGAACTATGTATTTCCCTATCTGATCTCCACAATCCAGTTAAGCTGAATAGTTTTGTAGTTACATAGTTTTACTAGAAAAATATTTTTTTTTAGCTTAGATAGTCCATTAACCGAGGAAAGCTATAAGCTACTTATGATCCCAGTGCCGCGAGCGGGATCAGTGCATTGTGCATAAAAACGTGCGTATGTAGTTGTGAAACAAAATCTTTGCACATTGTAGCGCGTAGACATTTTGCCACTTAGTTTTAGCTAGGCGTTTAACTCGTTACAGAAACAATCTTGTATTTAAAAATATGGACACCGTTTATCTTTTTTTTCAAATGTTCAGACTCCATACAATCGCTCGCACGGATTGTTCCAAAAAATTGAATATTCTAAATCATAAAATATATGTACAAAAGCTTTTACTGTCATAAAAAGATCCCTATGTATGTCCCGTGTCCCTAATCTTAAACTACGTATCTGATTTTCATGCGGTTTTTCTAAATAGATAGAGTGGTTAAAGATAAAAGTTTATATGTAAAATAACATACATTGACTAGTGGGGAAATAGTGTTATACCATTGCGAAGCCGAAGCGGGTCCCTAGTCATTTATAAATGCTTTAACTAAACATGCAAAAGTTAAACAAAAGAGATATTAAAAAACTTTACCATAATTAATTACATAATATGGTGTCTAAAATATGTAACTTAATTTATAGAACCGTGGATGACACTAATCATAAGTCTAAGGTAAGCATGCAGTTACAAAATAAGGTTTTTGAACATTGAAAACTTAGTTTGTTACGTACTGTCGCGTTGGTTAGGCATCTTCTCGTAGTCTGCAGTCTGCAAGTCAACTAGGCGCTGGCTGAGAATGAACTACGCCTTTACTCCGTATCGGCTACGAATTAACTACGCCTTGGCTACGTCTCCGCTACGCATTAGCTACGCCATGACTACGCAATTGCTACGATTTGATTACGCAATGACTACGATTGGGCTACGCGGTAGTTACGATATTCCTTCGTGTCGGCTACGGTCGGCGTCAGCTACGTATGCTCTACACTTTGGATTAAAGATAATAAGATATTTTCCCTTGAAAACTGACAGCTGCATAAAACATTCGGTATTCCTATAGTTCGAGTTTATGTTTCCATCCAAGGAAAAGTGTTACAAAAGTACGCTACGCTTTCTAGTTTCACGTTATGCATTCTATACACTTAACCTTATGCATACTTCGTTATCAAACTAAATTCCTAAGGAATCTAAAAATACGATGTGCATTGTTATTGTTATAATGAAAGGGAAGTTTTGTTATAGACAAATAAAAGAAAAGATAACAGAACAAAATATTTATTAAAGGATTGGAAAAATCTGAAATGTATTAGTTATTGTCATGTTTATCTGTACTGGCATTTTATAGCTTAGACATTTACACGTCGACATGTCAACACATGGAACACATGCTAGACGATTAGATCAATAAAAATTGTTTACACCTTTACGATCAGGATAAACAAAATACATTGACGGCAAGACGGATAGACATAGACGGATATACCTCTACATAGACGGAAGACAAGAGTGATAAAAAAATCTGCACTATTCTAACAGTCTTACTGATAAACGTGAATTAAATAATAAGTTATACTTAAGGGGTGTTTAAGAAAAAATCTTACTTATAAACGTGGCTGAAATAAATCATTTTCTTAGCAATGTCTTAAATGAGCTGTCAAATTAAGTAGCCTCACACCCTTGTTTAACCCGCTAATTAGCAAAATGGCTGGATTCTTACCAGCTGATTTGTCATTTCCGGTTTATTGACAGTTCAACTTTTTAATTTTATATTTTACGGATGCCATTGTTGCCATTACACAACGTTTTGATGACAAATATTTTTTAAGCTACCAACATTCCGGTAGTGTTGAGAAATTAGTATGTTTTTATGTCATTATCTGTTCATTACTTAAGACATGCTTAAGCAACGTTTATAGGTCAAAATAATTTAATCACTACTTAAGGCTTTGAGTAGTAATTAGTTAAAACAATGATTAGAAGATGATTAGTTGATTTTTATAAGTAAGGCTGTAAATCACCAGCTATTTCTATTCAAAAATTAATAATAAACAATCAAAGAGGTAATTTTTATAATGTACTTAATACATAATAAGAGTTGTATAAAATCCATTCCATCAAATCCAAACCATTAATTATGTAGGTAACGAATATTTACAGAAGAAAATACAAAAAAAAATAGTTTTGAAAAAGCTTGAACATACCACGTAAGGTTTACATTCAGATAAGTATAATTAGTTATCTTTCTGGTCTACTGACACCACATGTTACAGTATCCATCGAAACACGTGATAACTGGACACACCCACTTTTGAGAATTTGTGGGTGTGTCCCAGTAAGCATAATGGGTTTAATGGAACTCCCTAGTTTTTGAAATAGAAATAATTTCTTCTGCGAATTATTTTTTCAATCGTTGCAATACAATTCAAGAACAGGTCAAGAACGTTTACTTTCGCAAGTCCTTTTAATTTAACTTCTGGTATTGAAAATGTTTTATCGTAAATGTGCATCTACAAGGAATGTAGAGGAAAAATTAAAAGTAAAGTACCTACCTATGTTTAGTACGAAATGCAATAGCGTCGAACAAGAGAAGGTAATAGGGGCTCCTGATAGCTGTTATAATTATACACGTATTTCTATTGTTGTTAACCGCATTTATGACATAGGTAGCTATACAATATAATGAGGAAAACATTTTCTGGTACAGACAAAATTAGATTAGCAGCAATAGTAACAAGTGTCACTGCAATTCTAGTACATGCTTACATGGTCGATTTTCTTTTGTTTCCTCTAAATATTTATACGTAATACTAATCAAGACCATAAATATAGTAAAATTGTTAAAACATTTAAACTGTTACTAGATGTGTGCCGTCGTTTTCCCAAAAATAATGGATGCATAAACAATAGTACCTAAGCACACTAAATTCTTTTTTTAAAAGGATATTGCGATTTTGCTTTTTTCTACGGAAAAATACTATTATCTATCCGCCATTTTGGTTGCTACTTAGATGAGGCTACATAAAACATTATCTATTAGGAAAAAATCTCCGTATTTTTAACTATTACTAAGCGTTTATATAAGCTGACATAATAAATTAGATTTACTTAGCACAGTTCTTTTATGTTACATGCTTCGAACAAACTACTCGTGAAACGCATGTAGAGATGGACAACCTTATCAAAAAGTATTAAACTGCGATTGCAACCTTCATGCAACTTAATACGTAATTTTAAACACACCACAATGCCAAATATGAATGCACAGAACAGAATAGTGTCAAAATATTATATCTATGTTGTTGTTGTAAGTTTAATAACATTTCGAAAATTTTAAGTCAACATTAATTTTAGATTAGTTAACAAAAGCTCTAACAGTTGGGTAAAATAATAATTAATTGATAAAGCTATAGTAGAAAGGAGGTCTTTTTCGACAAAGGCGTTAATAGATGATGAGTTTGAGCAAACCACTGTTGAAGCTTACATCGTATTTCTGAAAGCTTTCGCCCTTCTGAGGTGTCCAAAAACCTATGAACACAATTCTTTCTGATGAAGTTGTTTTTCCCTTACATTAGTAGTTCGATGTCTCTGTTTTGAATCACACAGCCTCGATCTAGCCAATCGGTTTAGTCAATCAATTTGTGCCCATATAAATCGCAGCGAGTGTTGCGCGACAAACTCATTTCTTCAGTAACTTAGTCGAGAACACATTCAGTGCTGTGGTGAACATAATTACGAGTGTCAAGTGATTTTGTATGAGCAGATCAAAGTACTTCGTCCATCATGAAGATTTTGATGAGAGCAGATACACATTACAGCATACAGTACTCCAGTGACTATGAAAAACCGAAATATACATTTTCACAGGTAGGAAATATTTTTATTAGCAATTAATAATATCGCCAAGAATATTCAATACATCCTGAAAAAAAAATTGTTTCATGGGAAAGTTTAAGATTTTAGTTTGACATTTAGTGTAGCGATAACAAACAGGTTTTGCCTTCATTATTTTCGTAACGTCGGGATTAAAACTACAAGATTCATGATTACCAATATGGCATCTAAAACTTCAGGCAAAATGCATTCATTGTTTTTATGATTGCTTTTAATTCCGTGCACTAAAATGCGAGTCCTCCAATTGCGCCTAGTCAATTAGTTTGTTGGCACTCAGTTATCATTCAACTCTGTTTTGGTCCATTTTATAAATATACATTCACTTATTAGGTTTTGGTAAACTGCTATTCCGATCTTATGATTCAATTAAAATACCTTCAGAGCAAGTGAAGCAAGTGTTTCTCGCATGTTCTTATAATTTTCCGTTCAAGTCATGCATTATGAATTTTTACGCTACATTACGTTATCAGCATGGTATAATTTTACTATAATAACAACCGCAATCAACAAATCTTGAGGTACCCATGACTAAAATTAGAGAACAAGTATATTTTAATTCAGTGGAATTAAGCTATTAACACTCTCCCTCAACCACCCATTTTTGTTTCGCTATCACGCTATCCCACAGTAAATACGTTACAGAGTAAAAACATAGACCAGAAAAAAGACTAGGATTTAAAGTCAAAAAAGTCAACCAAAATACATGTGAAATGTAAGTTTAATTTGTTGCATGTCCGTCTAACAGTCTCATAAAATTTGCATTTGTCCATTAAATAGTTCACCTATTTAATATAGGTTCGAACTGTAAAGCTCAAAGTAATCTCCAATTTTGATTACACGTGAGTTATAGGCTGTAAACGTGAGTTTTTAATAGCAGTACCCCGCTTATCAAGGAACTACTTCACGCATACGGATAAATAGTAGTCTATGATGAATATGTATTAGCTATATCACTGTCATGAAAATAACCTTTGAGGAACCTTTAAAGTACTTGTTTTTACAAAACAAATTAAGACTGCCATCCGCTGGGGATGCTAAATATAAAAGCAATTACGTTAGAATTGCCCATTTATTACAGTGTCGATGTGTAAGTGGACCCAATCAGAGTCAATGATTGCTTAAATTAATAGAAGGCGGTTTGCGTCGCATCGCACACGCCTCCATGCAAATACCGTCATGCTTTGTATGAACTGAAAATATTGCGAAGCCGTTACTATAACTTCTATATGTACGTTATCTATATTTACTGTTCTGCGTATTATACTAGTTCAAACCAATAAATTATTAGGCCCTATTCATTCTGGACATAACTAGTGCCTAGGGCCCATCTCGTTGGTTAAATAAATAATGTCTATTAATGACACTGCAACTTTAAATCAATAAAGTTTCCCCATAACTTCAGCACGCTTATGTTCTGAATTACAGGTTTTGGCTGCTGTGGCAGTGTCTATGGGCTCCATGATCATAGGTTTCTCTTCGGCGTACACCTCTCCAGCCCTCGTGACAATGAAGAACAGTACTGTTATTTCTGTCACAGACGAGGAGGTAATTGACTATCATTTGTCACTTCAATTTAGTTTTGGTGTTTGGCTGACCATATTTTAATAAATCCATTATGTTCTGTCAACAGGCAAGTTGGATTGGCAGTTTGATGCCCCTAGCGGCCCTCGCAGGTGGCGTGGTTGGTGGACCATTAGTCGATTACATTGGCAGACGTAGAACCATTTTATTCATCGCACCCCCTTTTTTTCTCGGTTGGGTTCTAATAGCTACTGCAAGAGTAATACATTTAGTATTTACTGGACGTGTTGTCTGCGGTCTTTGTGTCGGAGTGGGCTCTCTCGCGTTCCCTGTGTATCTCGGGGAAACTATACAACCCGAAGTCCGCGGTACGCTAGGTTTGTTTCCAACCGCTATTGGAAATATCGGTATATTAATTTGTTATGCGGCTGGAAAATACCTTAACTGGTATGAACTAGCGTATTTAGGTGCAGCATTACCAATTCCCTTTTTTATTTTAATGCTTATGATCCCAGAAACTCCCCGTTGGTACATATCTCGTGGGCGTAATGAAGAAGCCCGAAAAGCGCTACAATGGCTTCGAGGCAAGAACGCCAAAATTGACAATGAAATTCGTGACATAGCCCTATCAGATGCAGAAATGGGTAAAGAAGGCATAAAACTTAAAGAACTGTTTAGCATTAAATATATGAGATCAATTTTAATTTGCTTGGGTCTAATGACGTTTCAACAATTATCAGGAATCAATGCCGTCATATTTTACACGGTTAGTATATTTAAAATGTCAGGAAGTTCCGTAGACGGCAATTTGGCAACAATTATTGTAGGAGTAGTTAATTTCGTGTCAACCTTCATTGCTACTGCTCTTATCGATCGTGCGGGACGCAAGGTGCTACTCTACATATCTTCTGTGACCATGACCCTCACGTTAGTGGTACTAGGAACTTTCTTCTACGTGCAAACTGATTTACAAATTGATGTATCAGATTTAGGATGGATACCATTGACTTGTATTATGGTTTATTTATTAGGCTTTTCCTTAGCTTTCGGCCCTATTCCATGGTTGATGATGGGTGAAATTTTACCAGCAAAAATACGAGGTGGCGCCGCGTCAATTTGTACAGCATTTAACTGGTTATGTACTTTCACGGTTACAAAAACATTTCACAACATACTGGTCGGCATCGGTCCGGCTGGTACATTTTGGCTATTTGGGTGCATTTGTTTCGTGGGTTTATTCTTCGTGGTAATATTTGTCCCAGAAACACGAGGCAAGAGTCTTGAACAGATAGAGAATAAGCTCACTGGACGAGCCAGCACAAGAACTCGTAGGATGAGCTCTATTGCGAACATTAAGCCATTGCCGAGTGGATGCTGACTTCTAAAGAGACTTAACATTGGTTGTGAAATTTTGTTCTTATTAGGACCAATCGGTTCCTTAAATTTTAAATAAATTGTTCCCTCCAATTATTTCAATGCATACTTGTGTTTTTACAGTTAAACAAGCACAATCATAGTAGGTTATTCTTGATTCGCTTAACACTTATGTATCCTACCTCTAACCTCAAAACTTATTAAAAGAAATACTTAATACAGAAACAAGAGAGTACATTAAATATAAACAAATTTCATTAAATGAGTCTAATGAATTAAGCTAATCATTTTATTTCTATTTAGTTTTAAAATTAGATTATTCAATGGATATTGTAAATATATTTGTAATGTTTCTTATTTATTTTTAATTAAAGTAAGTAGGTACTTAAGTATTACCAAAAATGTTATTTTAAGCTTAGTTAGTTTTATATTTTATTGAAACCAAATATACTGTTTTCTAAGACCTTTTTTATTTACTACCTTCACCAATAAACCTTGAGAATGTTTTATCTACGAGAAGTACATAAAAGAAAGTAATTTCAGTTTAAATTGCATATATCTTATCAATCATAAAACCAATCACAGCTTCGATTTCGATTAACAGCACTTTCACAATAGCAGATTTTCTGCTTGTTTCATACGGGCATCCAGTACAAATTATGATATTTGCTAGTGTGAAAGGTCCTTACATGATTCTAGGCTTTACTCAATGAGTCTCAGTTTGATTCCTGGGTAAGGCTTGCTTTTACTGTTAACTAAGCTTTGTAAAACTCAATGTACATAAGATGGACATAATGTTTTGACAATTTCTTATCTCGCATAATAAGTAAGGAGAAATCAATCATCACCTACTCAACTATATTGAGGTTAGTTTATATTTTAAACAGCTGAGTAACAGCATTACACATGGAGCGACTTCTATCCTACCTCCTAAACTCAGTCACTTGGGAAACCCGATACCTCTTGGTAACTGGTTGTAAAGAGAAACCAATATATGTGATTTATTTTTTTGCCTGGTTCTGATTATAATTAACAGCTTTGGAAACAGTCATAATTTTTACTAAGAATAGTAACTTTAAATATAATGTGTTTACTACATGTCATCATTGCTTTAGATTGCCCATTACTCGATAAACAAAATATTATGTTAAAGAACCTGCGTTCGCAAAGATGGCCAGCATCCTTCCAAATTCAATATTAACAGATTTTGTACCCACGGTTGATTTGGTAAATAATACAAAAAAAAATTTGGTACAGTTCTTAAAACACAGGCCTGCTAGCCACAATGCCAAAAATGATTATGCAAAATAAAAGCATAGGCTTTATACCTAAGACAAACCACTGACCCTAAACTTCATCTAAAGTGAGCAGAATTGTGGGAACAGTTACAACAAATTACTTGAAGCAACAAAAGACTTTTAGTTAATGGCAATATAAACTTGTTGCTAAGAATAACTATGATATAGTAGATGACAGCATACTTTACTTTCAAGTCTGAAATAATAATGATTGTAACTTGGGAACATCATAACACTTCATATACCTACCATAACTTAGGCAAAAATGAGCCAACAGATAGTTGTGCAAAATCGTTATAAGATAAAAAAAAAAATTGTGCGGGAGGACCACTGTACTCTAGTACGGATAGGAAATGATATGAAGCGTTTATTGATGATATATTTATGACTTACCCATGACTTGAACGCGGCAAATAGCACAGGTATCACACTCGACGTCCCAGCTCCACATGGCGACTGCATTCCATTTCTTCAATGTAAACATTTTATCCGGCTTCTGCCCATCGTTATCTCCTCGTTCCAAAGCATCACAATCTTCAGACATTGTAATAGGATAAAAACAGAAATAAATCTAATCCACTATTTATTTACTTCGTCGTTTTTGACATATAAAATTGAAGTTTGCCATTTGAGTATTTACGAAGTATGCTTATGCTTGAGGTATGAAAGTATGTATAGCAACTAATTAGTGAGAAGTGAATGATTCACAAGTAACATATATAGATAGAAAAGATTTTATCAAAATAGTTTTTCATTACTAGCTTTGTAACGTACCACATGATGTCATCTAGTACGTTCCATTACACGCAATTTTTTTTATATTGCAAGTCGTCGCGTAATTGCTTTATTAGAATATTAGTTAGTATAATCTATTTCTACAATGTACACACTATACATATATACAAACTTAAACTACTTATCTTTATACAAAACTAAAAATAAAATACTATATACAAAATATATATTGTTAGCTGCCAGTAGTTACAAAGAGGGCAGCAGAGACGAGCGACCATAGACACCTCGCCATTCAGTCAGCCGTGCATCTATGCTTGGAGGATTCTTTTTTCGAACGTCGTTATGACAAGACATGTTATAGTTTGACAGAATGCGATTTTGCCGCGTTCTTGACTAATCTTAGTTGATTTTCATGTTAAAACCATTTCTTGTAATTTCCTCGTTAAACAAACCTGCTTCTGGTTTTTAAGATCAGAAGTGGGATAGTCTCACTCCCACTATAAAGTTTTTGATTTCAGTTTCAGATTCGTTGGCACTTTTATTAAGTACGACGCGGTGTAAGGATATCCGCCATTACCGAAGTTTTTGCCGTTCTATTTTATTTTGTAATGGATTGCAGTGCGTTACATAGATTGGTAGATTCAAAATGCTATGCAGGCGGCTCGAGAATTGCTCGAGCTTAGTACGCTGATGCTGCTCTCGTGTGTTTTGGGTGGAATGAGTTTCTGCCTATGTATTGCTGTGGTATCCGTGAACAACATGCCTTGCTCCTACTATGCTCCAGATGTTATGGGAAGAATTCTGTAATGTACCTACCTGTATGTGAATGGTGAGATCAATCCGATTTATAGCCTTTATGTAATACATGTCTTGTAATCCATCTTGGTGGTTTATTGGTTAAAGACATACTGAATGTGTATGAGAACTTGAGTTAGATAACTAACAGGCTTACTATGTAAATGAGCTCAATAATATTTATTTCTAAACTTTCTGCTCATGAGAGTTTCAACAAGTACCTACACAGAAATATAAGTTTACTGCTTTTGTGGTATAAATGCACACTGATTAGATATTGACTTACTCAAATTGTTTTCATTGAAATGAAATAGTTAAAATTGTGCATCAGGCTCTAGATTTTTGGTGCCATTTTACAATTTACAAATTGAAAGTCTGTTTTCAGACCTTAGTTTTTATTTTCTTTTACTGATTATGTAATTCGGCATTAATTTTTGATGTTAACTAATGTTCAAATCTGTAACATGACAATGCTTGAGAGTCTGTCAATTGAACATTTGGTTACCTTAGCCAGATGCTTGCTTGCTTGTCTTTTGACTACAGGTATTGAGGATAAGCCTAAGCTGTGTGAGGTGATGGTGTAAGCGCTCCAGGTGCTGTGTCGTTTGACATAGTAAGAGTGCTGTGACACTTCATGCTCCCCGGGTGCTGTGCTGCTGCACAAGCTTTGGATGCTGTACGTAGTGCTGACGGCCAGTATCTCATTTGGCATACCCCGGTAATGAAAGCCAGTGGATAGCAGACCTGGCATATCATGCTTTGAGGTCAGGTGATCTGTTCTATTGTTTTGATTACACATCTGAAGTAATTATGCTCTTAGCTGTATTAAGTGGAAAAATGTGTAATAATGTACCAACCATTGGTATTGTCACCTATGAGTATTCTGTGTAGCAAAAGCTGAAGTGAAGTTAACTACACGTAACTTATCAAACCGTAATGGTAGTTGTGTTTTCAGCGTTGCTGATACATGATTAGTAATAATGATATTTCTGAGACATATGTAGTTTCAAAGTTATGCCTTGAATTTATTTCTTTGAGAGCGAAAAGCTTTCCAGATTTTAATGGTCAGAAGTGGCCGAACGAAATGTATGTCGCAAGTGCTTGTTCGCAGACTTATACACGAGAATGTGTAACGGCCGTGTCGTGGCCCAAGCGCTTCTGTGCTGGTGCTGCTGATTGCGGCACGAGCACTGCTCTGCCGGTGCTCCTGGTCGTGGCACGAGCGCTGCTGTGCTGGTGCTCCTGCTGGTTCTGTTGGCTTATGCCTTCCGAATAGTCTGAGCCTCTGGCTTATGGCTTCCGAATAGTCTGAGCCTCTGGCTTATGGCTTCCGTATAGTCTGAGCCCCTGGCTTATGGCTTCCGAATAGTCTGAGCCTCTGGCTTATGGCTTCCGTATAGTCTGAGCCTCTGGCTTATGGCTTCCGTATAGTCTGAGCCCCTGGCTTATGGCTTCCGTATAGTCTGAGCCCCTGGCTTATGGCTTCCGTATAGTCTGAACAACTGGCTTGACTATGACTTGCCTTGACCATGACTTCCGTATATTTTGAGCCCCTGGCTTGACTATGACTTGATTTGACTATGACTTCCGTATAGTTCGAGTATTTGTTCTTGATAACATATTTCTTGCGCTTGAGTGCACGCTTGCACCCACGGTTTAACTAATAAGTAAAAGTAATCGTATTTCTTCTTACAACTAATATGTTTCAGCTTTACACTCCAAACCAGGTTAATAATTTACATGATTTCTTTGTATGTTGTGTGTTTATATGTGTACAACTAATATGTTTCAGCCTTACACTCGACACACTTACACTGGGTGGTATACCAGTGTTCTGTTATTAATTTTGTATCTGTTAATTGATTTAAAGTTGACGTTATTTATTTGTGAGTCACTGGGTGGTATACCAGTGTTCTGTTATTAATTTTGTACCTGTTATTTTTGATTTAAAGTTGATGTTATTTATTTGCGAGTCACTGATTGGTATACCAGTATTCTGTTATTCATTTTGTACTTGTTATTTGATTTCAAGTTGATGTTATTTATTTTTCTTTCTTTAAATGGATTAGTACATTGTTTGAGGTTTGTAAGTCCTCGAATAATTTTTATTCTGAAAGTGTCATGTGTTCAGAAAAACCGATGATGACCACGATAACCAATCGAGATTTAAATATGACGAAATTGAGCCAGATCCAACTCGCTTGTTGAATGTGCAGGTGTTCCGAGACTCAACCAGGCTCACCCAGATCCTGCCGAGGACGTCAGGGTATCAGGAGAGGCCGTGTTAGCTGCCAGTAGTTACAAAGAGGGCAGCAGAGACGAGCGACCATAGACACCTCGCCATTCAGCCGTGCATCTATGCTTGGAGGATTCTTTTTTCGAACGTCGTTATGACAAGACATGTTATAGTTTGACAGAATGCGATTTTGCCGCGTTCTTGACTAATCTTAGTTGATTTTCATGTTAAAACCATTTCTTGTAATTTCCTCGTTAAACAAACCTGCTTCTGGTTTTTAAGAATATAAACATAAAATACATTTTTTTTATTATTTTTTTCTAATTTTATTGTGTGTTAATTTTATTGGTTGTGGTGGCCTAGTGGGCAAAGAACCAACCTCTCGAGTATGAGGGCGCGGGTTCGATTCCAGGTCAGGCAAGTACCAATGCAACTTTTCTAAGTTTGTATGTACTTTCTAAGTATATCTTAGACGCCAATGACTGTGTTTCGGATGGCACGTTAAACTGTAGGTCCCGGCTGTCATTGAACATCCTTGGCAGTCGTTACGGGTAGTCAGAAGCCAGTAAGTCTGACACCAGTCTAACCAAGGGGTATTGGGTTGCCCGGGTAACTGGGTTGAGGAGGTCAGATAGGGCAGTCGCTCCTTGTAAAGCACTGGTACTCAGCTACATCCGGTTAGACTGGAAGCCGACCCCAACGTAGTTTGGGAAAAAGGCTCGGAGGATGATGAATTTTATTGGTTGTCTAATACACTCAATGGGGCTTTAATAATATTTGTAAACACACAATATGTAATTCATTATTAGGCTATCGGTGACATATTTTAAGTCGAAGGGATCGGTTCTGTTCCTGAGGATTGAAAGTAAGGAGTATTTTTAGGCTACTTAAGTGTAGTTTGCATCAGCTTGTTGGCATAATTCTTTATAATTTGGAATATTATAATTATGGAATGGGAAGGTCAAATAAAAATATCTGGTTGTGTTAACTAAATATTTATTTGTAAAAAAAACCGAAAGCACAATCTTACAGAAACTGAATAAATGCGTTCGTAGACTTAACATATAAGTTCATAGAATAACTATTATTTTACTTCGAATACTTGAAAATAAACTAAATTACAATATACAAAAGAATATAGGTATGCATGAATTGGTAAAATCGATTAGTATTAGAATTTTGGTAATGTTAAACATTTAACACAATGGCTACCCTGTAATTAAATTTTATTCTCACTAGGTATTTAGGCACTATAGATCTATGAAAAAATATAAATAATAAACAAATATGTCTGAAAACTGTTAAATGATAGAAGTGCAATATTTTCAGAAACGAAGCGATCCTCTTAAAATAACGTCTTGTTGTCATTTTCGTCATTCGTTAAAATAATCTAGATAACTAAAAGGTATTAAAAATAATCGGTAGGTTTAACTCTAGTAGTAAAAAATAATTATGAAGAACATAAGGTGAGGTACAAGGCGGTGAGTAGGACGAGAAAGCTAGCTGTGATACTGCTAGCGCCGCTGAAACATCCTAGCTCCTCTACTTGTACTTGGTATCTGATGTCGTAGGGGAACCTGCATATGTTTGGATCTGTGGAAAAAGGGATGGATTTTATTACTTAATCTATAGGTACATTCCTATATTTGTGTTAATTATAAAATTAAATTACTAAACGATGAAGATTTCCTATTTTCTAATTTCATGACCTGCAAGTTCGGCAAATTTTAATTCCTAACACACGGAAAAATACAGAACGAAGTTCTGTATTTTTAAGATTGCAATTCTCTTCGTGGCTTACCTGCGCATGTAGCGCTAGCGAAGGAGCCTGCTGCAACCCCGGTGTCCGATTGCACAGAGATGTAGAGTGGAGCACACTCGTTGATGTACCATGAGCCGTCGCAGGCGTTCTGCAGGCTGATCTCCACATTACCGCTGTTCAGTGTCTGGCATGTCACCGTTGTGTTGTCTACTGCCACTGTTGATGTAGTTGCGTTGCGTCTGAAATAGGAAATCAAGGCAAAAATATGAGTTGAATAATATTGTTTATTGGAGTACCTAGGCTAGACGTAGGTACTCTACACTTATCATGTTTTCTTCCGGTAGGCACCGGAACTTGTAAACCTCTTGAATTGGTAGGTACTGATTCATTTGTCATATCTAGTGCCAGTCATACTCATTCTTGGAACGAGAAAGATAAATTCGTGTCCGGAAAATGTATCACATTGGTTTATTTATCAAAATGGTATTTCTTTAGCTAAGGCGATAAATGAGATAAGATATAGTAGGTACCTGGGATGGACGACGGTTCGAGAATGACAGACTACGAGAGCTCCTGCTCCCGTGCCGCTGCGGGACACCCTGACCTTTCTGTTATCATTGTTTTCGTAGAAGTAGTTGGCACTCATCCTGTAGAAGTTAATGTAACCCGGTTCAACATAGTCGTCAAACTGCCTTGTGCCAGAGGTACCTCCCTCGAATAAGAAACCACACGTTGGGTTGACGATTCTTCTACCAACTGTAAATAAAGACATTCTTGAATCTTCGTTGTTGAATTCTTGAACTTCATACACATGACTATACTTCACATTCACTTACCACTTTGGATCCGGCGAAGAACAGGACCCATACTGTTCTCTAAATCAGTTCCCGCAGTATTCAGAGTTACAGTGAAAATGTCACTATACATGTCTCTAACGTAGCTCCATAGGGTATCGAACTGATTTGTTCCGCTCACATACAAAACCCTCACATCTGGAAAAAAAGGAATGGTAATTAAGTACCTAACTAGGTACATTGTTCTAATATAGATGTGTAGATTCAAACTCATATTTTCTCACCAGGCAAAGTATTGTTTATCTCTCGCGCCTGTTCCCAGGCCAGGGTGGTGGTCTGCAAGTTACCGGTGTTAATCAGATATACTAGAACCGAAGAGTTGCCACCGACGTAGTTTCTCAAGCTCTCATTGAGGGCTGTTTCTTGCAACAGCACCTTGATGTTAGTCAAACTAGTTTCAAGATTCACTCCTGCTATTACTGTAGGAAAAATTATTATACAATTAATTAAGCTTGAATAAATTTTGTACAAAACGTGGGTAAATATAATAAATAAATAAACAATAAATCAATAACAGGTATTATAAAACTTACTTGATGCGTGTGTGGAAGCATTGTATGCAGAGTAGAAATCAGCAGGAGAGTGAGTTGTGTTAACGATAACTCTTCCATCAAATGCGCTTAGCAAAGTAACACTAGATCCGAACTTGCCCACCTCAATAGAGTCTACTAAGTAAGAGATGGCGGGTGATATCAGTTGGTATGACCACGAGGAATCTAGTGCGATGTACAGGTTCGTTCTTAGACGGAAATCAGTGCTCTGTGTCTGTGTGGTCGCGCAGTCCATGTCAGTGATAGTATTAGCTGAAAAAACAATGTAGGTAAGCCTAAGCATTTTGTTCATTCACGGATACTCATTTTTTTTTTAATATTAAATTCAACCATCATGCACTTAAAAAATGTTGTAATACTCACTGTAAGTTTGCAAGTTACTAACGGCACTCGTCACGAGTTGTTCCAGACCTCCGATGATAGTTCCTCGGAGTGGCATGTTGGTGTCCAGGGCGGCGGCAAACGCATGGGTTTCGCTGATTAAGTTGTCATTAGTTACGTACTGTTGCATTAATGCGCGGCGATTGCAAGCTCTTAGGTTAGAATCGAAGGCACCATTCTGAAAAAATACGATTGTTCATTGTAAAGGTTTACTAATAAGAACCAATAGAATAGTGAAACATGCGTATGGATTTTTTAATATATTGCCTTGTTATTATGTTATTTTGATTGAAAAACGATTTAAAAGAAAATGCGAAAGCAAAACCAATCACTACTTACCCTTTGGGAATAGTACATATCCAAGAGCTGTGATAACCTCAAAGAGCTGAAAGTGCTCAACTGTCCAGCAATTGTGCTACCCAGGACGAAACCATCGATATCTCCTCGGATTTCAGGGTCAGTCATCTCAACGTTTGTTCGACTCGTGAGCATGAAGTGCCTTGGAGCCTGTGTGCTGTTCCAGTTGCCACCAGTACCGATAGATATGGAAGTGCTGCCTCGCTCTGTGCCTTGAATAAGCACCGCCTCAGCTAAGTCACCTGAAAAGTAAATGACCAAATTAGGTACAATACTGGAAAAATAGAGAATACATACCCCTTATATGTAAAACAAGGTCTCACCAGCAAGAGTGGCTGGGTAGAGTGAATTCACTGTTTGTTGAACATTTCTGTAGTTAACGTTGTTCGCATCTCTAACCAACTCCAGTATGTTAACTCGCTGCGGCTGCGCACCGGCCGCAATACCCGCGATCACGTTTCCAGCTGAAACCGCGCCCCAAGCGGTTTTGATCACGCCGCCTAATAGTGGGCAGGTGCTCTCAGCTACCTGACGTTCAGACAGCGACCCGCCATTGCCCACATTACTGAATTCTACGTCGTTGTTTGGATCGTAACGCCTCATCTTTCCATTTCTGTTGGCTGATTTTCTGGAAAATAAAACACTTAAACTGTAGGTACTGTAACATGACAGTTGACAGGCATCCTGTGAAACAAATATCTCATGATTACTTGTTACGGCCATTTTAATGTTTCAAATAAACGGGTGTTACATCTAATCGTGCAGGCAGTCGGCAGACTGAATTTATGGCACATTAATTGAATTCCATCACGATAATTGTTGTGCACAGAAAGACATCAATACTTACAAATCCGCTGGTTTCAAAATTTCAACATCTTCGCTAATAGAACGCCTGGATCGCGCAGATCTGAAATATCTGTATTGAGACAATTGTGAACAGGTATTTTCATCACCTCGTACTCTTGCGTCCACGGTCGTTGATAACATATGATGAAGCGTGCACTGAAATACAAGGAATCTTTGAAAACCAGAGAGACATGAAAGTCATGTATACTTATTGATAGGTCACCATCATTAATTAAGTAGTTTAGTTTGTAAATAAACATAGTTACCTTCAACACCGAAGGAAGAGTGTCGTTGGCCAAAACCTGCAGATTATTGGGAATGAGTCTCGTTAGCAAAAGCCTGTGACGATGGAACGAATGGAAGGTTGGGGCAAACGGCAGCACATTCGAAGAAGTGATAGAGTTTTCAGGCTGATGGAATTCAATACCATCTTGACGATACCTGAAAAACATAAACAAACAGAAAATAATAAAGGATGTAAAAATGTTATGTAATTAGGTACAAAGCATGTTGATCAACCACTTACGTATGGAGAAGTATCGCGGCAAGCTGCCTCAAATCCATATTGACATTAGGGTTGTCTTCTACTTTCCTTATGATGTCAATGAGAACGGGGACTGTGACTGGAGGCAAGTTGTTCCTGTTCACGAGCAAGGGGTCCCTGTAGCACTCGCTGAGTGTGTCTGCAACCCTGGTCTGTGCCGTCTGTTGCGCGTGCGCGCCGCCCACCATGGCTACCAAAACAACTGGTAACCAAAACATGTTGGTATCTGAAAAATTATATCAACAATAAATGTACTGTTTTACCTCTATTTCTATTGTCTACGCCGATTAAGAAATAAAATGAGCAGCTTTACGAGTACAAAATGTCACATGATAAATCTTTTGTATTAATTCGTAAAATGTTTAGTTGAAGCTATAAAACGTAGATTAAGATAAAAATATATCGATGACGATTCCAGCGTGGTATGTTACAACGATTTTATCAGCGGTTTCAGGGAGCGGTCAAGGAAATTAAAATCCTTAAACAATGTTGATTTTTTTAAGTGAATCATGCTGAAGAATGTTACCTGTAGATAACCTAGGCAATCATAGGCAAGGAATTCATTGAGTAACTTTTTTGTTCATTGACAGGTTTATAAACTGTCAATCTTGTAACTCTAGGTTAATTAATGTATGTACTTTATTCTTCTATCTACGCTTTATCAGGTGCTAATGTAAGCATTAACTCAAATGAATGAAATTTAAATTCATAGCATGTAATCAGAAAAACTTTCTCCTCATTCACCAACTTTTTTATCAATAAGAAATAGTACCTTAATACCGAAATATGATGTACCTAGTTCTAAGGTTATCCTTATCGGTAAATGCAATCAAAATTAGAAGGTTGCCCAATTGTAACTACCTATGTGTTTGTTCGTTCTACTTTTGATAACGACAGCTATTTTATAAAGGTACTGATAGGGTATTTCATGAATCACATATGAATTATTTCTGAAGTACTTTGGCACTGTTTAATGTAATCTATGTTGTTAAATATTTTCGAATTTACTGAGAATTGATTGTTAAGTATCTAGATCCTGTTATTTTCATAGAGTTCAGTTACTACTAGATATACCTAGCTTTCTCAAAACAAAAGTCCGCTTTACTGTCCTTTATCTAATACCTACATAATTTTATTTGATGTCGATGCAGCATGACATCTTCTTCCATAAATACTTCTTTGACTGTCAACTCAAAAGCGACTCTTTCAAGCCTCATTACTTATCTGTCACTCAATTCATCTTTTCTTTGGTTTCCCCCTTCAAGTGTTCTCTATCCATTCACGTTTATGCTCAAGACGTTCTTTACAACTTGATCCTGCTATGACAGTTCCCACCCACAATACAGCTCCTTGGTACCTAATCAGTGCCAATTTTAAACTTCTTACTAACAATACGATTTCTTACTACATCCACATCGTAACACCACATTCCTTTTAACATCTCCAGTAAATTCCAGAGTCATGCCAAGAAAGCCTAAACCAGGACTTTCCTTTCTATCTGTCGGTGAACTAATCAAATTTTGTGATTGACGTTGTTATTTAGCGGTTAATTAAAACAGCTAAGTAAGTATACCTATAGCTTGCAATTAAAAGAATTTTGACCAACACCGTTTTGTCTTCGGGGTAACAATTATATTCCAAGTGCTGCAGTGGGTCAGTCAGTGAACATACAAAACAACATTGGTTCCCAGAAATGCTCGCTGCTCTACGTGAGTCACTCTTTCATATCAGCACAGTATCTATCAAAGAATAGCTTTTACCGTGAATAAGTGAAAAGAGTAGATATGTATTTGAAAGTTAGCAATATGACAAAGAGACTGTGTTAGAGTAGGTAAAATAATTACGTTGCACCGGTTGCTACCCATGAATGAGTACCCGACAGTCTTCAATGGAAGGTCCATTTACGATAATTTTCTTTATGGTAACAAATGAGCACTAAGGTATGGAGACATGCCTTTAGCATCCTCTAAGTTACCAGCAGCAATAACATACCAAAGGCAATGTGATATGGGTAGCAATTATCTCGAGCTTAAATTAATACCATGGTGTCTAGTGACAGTTATGCATACGGCGAGGCGATTACCTAGCAAATTACTGCCTCGCCACGCAACACTACTCACTCATCAATGTTGTACCCAGTGGTATGCCATAGACAGCTCTGACCTGATCTAATTTATCCTTCACATGCCTTACAATGTAAATTCAGTACACATAGATAAGAACTTACATTCGAGATAATCACCGTATCAAACTCTTTGTCCAAACTGAAAGCACTTGCGAAATTTAATTATTTGTCAAATAATCACATGTCCAATTAATCACCACCAGGATTAACAGTCAAACACTAATTTAAATTACACTAAAACACAGTTATGAAAACCTTGTCTAGTAAAGGCGCGCCCAATACTAGCCAACTTGTAAAATAAAGGGTGCCAGGTACATGATAAGATAATGAAAACAGGTCTAGATAAATTCGTAACAAATGATAGCCATACGATGCTGATATCTGTTTTCGCTAGCGATTACAGATAACACCTGATTACAAACGGACTAGCACCTGATCAGACTGATATTACTCAGTATGAACAGAAAAAATATGATTTTCCAACCACTTTTACCGTAAATTCCTCAGTTTACATTAGTATCGGAAAATGTGTAGCGGGAATTGCTAATTATTTTACTAGTAACTTTCAGAAAAAAGCAAAAGATATCGACGAGGATGGGATTCGAACCCACGCGTGCAGAGCACATTGGATTAGCAGTCCAACGCCTTAACCACTCGGCCACCTCGTCACATGACTGTGAGGGCAAATATTGTGATTACATCAAAGAGCAAATTCAAAATTAGGCCAATTGGTTATATTTCGATAATTTAAACATGATTGAATCAATAAGTATGCTAAAATTAAAACAGATGAATATTAGTAATCCATGGTGGACTAGAAATGTTATTAAATTTTACTACTGGATTGTACACAACGACATCTATAATTTTTTGTTGAACCAAGTAACGAGCGTCATGATTCATGATAGTTAGATGTAAGCCATGGTCATAGAGCTTATAAAACTGGGTATGACGGTAACAATAATTAAATAGTAAAGTAACAAAATTGCACAGCATTGTACAATTTAATCAAAAATCTCTATATTTAGATGCTTTAAATGAAAACTTTAATGCGATTGTTGCGACATCTTCCAATAACTTACATAACCAACTAGTATTCAGAACGTGTGTTTATTTTAACAATAGATGGCGCTAGCAGAGCCATTGCTAATAAGTTTTACCTTGTAATTTTATTTAACTAACACTAACATATCAATCAAACTGAGTATTACATAAACTTTATCAATTTTTAAGCAGCATATCGAAAGATTACAGTTATAATTCCCATCCGAACGTAATCTAGTGAACTTTGTACCTATCCAAACTAAGAAAATCAACAAAATGAATGAACTGTCTCAAGGAGGATAATGATTTGAAACAGAAATCTAATAAATAAGTAGGTAGGTATATGCTCTTTCTGTTACGATAAATTTATCGTGCAGAAAAAATTGGTAACATGTTAGCACAGGGGAATACATCGGGATACGCGACCTCAGGGTCAATGCGAGTCTCGGAGAGGGACGCGTTGCCAAGCAACCGATCAGACCTATCGGCCTCCCTCCATTCATAAATGGCGTACACCCAAAATAGCGGCATAAACAACAATAACTTACTGCTAATTTTAGATAATGGTAGTGTTAGTAGCTACGTTGACAATCTTAACTATCATTTATTTAACCGATGTTAAGCAGTAGTTCGGCCAACACATTGTTATTTGCTATCCGTTATAACATAGAAGGACAAGTAATGATTATATTAGCGCATAAAATGATAGTGGTCATTATCGCAATAATTCACCATCAGTTGTTGCACCTACAACATTAGAAAGATAAGAACATTTTAATTAAAAGATGATTATTTCGCTTAAGTTACCTTAATTCGTTTTTATTGTAGGCAAATGAATGGTTTAACTTATTAATACGTAGGCATTAATATAAGAATTGCTTATTCGACCTCAGACCCTAACTTATAAATCTCATTCGAGTTCATAATCTTTCCAAAAGAAGGTCAAACAGGAGCTATGAACTCGAGTTCAAGGATCGTAATCGTAACCTTCTTTTTGACTGAGATCAAATACATTTTAAGTATTTATAAATAGATCCAACGCTACAATGCGAGCGTGATCAATTAAAGCCTATAGGTATAGGTTAGTACATTTTAACCGTATTTTCTATATAAAGTAGGTAGATAAAAAAAGCACTTGCAAAGTGCCGACAATTTAATTGGCATTTGAGTGAAGAGGTTTGCGGTTCGGAGTCGTACTGTCGACTAGGTTGTCGAACACATCGGTCCGATCCGTTTGATTTTATTAATTAAGCTGCGATGTAAGGCCCGCAGTCTAGACGGGCTTCTCATTTGGATTGCTTTGCACCACATTACATTGATTTGTGCGTCCGACCGTCTCGAGCGAACACTCCATTCCTCTCTGCAGGGACTCGCAGACTCGCATACAGGGAATAGGGTTTTATGTGAAAATATCATTGTTGTATCGAATTGCATTTCCAATATCGTCTCTTCAATTCCCTTGTCTGCAACCAATGTGGTATTGTGAACGGGAATCGAATCCGTATAATAATAGCACTTGAAAATATTATGTCACGATATTGCGGGCGAGACAGCTCTTATTATTTTGATATCAAAACCCAAACATCATTGTTTTTTAACAAATTAATTAACGGCTGTAGTATCTATTTTATTGTAATTTTGAATGATTGTGAAAAAGTAGTTTCCAGTCTCAATTTGGTACTAAACTAAACTGCGACTAAAAATACTGATTAAAACGTACCTAATTAATTTTCGTGGTAACTTCCTAATAATATGTATTTAAAATTCAATACCACCCAAAAAGCTAACATTCAGTAAAATTAGACATACGAAGCACTTCGATTTCAAATGTTTCAGCACCTCTAGTCTGCATATAACATGTGTTCGACAAGAGACATTGCTCTTTGGCGCAGTACTCGCGTCCCTATCAGATACGTTTATGTAATGTTGATGCTCACCGTTGCATTTTATTGTGGGCCAAGTACTTTAGCAGCACTAAAGAGGATTGGAGACGTGCTTCGCTTCCACGACATGGTCTCGACAGCCGGCAGTCCCGCCAAGCAGCGCCAGTCACTCTCCGCTTTAAACTTTACCTTGGCAAAATAAATACTTGCACTATACTGCTCTGTACGGTCAGACACATTGTAAGTTAAGCGAGCCATATTTCAAATTTCGTGATATTCGTGTTGCTAGTCTCTTTTTTGAAGCTTGCATCCATAAACCGTGGTTTATGTATAAGCTCTCCGAGATAATTTTATAGTCACAATGCTATTTTATGAGAATCTATTTATTTATTTAAGAATACTGGTACCATATACTTATTTGGTTTACACATTCTGTTTTATGATAAAATGTTTAGCTATAAAAATGAATATTTATGTTTTTGAACGTCTCTTTTTATTTGTTTTCATGTCAGCTCAAAAATTTTGGCCGTGTTTGTTACCTACAATCAGTACATTCTAAAAACAAAATAGCGACTAGTGCGCGGTATTCACCGATTGCTCATGGAATTTACCAGAGCACTTGCCTATTTACCGTATATTTTATGAATATATACCAGGTAATATTTTTACAATCATTGTGACGTCAATAATTTGTATTACATACAACGAAAATATCGACTAAGTACATAGCCATAAGTTAAGAGAGATTGACTTATTACCTGGGTATATCTTAAACTGGGTATGTCATATAATACCGTAAAGCCAAACAAGACAACAAAACTAAACGATTAGCAAAAGAAAAACAAGCAAAATCCTATTTGTCTCCATCTTTATGGATGTATTTCAATGAAGTCATAAAAATGTCGAGACTTAACTTGCCAATGGCCGGGTTTACAGCGAAGACATCGAAAGGTCTTCAGACTCGCTGAATTTCATGGGATTAAGGTTGCGGGCTCTTATTTCAATCGATCTAATACCTCGACTCAGCCGCTATTTCCCTACGACTGCGGGGAAAAATTGCACCTACTTTGCCTGATACCTTTATCTTCTTGTGGTGTTCGTAATACGAGATTTGTGTTCGAGACATTTTCAAAGATGTGTTAAACTTGTTTATCGCATGGGAAAATCGTCAACGTTTCAATTCTTATACTTAGCTTCGTAATCGTTTTTTATTTTAATGTTTTTTGATCAGCAGAAAATATTGAAACTATGATTAATCAATGTTTTGAAAGGTTCTCAATAACTTTTTTAACAGGATTAGATGACAAAAAGGCGGCATATTATCGATAGCTTTGTGCTGCTGACACCATACCCACGTAAGTATTACCTACTTAATTGAAACTTTTCTAAATAATATAAGCCAGATGAAAGTGGCGATCCCATTTCAATAGGCTATCCATACTGACTACAAATATCCATTTTAGAAATATGGAAACCCTCGGAGACTTTTGTTAAGTAGAGTGATATATTGCCATTTCCGCGATCGCTACTTCATCGATCTTATTATGTGGAAACTATTCTTTGATCGTAAAGGGTTTCCTTTATAATATATTTCAAGAGTACAACACACCACTACGACGCGGCCTGAAGGATTATCCACTTTCCTGAGATGGATTTTCTCCGCACCTTTCCGTGAAGGTATAAAATCTGTCTGCTTTTCCTTAAGCAGCAATTTCTGAACTTGTTTTATTATGTAACTCATTTTCAAGAAAAGTTTTCTTTGTCTAGGAAATGTAAGTAATGAAATACCTAACAATGTTATGCGCTTCTTTGTGTTACTTAACTACTACTATTATAAACTTATATTGGCTTTAAAGCTTAAACAATTAAGTTATTAGAAGAACATAAATCACAAAGTCTTTTAACTTGTCCATAAAAGTTTAGATAAGATTTTATTGCGGCGTGAATCCGAGTTTATTCTGTGTAGTGAAAAGGCTTCACACGGGCTGCCGGTCGGAAGCTATTCAATCTAGGCGCAGGCAAATTGTGTGGATAGGTCGGAAATGTGCGGCGGAGCGGCCAATGGTCGGAGAGCTCTGAGACCGCAGGCCGCGGGCCACGACCCTGTCATCTCCCATATTCTATTGCATAAAAAATGCCATAACAAGAGAAGTGTGTTTGAAGATCGTGTTCTTGTAAATGCTCCGCAGCTACTAAAAACTGACGTAGCTAACTTACTTAGCCAACGTAACACGGTGTCTCTAACTAGTCGCCACTCCAATTTCTTTCATTTAAAAATGTTTGTATCTGACATGACAGATACATTGTGAGTAGGGCTGCCATTTCGAATTTCGCCAAACCCGGACAAATATTAAAAAAAAGCCGGACATTTGGCGTAAATAGCATTTTTTCCCCGGACGAGTCCGATTTTTTTTGTTTAACAAAACAAGACCTCATTTTTAATATTACCATATTACTTAAATTCAATGAGGTCCTTCCTTACATGAAAAGTCAGGGCCGTCTCTAGCTCATGTACTATCTAGTATTGAAAGATTGTGACTTAATGTATTTCGAAGGTCATAATTAAGAAAGCTCATATGGAAACTAGGAGTTACCTTCTTGATAGGTTAGACAAAAAAATGTAGAAAAATACAAACAAATGTAAAGTGAAGTCGCCGCGAGCGAAGCGAGCGCAAAATTTTTTGAATATTAAAGTATTGGGATATTAACTGGGATATTAAAGTAGCTAAACGTAAAAAAAAATGCGTTAAGAAAATAAGCCGCGAGCGAAGCGAGCGCGAAAATTTTGGAGTTTTGGGACACTTCGACTTCTGCATTATTAGGCGCCCGGGTAATTCGCATACCCAGGCACCATAGGTTAAGATGGCCCTATGAAAAATGTCCGGGTTTTCCCCGGACACTTCTTGAAACCCCGCCCGGACGGCCCCCGGACGGCCTCCAAACGAGGACAAATCCGGGGAAACCCGGACGGATGGCAGCCCTAATTGTGAGTAGATAGTCATTATTGTACTTACTACCTCTACAATTATATCACAGTCACCATTGAAAAGAAAAAATGAAACACAAAAGCATTCCATGTCAAGTCAATGCATTTACCATGATAAGGGGTTAAAGTTAAATTGCTAGTTTAAGTTAGCTTGATCCGGTTTCAACTTAAATCTCAACTACCTTTAGGTATGGGCCGAATACGGGTGAGTAGACATGTACTAACATTTTTTTATTGGATAACAACAACTAAGAAATCCCTCAATACTTACGAAACAATACTTACGAGTAGGCCGGTAGTACCTACCTACATGAAAATGGTATTTTTAATTATGTACGTATCTAAATGATCCAAGAGTTTTCACATATTTATAACATAAACGTGTAACTGTTAAATATGATACAAACCTTATGCAATATAGCTACTTACCTATTTATAGGAGAGTACAACTGTAATTTCACGTAGTGAAATCCATTGTTAATAATGACGCCTATAATCTAATAATACGTGCTAATGTGAATATCATGCAGATCATGACTAATTGCCACGGCACCGTATTTAATCATATTCCGTGTACTGATTACGGCTTTATTACTTTTCAATTGAATGCGAGGAAAATCATTAATGAGTTCAGGGATTTGACGATTATTATAATATGTTCTGATAGGATTAAAGAATTACGGGTCATTAACCATAATTCTTTGTTGAAAACATAAAAGATGACAAAAAGACGCGTTTGAAGCGAAGTAGGATGTAATTGGTTTAAAGCTTAATTTGTCATCGTATTGTTAGCATTGCTAATTACGTAAGTGGATAAGCCTCCTTATCAGGCCTTATTCAATAGGTTAATCAATTGCAGTTCCGTCTGAACTTATTTAATTACGGCTCACGGCCAGCTGCAAGTTTATTTCCGCATGAACTCTCCAGCATCCACTAGTCTTTCGCCAATTACCCACCTACTTACTTTGTGTCTGCCCTTCTTTCTTGCTTATTTCACTTCGCCTTTGGCTCAGATAAGAGCAATGAGATTCTCTTTGGAGTAAGTGCATGCAGCTGACAATAGAAGCTACCTGGAAGCGGGTTTTTAATAACGTTTCTAAGAAAAAATATCAGAGGACTTCACTTTTCCAATTAACGGGTTATTATGTTCAAAGGATGAGGCAGCCATTAACACTTTGTAGTTTTATTGTTTTAACCTTGTTCTTATCTATAGCTGCGTTATTCTTTGAAATGTAAAGGAATGGCAATCACATATTAAATGGAAAAGTATTTTTTGCATGTATTAACTAACCTTTATATATAAAATAAATAACGGCGCTTTATTACACATTTTTAGTACTTAAAATACCGAATAAATAATTCTACGTTCACCGTTCATTTTCTGCACAAGCAAGGCAACAAATAGGAAAATAAGTCGAAAGATGGCGGAATGATAGAACACATCTGCATCTGGTTGTCGGCACAATGTTGTGAAAATGACGATTCAGCAGGTTTTACTGGAACTTACTGGATTTTGTACAATTTTATACACTAGCTTAACAAAGTACATACTAGAAGAAAGTATCTACTACCGTTAAATACAAACAAAGCATTAAAACGTATTTGCTAAAACTCTCTAATAATGATTGACAAGGATTAAGTACGCATCTATTACTGTACTGAATGAACTTACATAGGAAAACGTTCATACTATTACAAAGTTGAACATTTTCCAATTTCCGCCGCATGAAATATTATGAATACTCTTCGATGCTTGCACTGAAGGCGCACTTGAAACAGGAAATATCAAATAAGTCGCTTACGTAGAACCAATAAATTGCTCTGAAATACATGATTTATTTCTGAAGCAGTGAACAAGAAAACATATGATATTTTATAATAAGACGATGATACTAGAAGCTTAGTTACCGTTGGCTAAATATCGAGTACCTAAATGATACATCAAAAGCCAGCTTTGCTCACGAAAATATTTTTTATCAATATAAATATCACGATTTAGTAGAAGCAATAAGGACCGATAGACATATTCTCAGTCGTACCTAATTACTTGATTAATTAGTAGAGGCCTCATTAATGATTATCGAGTGAGGCTGGGGCAAATTGTATTTTCCAGTAAATAAATTAATTGTTTCTCGGCGGCCTCGGATTAGCGCTCTCGGCGGCGCCTCGCTCGCCATGTGAACGTTTTTCTTATTATTTCTCCCGGGACACTCGCAACTATTAATCTTGTTTAATGCGAAAATGTGCTGCTTCGTAATTTGCACATTCCCCTAATGCAACTTCGAAACTAATTGAAAAACTAGTCTACTGTTTGACTAATGCGAGTGCAACGTAAGCTTATGCTAAAACTGACTGTTTTTGTTGTGATTTCATATGATTATTCCACTTCTCTACTTAAAATATTCAAATTGAACAACACTTCTGTGTGGATGCACTAATGGACTCTTTTAGGTTTCGAGACAACAATGGAAGAGTGTCTCTACATATAATGGTGCCTAATAATACAAAGGAATATCAAATGCTCACTTATTTTCCTCGTTCGTAAGCCTTAAAACCTTTTATTGTATTAATAGGTCGCGTGTATCACGCGTGGGTCGGCACACACAACGACATAATTATTAAAGCTGGTTAATAATCAACCAGGGTTCACCTCTAGAATCGTTCGCTGCCACCAACTCACTTACATCTGTTTATATTAAGACCCTGGAAACGCTTGAATAATTAAACACCATGATTACACAATCAGACCGAACACAAACCGAGTTGCTATTAGTCGTATGGTCCCCAGGTAGAGTAATAGACAACTCCATTGCCTCCCTTGGGTCGTCAAGTGTAATAAAGCAGAAGACAGTGTACCTAACCTGTAATGTGGTTGTTATCCATCCCAAGTCTTTGCTTATCGTAAAAACAAAAATAGAGAGTCGAGGGAGAATATAGGTAAGTGTTTACCTCTTTCATACGTCGTGACATTACCAGCAGAAGTATGATGTTTACGTCTCAGTATTTTAAGACAGTAAGAAATTCTATAGACATCAAATCAATAAAAATCCTCTCGATCAATGGTAGTCCTACAGGGGTATTGCTAATTCGTAGATAGTTGTTGTCAATCCCGCTTTGGTAGTCATTCAATTTTGATAAAGATAAAGATACTTTATTTATCTTGATTGTCTTCTTCTTTTAATAAGTTCAAGTTAAAGAGTAACTTTACAATGAACCCGTTACCTAATAAGTATTTTCTGTCCGTCGTAAGTAGTTCGACGTCTGGCGAGCACGTTGCATTAATAAGTACGAAGCGACCTCATCATCAGAGCCTCAGTTTTAATATAGCGAGTTTCAGCACGTCTTTCAAACTGCACCTACATGAAAGAGATAGCTTACATTAAAGACTTTTTGGAGTTCAACGTACGGCACACATGTGAGTAGTGGTGGATCTACGGTAGGACACTGTGGGCCCACAACCAAAATTTACTTGTGACGTCACACTTCTTCTTTTTATGTACCTACTAAGCATCCCTCCTTATTGTCAGACCACTTATTAACTGCCTTATATACTTGCTTAAGCACAACCCCTGTGTACTCCTTTATATACCTGCTCTATTATATGCTACCTCATATTTACTTTCTTACATCATCATCTCCTGAGCCTTTTCCCAAGTATGTATTATTACTATTTACTTTCTTACATACTCTACCTATTTAAACTATATTCTGAATGTAGTTATGTGAATTTTCAGCCATATACGTTCCCAGATCCGTCCCCACGTGTGAGCTTTATTAAGTGAAATAAAAGCCTCACCGCGGTCAAGGCTGCCGGTGACACGAACAACAGTGTCGACGTGAATATGAGAACCGACGGATAGATAATGGAAAAGCCTACACTTGACTGGTTTTATCATACAAGACTGAAAATCTTCTCAGACTGATGTATCAAATAACATAGATATTTCTTACTCATAGATATCTAAATCGAAATCAAGGTAGCAGAATTTTTCAGGAAGAGATTCTTTGAGATTATCTACTTTTCCCTAAATAAGTAAAGTCAAATACGATACAAGATATAGGAACAACGGAACAACTACCGAAATGAATAAGGCCTCATTGCAGAAATAGGTCGCCTTGTTTATTTTTCATCATGTAAGTATAGCTTAAACCATAAAAGACATACCAACTTCAGTCAGATACATATTCGGATTGATATGACAAAAACCCCCTGGTGATATTTCAAACAGTATTTACAATGTCAATGTACGCACCCAACGGAGTCATTTGTGAGACGAAATTAAATCGAACAGATTAGGCCTCAGAGAAAATAGAGGCTTAGGTCATATATGGGTCAATAGAAAGTTCAATCTCCTCTCCGCAAACGTGCCCAATAAGGCTAGATTTATCTGAAAATTGCACCATTTATAAGATTGGAGAGAAAGCTTGAATATTTTACGATGTTTTTTCGTATAATGTGAGATTTTTTATCATGTCTGAGCGATAAATAAACAGATTAAAGCAATGCGCCATGCACTGGTGCGATGTAGTTAATGTGGTTATGCAAAGGTAATCGACCCTTAGGAATTGAACAACCCTGCGACATTGGCGCTCCGTCGCTCTGCGGAGTGTGTCGACCTGGCGGCGTAGGACTTCGTCCGCTTCGCTCGTCCTCCCAATATGACTGGTGAGTAGGGACACCACTTTTTCTATTTTGCAGGATTAAGCTTTTCAGATCGTAAAAATAATGAAATAATTACGTATAATGAACATTACGAATAAATAAGACCCGAAGAATAAGTAAAACCCGTAACATGGAATAAAAAAAAATTACACATACCTATTTGTCTATATATGTTAACAATCCAGTAATAATAAGCATGACTCACAGTAGGTGGTTAACGAATAATAATTTCAAAACATAAATTACTGTGGCTATATTTTTTCCTGTCCCATTTATCAAACGATACAGCTTACATAGAAATACATACTTAGTTAAATCGCGATTTTTATTGTAGGTAATGTCCTAAGTTTTAGGTCTGAGTATATGGTGTCCCGAGTGGCGTCTCCGCTCGCCGTCGACGCAGGGCGGCGAGGGCGCACCGTCCAACCACTGCAGCATCAAATCATTCACTGTTCTCGCTGAATATCATTATTAAAAGCCGCATTTTATGTTCCCAATTATTCCTTAATCCTGCTGCGCTGTTAAAAGTTCAAAATAACTGTATTTTTTTACAGACTTTCGAATCTATGAAAGGTCTCTTAGGTTCGTGACGACTTTTTAGTTTTTGTAGTTCGTTGTTTAAAAGTATCTTGTATTTCATACTTAGAAATATTTTCGTGGAAGTTACAAGTTAAAAAGTTTTTTTAGTTTCACTTTTCCAATTTTGTTAAACATCTTTTTACAGATTCAGCTTCTTTTTTCGAACATATGAACTAAACTTTCAAAGAAAATCAAAGTTTTAATGACAATTTAAACTTACACGTATAGATCCACCATATAATTGAATGGGATACATGAAACTGTACTCTAATTATGATGAATGCGGTGTAACTGACACTATAAATTACGACTCTGCCTACCTTTGGAGCTTAAATGCTATGTACTTTGGGGAGCCAGCAACAAATAATATACGGAATACTCAGGAAAACCCATGTAATTTCTCAAACGGCAATTTAAACACTTTCTGAGCTCATGGGAAAGTGATGTGAACAAATTACGTAAATGTATGTTTAGTATTACGGTGGGGAAATTGAATCCTAGGGGAGCTTGCAGCCCACGCTCTAAGGTTTTTTAAAACCGATTGTTATGCGTAAGTATAGATTATAGCTATATGATATTATGAAATGTTTATGAATAACAAAATCAGTGTTTATATTATAGACCTAATTAATAATTATAATTTATGAATGTTTTTGTTTGAAGCTAATAAGCCGATCTAATTGAGTAATTTATACATTTATGTTTTACTTTTATACATATTATAAAATAGTGATTAGCTTAGCACAATACAACAGTTAAATCAAATTTATTTAATTTATAATATCAACTTTAACAAATTCATTGCGTTACAATTGAAACTATAGATTCAATGCAAAAATAATCTATTCTCTCATGCCCTTCATTAAATCATTCAACCTGAACATTTCTGCAGCATCGAATACACTATTTATGAATAAATTTTGTTACCCAACTAAAAATACAGTTGCTGAAAACTGTTCGGTTCATCGACCTCTTTCATTTGTACGCGTAAACATTTCGTTGTGTTAGTTACGCACACCCTTCCTTATGGGGGCGAAAATAGTCATAAAACAGAGACAATTTTTTGCTGTTGGGCGAGACAGACTCTCTGCCGAGGTGTGCTAGCCCCGAGGCCTTTGATAACTCATGAAAAATTCAAGTGCTCCCGACAATATCTACAGATACCTATGTATAAGTTTCACAGGCTGAAGAGTTATACAGTTACAGAGCTTAAAAGGTTACTTGGTTGATAACGAGAGTTCTGAGTGAAATACATATTTTAATTGGGAGTTAGCATTTTATGGTGGTTGGCTATTTATAACCAAAAAGGTTTTAACAAACAGCACAATTTGTTTGTCTGTGCGTAAAGGGCGCAGCAAGTACTCGATAAAGAAGGATTTTACATAATGGATTGCTCACCGCTTGGGGAAACTTTATGAAACAGTTATTTAGGAAAATATTACTGACATAGTATAACGAGAATCGCTACATTAATGATGATTAGGTTATAAAAGTACTACAAAATTATTATGACACCATATCTTACTACTACACTCACGCTATTACACAAGCCGAATGTTAAGAGCTTTTTCTAGCTTAACGTGTTCGTTAAGTTTAGCAAGGCTTGAGATGATAGTATCAAATTAGAATTGTGTAACTTGCAATTTTGATTTATAACCTGGTAACAGTGGACCAGTATTCCACAGAACTTGCTCAAAACAGTGTTGTAATCATTGTCACATTTCACAGACCATTTTTATCATAATCTGTAATCTCAAATTGATACTCGCATCGCAAATATCAATTTCAAGATTTACCCGAATCGTTTGTAACAAATTCTCAATTTCTAACGTTAGGGGAGTATGTTTATTCTAATAAAAGTCATGCAATCTCAGCGCCCCACACAGATAGCGCAGATATATTGCCTTCATATCTGCCACGAGCAGTAAATTGCCGAAAAAATGTCGGTGATCCCTCGTACATAATAAACTAATACATATTTCATCAACTACAACATAGATGCTTCTTGCTAGCATTTACTTATTCGGGAAAAATATGTGCGAATGAGGAAACATCGTGAAACACAAATGCTGTTTTTATGTACGCGACTAATCTACATAGACGAACAAATATGTCTCGATTCCACCACCGGCATTCCCAAATGTAATCAGTCAGGCTTGAGTATATACTCTAAGGGAATTTCTATGTAAATTGTTTTACCAGACCGCGAAATGATTGGCATCAAATTGACATTTCTGCGGAATACAGATCCAGTTACTACCTAGTCATAGAACCTAGGTTTGTTGGGTATTATTATCATTGTATTACTTAGCACGTTAAATGGCGGATTCCGACTGTCATGTTAACATCTTTGAACTTTCGTAACGGGTAGTGCGAATTCAGAAAATCTGGCAACCATTCTTAGGTACCGAGGGGCCTAGGTGGCTCAGGATTGAGGAGGTCAGTTAGGCATTGTTAATAAGGCATTCGCCCATGTAAAACACTGATAAAATGTTTGAAAATGCCAGGCCAATTATAATTAACAATGTATTAGCAAAGATTAAATAAATCTACAACGTATAGGTAAACTTATTGTGAATATCTACAATCTTCCTTACATCACCCACTTGAATAAGAATGCTAATCCAATCCAGAAATCCCTCCTCGGGACGTCATGAATAGCTTCGTATAAAATGTTCTCTACGTACGTGATCGGCATTTACACAATATCGTTTCATCGCATAAAATCATTTGGAGCATACATTTAACAATAATGTTTCACATAATTTCTGTATCAATAGTTGTAGTTGGTATTGAATATTGTTTTGGGCACGCATAAATTGAACTGTATCGTGAAACACCTGGGTAAAGGACGTACTCGTATATTCATCAAGTAGAATTTCTGTTTCCATTTCATTATCCGGGTTCTCAGTGGGCGTAAATAAGACTGGATGTAAATCATGTCATTAAAGGCGGCTGCGATCGGCCCTCGGCCCGCTTCTAATTGAAAATAAATCTCATTAGTTGAGAGGTTGGCAGAAGCGCATTTTATATTTACTCGCTCTCGGCTAATATACCTGAGATTTCGGATTTACTCTTGTACAATTTTAAAGTTACGTTTCAGTTTGTTTTATTGTTTAAACATATAGAATAATATCACTCATTATAGTATTTGTAATATTGAGGAATATTTAGCATAGCTTAGCGTTTACCAATGTACATATTTTGATGATGGTTTTTAAATGATGAATGATCCCTATGAGCATCTTTAAAACAAAAACATTAGTCATTTATTGAATATAACATATGTAGCGAACTTGTCCTATTATTCTAGCACTCTACCGTTATGGAACACATGATTACACATCCATTGGAAATGCATGAGATCAATAAAATGCGTAAGTAATACTGGACACGATCCAGTAGCGTTCTACGAATGGTATAAATAACACGAAGATACCGAACACAATGCCAATAGAGAAATAAAAAGATTTTGTAACTAGTTGAGCTACCTATTCCTGTGTGCGAAAGATAAGGGTCATAAATGAACTCCGATAGTAACGGTTGAAACAAAGGCTGGAGAGCGCAATGTTTGCCCTGACTCAGATACCCCGGAGAGAATGGAATGAAATGGGGCCGAGCGAAAACTATGTTGGCACAGTTTATTCCGCGAAAAAGGCTGCAGTTATTCAAATATTCGCTTATCATAATTATTTGAATGCATATAATGATGAAGATGGAAGTAATAAGTTATTCTGGCTTGAAATTGTTTTGCTTCAGCGGGTAACAGTCAAACACTGAAGATGACTACTGCAGAGCCTTATTGGATGATTGGACAAATAGGTAGATGACACAGATCTGGCCTTCGAAGTGACAAGTGATCGTTGAGCTTACTATTTTTACCTAACAATATAATTACTCCACATTTTTTAAAGTGCAAGTACCGACCCTGTACCAATATTAGGTGCATAGACTAGAACTAAAATCAATTTATAACGCTTCAGGCAGAAGGTTGAAGTATTTTATTCAACTTTGTAACCTGAATAGCTGTTGTTCCAATTTATTATGACCTCGTGCTCGTTTGTAAACAATTGGCACCTACTTATCAACAATTCTTTATGCACATTACAATTCTTCTAGTTAAATTATTAGCCGTATGTAACTTTGTAATTTACTCGAGGCTTAAAAAATACATTTTTAACCATTGTAGATTCTCGGTGTGTTCAGTTATGTATTCGTTTATACATGTATCTAGAATGTACATAACAAAGTAAAGTGCAAAAAATGGCCTCCCTATCAACAGTGAAGCAAAAATATACAGGAGGCATATTGTATGTGTACCTCCGTCAATACCTCGAAGGTAGCCGGCCGATCCATATTAATATTTAACTTGGATAGGGAACCCCTCCCAACGAGACATTAATGTCAGGATAGCGTGAGAACCATCACCTGCTGGAAAACTGGGTAAAAGCGTAAAAATATATCGCGTTATAATTACATCATTACACACATTCATTCAAAATAGTCTACAGTGGGAACAATTAAAGTTGCTTTAGCTCCACATTGATTCGGTATTTGGTAAAATCGAGCTGTTTTTGAAAAACGATAACTCCGTCTCTCAGAAATATAGCTACGTATTAAAGTGAGTCGAGTTTCAACGCAACAACATTCACTTCAATTTTTCATTTCAGTGCAGATAAATAAACGGCTCGAGCGCCGACCACCTGCCTGACGAGCTTTTCACTATATACTATCAATGTGCTCTTTTTTTTCATCCATTTTCTTTCTTTTCATCTTAATGCGGATATCTTTGAAACTAGATTTTAAAGGGTTTTAAGTAAATATAACTGTAAACATAAAGTGCGAATTCAAGAGTAAAATAGCGAAATTATTGGAGGGTAAATAAACTTTATTTCACCGTGCTACGTTCTAGTTCAAATGAAAATTCTTGGGGTTTGAAATTGAGGTAGAAAGAAAATATATAAAGCATCCGATAGACGAAGGCTTCCGGACTGGAGCCCCGTCTGAGTTTTTATTAAGTTGAACTTGTTGAATCGCCACCGCCATCCTGGGAGCTAGGAGCTTACTGAAAACCTACCGCGTTTCTAAGTTAAATATACGATTCAAAAACTTTGCAGCAGCGTCGCATAAACCATCGACAGGATTATTATAAAATGCGCTATTACCCGCAGGCCTTTAATTGAAGATTAAGAAAGGGAAAGAGAACAAAAGGAAATAATACCTTGTAAGAATACAATTTTCCAAATTACCTAAACTTTGCTGAACAGCAATTTCAACAGCAACACAAAGATAAAATTATTTTGCGTGTAACGTTAATCTGCATTTATATGCATCCAATGAGATGTTAAATGGTGTTATTAGCCAGTTTGTAATCAGCGAGGAGGGTCTGGAGAGAAATCTCATTAAAGGCAAATAGGAAGCGAAGCGGCGCGACGCTAGACGGGGATGAAGCGCCGACGCAACTATTACTACCCCTCGGAAAAATTTTTTAAGCCATAACTATCTGCATACAGACATAACTATAATTTGAACTCTAATGAATATTCAAAATCTTAACTATCTGTTCACATAGATATAGAGCATGATCCCTGTAAAAGATAGAGTTTTTTTCGACATTTGCATGTTATCTTCTATCTTAAATACTAAGATATAATTTATAAAACAGATATACCTGCTATGCATTGTGCCCATGACTGAATTGTGCGTCTATGAATGTGCCTTAGCACACAGAATAAAGTTCCTGAAATGATGAGCATGTTTTAGCTACACCTTTTCAAAATAACATTGTAAGAAAGATTTCGGAAGTAAGTAGGCCATTGTTTCTACAGGTGTGAGAATGTCAGACAGGGACTACAAAAAATGAATACGACCAATAAATCCAAAAAAAAAACAAACTTGGCTAGGTACTATACCGAAACTCTTCATAGATAATGACATAAAGTTATAAACTGAAAAGAAGCTTAAATCTTTTCAGTCATCAAGAACATCCGTCTCTTTGTACAGAATGCATTCGTTCGTGAAACTATGTTACAATTCAATTTTCTCTAAAGTACGAAGCAAAAGTAATATGTGAGGTAAGGTAACAAAGCCCCGACAGCTAGCCACGATGCTATTGTGCCAGACTGCAGACTGCACTCCCGTCTGCCCTTCAGACGCTCATATGACGACGAAACTTCTTATACGTTCATATTTATCTAGACACAAGTAAGCTTTCTTTTTCGTATACTGAGCGCAATTTATAACGAAGTTTGTACGTTCTTTTTTTAAGATTCGTGATTTGATTTTAATTCTCGTTATTTCAAGTGTTGTTTTGTTCTAATTCCTAACTTAGAACTCGAAACACGTTCTAACTGCGTCGGACTACACATAACAGAGAAAATCCAAAAAAAAAATATCAATTTTTGCAAGTTTTCCATCAGCGTCAGGTGTTCGTTCAGTTTTAGAAACGGAATGAAATGGACACTGTGCAGCGAGATGAAATTTGGCTGTTGTGCAAACGAACAGCGGATGGCATCGTCCGTTCATCAAATAAAATGCGAACGAGAGCAGTTGCCGGGTGACCCCGCACTGCAAACACACAGCTAATTGCAACAGAACCTCCCGTCTGATAACTACGTGAAAATTTAATCCTCTCGCTTACAATCTTTTTATTCTCATTAATCCTTCGTTAAGTCCGGTAAAATTGAATTTGTTTTATTCCATGCTTAAATATTTGATGGTCATGTTACAAATGTTTGTGCCGCGTTGCTGGTTTGTATTTTCGGTATTTTATCAGTATTATGCAACTATGCCGTGAGAATGGTCACAGATATTTCAACGTTTTACATTTATTTCATAGTGATATTCAGGATTTTTTTATATATGTTCTGAAAATAGGCAGCGACCACACCATGAATAGGCGAAATCGCACAGCAACTTTGTAAACAGCCTTTTTTCAGTGTATTCTTGAATGAGGAATCGTTTTTTTGGTTTGATGCAAACATACTGTTCCGTATAATCTATCAAAAAAGAAGTGGGATAAACCATAACACAGTGCAAGATGACGAGACGATAACACTACTGTTTTATAGCAGTTAATCTTCAGTGGCACACTGTGTGCATTTTAAATCGAAAAGGTTTATAGTGTTAGGGTACGGTAATGATCTCAACGTTTTCATGGCATTTTATAGCGACGAAGTTTTATTGATTTAGTACACACGCCCCGAATTATATATAAGGAAATATTGTAGTTTAAATCGTATAAAAATACGTTACCAATATCGATAAACTTTATGACGTAATATTACTGTAAGCGCTACATTTAACGGTTGTCGAAAAAATAAATTTAAAAGAAAGTGCCATAATAAATTGTATCTACCAATATTATACTTCAAATTCGATGCACAATACACATGCAGATTTTACTCGAAAAACAGTGTTTTAAAATTAAACATAATACAAGCACAATTATAGTGTGAACGAGTTCTACGGTAAACTGTAAAGAAACGTAAATATAACAAATGGCATACTGATGTCGCGTTATCGTCGTCAGTGCGACTCGGGCCGCCTGATCCGGGGCACCGCTTTGTACGCATACGCATTCATTGTATCGTGATTTACATTAATGACAATGATGCGTAATAATTACCTTATATTCTCTATAACTAGTCTTTTATTTATTACAGTAAGAACTCAGGATGACGGTACGTAAATGTGCAACTTTTATATAAGTACCTAACACGTGTTTCAATTTCTATAGCTTTAATTCATTTTCAGAAATACTTTCGAATTATTTGTTCGACAGCGGGATGTCAATGGAGGATGTGAAAGACGATTTATATTTAATGGAAGATAAGGTATAATTCTCAAAAAATTTCTTTAGTGTAGTTTATAATTTATTTACTATTTTCTAATCATACAAAATTTTATAGGTTGAGACGGTGACTGAAAAAGTTGACATAAAACTCTATTATGAGTGCCTCTGTCCAGATTGCCGGATATTTGACACGATGCATTTGAGGCCGACAGTTGAGAAACTGGCTTCGAACTTGAACCTGCACCTTTATCCTTATGGAAATGCTGAGGTATGAACGAAACAATAAATATCCACTTCCATAGAAAATATTATGAGATAGGACAAAAGAAAGATGTTTGTGCGATCATACATAGTAATTAAGTGCTATCATAAGTAAATAATAATTAAGTAACTGTACTATCGACCTCTAGTTTATTCAAGCGCATTTGTATAAACACTGACGACATATTTGTGGTCTATACTGCCTATGTTACACCATATGTACAATCAGATTTTCGGAAGGAAGTTCTTATCTTCTCATATTTAAAAAATATGTAATTATTTTTTATGTAAATATAGATTTAGTAGGCGTTGAAATAATGAATAGTTTGTCTCTTCTTCTAATTAAAATTTTGAAAATCATAAGAAGATCAGCAACTTGTGCTTGCTAGTAGTACGTTCTATATCATCATCACATATTGAAGAATAATGGGATTGACTCTTGCACAGTAACCTCATTCATAAGTTCGGCATATTGCACAAAGGAGGAAATACTCAGAATTCCTTTGCCTGTTCCACAGGCGAATAACCGGGCCAAATTAAGACTAAATAAAAAGATTTAAATTAAGGGTTCGACAAAACATCAATTCCGTTATAAGTACTCGTACAGAAAAAACCGTGTAGTAAATTTTCGAAAAGTTATATTATACATAGTTCAGAAAGTGACTTCAAAAAATAACAAAGTGTCACGTAGATAGTTAAGAGTTGTTGAAAGAAGTTCTTAAGAGGTTTGTACAGACATACTGTTATTTTTTACTTTTTAAGAACAACTAGCTCTTTCCCGCGGATTCACGTATAAACGGAAGAAAAAAAACAGATTAGGTACCTACTACGTATTAAAGTAGAAAAACTTTAAAGAACTGCCATTTCATACTGATTCGCTTATTTTATATACTATGGTTAGAAACAGGTACTTTTAAAAACAGCGTGCTATAAAAGTGTTTTTTTTTTCAGACCACAGACAAGGGCAACGGCAACTACGAATTTAAATGCCAGCATGGCCCAGAAGAGTGTTACGGGAACAAATTACATGCTTGTGCTATAGATTTCCTGAGGAATGATACCAAAGCCGTCTTCTTCAACTCCTGTCTGATGGACTCGGCACGGAAGGGCCGAGGATCAGACGACGCAGCTGCGGATGAGGTAAACAGGATCTGTAAAATAATATCCCTTTACATTCTCTAAATTAGAGACACATTTTAGCACACGGAAAGGGTACTTATGTACGTGGTAATATACGACATTGACAAACACCAATTTTCTGTTTACAGTGCGGCAGAATTATGAATATACCAACAGACACAATAAAGCAGTGCGCAAAAGGTTATAAAGGCACCGTGCTTCTTAAACATTACGGAGATGAGAGCAAGAAGGTTGGCTTCAAGTATGTGCCCTACATCCTAATCAATGGAGTCGTTAATGACGGTCAAAACTTCATGAAAGACATATGCGCAGCCTTTAAGTCACCGCCGCCGGAATGTGCTGAAGTAAATAAAAATAAACGTTACTGAGCTTTGTAGAAAACCATGAGTTTTATTTCAACATTACACGAATATATACAATGTTTATCTTTGCAGATACCCCGTTTTTAAGACGCACACAGTATGTGCATGCTAAATGATATCTAATTCCGTTGCATGCTAAAATCTTTACTAATCATATTATGTAAGTGTAGCTACTATAAAATCACCTTGTTTATGATATACTGTTACAGCCTTTTTATCGTCCCACTGCTGGGCACAGGCCTCCTCTCACAAGGAGAAGGATTGAGCATTAATCACCACGCTTGCTCAATGCGGGTTGGTGATTTCAGACTTTTATAGTCCAGGTTTCCTCAAGATGTTTTCCTTTACCTTTTTATCAGCCATTGGTGTCCAAGATATACTTAGAAAGTACATACAAACTTAGAAAAGTTGCATTGGTACTTGCCTGACCTGGAATCGAACCCACACCCGAAGGTTACTCGAGAAGTTGGTTCTTTACCCACTAGGCCACCACGGCTAAGTATATGTTTATGAAATATATATATAAAAAAATACAAATGAAATAGAGGGATTACCTAAACGTTCCCTAAAAGGTGGTTCACAAACTTTCATTGAATGGCATTAGTTAGACTGTGACTTGTGAGAAGACCAAATAATCTAGAATTTCAATAGCTGAGTTGGTGTTAGGTACTATCTCGATTTCTTTACCTCAAAGATATAATCATACAGGATTTTCCTGATATGGATCAAATCAATTAAAGGTCTAGGGTTTTCATATAGGTCGTAGCATCCTGAAAGCCTGCAAAGTCCAGAAAGAAAGAAAGTGCAAGTAATCTTTGCTATACCTAGATGTTTATTTTGCCTTTTTATTTGCAACTTTGGTGATATCTTTCTTTAAATAAAAAATAAAATTCTCTTGGAAACTATGGTCTAGAAAGAAAATACAGAGTCGATCGATCTCATCTGAAGGAGGATTTACACCAAGTTACACTATCGTAAGTTAACGAAACTTCACGTATATGGACATATCAGACATTAAACTATTAAGAAGTAAGAGTAATTGTATCCATTAAAAATATGAGGACAAAGACATTTAACTCTAGAGATAACGTTTAACAGCTTGTAGGCAAGTAAAAGATGATAAATTATCATCACATGGGCCTATTATCATAATAAATTGGTCATAGGCTATACAAGCGATACGACAATAGTCACCAAGCCGACTTTTTTCTTTCCTGAACATATAGCATTCAGTCGTGTTTCAACTGTATACAATGCCTGATTGCAAAATTGTGTTAGTTGCAATATTCCTCGGAGTTGCGATATGTGATCCTAGAAACAGCGGTAAGCGACTACATACATGTAATTATATTCCACTTTGTAGATATACCTATAGGAAAAGAAATAATGAACGTTAATTGTTTTAGGATACTCGACTACCACAAGTAGTAGTAACTACATTGAAAACTGGAACGGAACTTTTATTGTAAGTTAATTATGAATGTTGGATGTTAGACATTTTTATTTTTCAAGTGGGTAAACGAAATTAATTTTGTAGGTACCGGGTATAATATTTCGATTAAAAATATAGAGCACAGGTACTGTTAAAGAAGTATCAAATTGAAATACTGTTAATTAAATCCCATGATAAATTGCTTAATTTATACATTTCAGGTACCTTCAAACGCAACCACTGTAAAGGATAAAGTTGAAATCAAAGTTTACTATGAAACTCTGTGTCAGTTCAGCGTGGACTTCTTCGTGCAGCAACTAGAACCAGCTCTGAAAAGGCTGCCTTCACATTTAGACATACATTTAATACCCTACGGACACGCCGAGGTACGTGAAATTTCAGCATCATTATGGTTAATGTGATATTTTTAATTTATATAAAGCACGCTCTGAGCCGTTGCCTAGGCATTACTTCGCACGAAATATAAGCATTAAGTATTTGTCGTTTAGAAACTAGCTGTCATTTGTAACCTGACATTACCGTTAGTGTAGACTGAATTACCTTTTATGTTATTATATTGTTCCACATTCAAGCAATCATATTTTACTAATTTGGGTAGTTCGAACTAAGAACAGCTACTACAGTTGTTAATTTTCTAAAACAAGCAAAGCCATCCTTTCTACCCAAGTGCTCACAATAAAGCGCGATTACGTCTACCAAGAACTGACTCAGTTCCTTCTACAATTGCTCCAAACGCAAGGATTAAAGTGAACTGCAATCCATTTCAATATAAGTCTTCCTGCCAGCTATTAAAATCAAATGCTTCTTAGCATGCACTTAACCACGAAGTTGTACATGTGAGTTATACATATTATAAACTTATGCTATGAAAATTGCTTTAAACGATTCTAAATTACACTTGGAAACATAATATACGTCTATTACGAGTCTTTACCCTGTTGAAATGTCCCCTTCACGCATGTCGTGCGATAGTCAAGTGAGGGAGACAAATTGCTTGATGCTTGTAATAGGCACTACTATCCTAGTCTTAGGACAGACGATATGCACGCTATGTGTGAATACGAATTTATAATCCTCATTTACAAACAATTATTCTGATGTATGAAAACTGATCCATAACAGGTTTTACAAAAAAAATCACTCTGAAAACTAGCAAGCGCTAATGAACGTTCCATAAAGCGGCTTCCTAAGAAAATCTTATAAGCTAAAGTTTCTATTACCTAGGCCTTAAACGAGCGACTAATTAAGGCAATTATGAAAGTCACAAGAGAGCTCAAGAAAATCCGCCGAGAAAGCCTTGACTTCTTTTTAATTCTATCGAGCTCAATAATGATTTAATCCAGTGGAGGGTGTTGAGATGTGTTATTTTTTTAGTTATTCCCTATTAAGTCAGCTAGTTGCCTAATACTTACACGGTTTATTTATCAATTTGCAGACTATTCGTGCAAATGGTGGATACAAGTTCAACTGCCAGCATGGAGTCCCGGAGTGTTTCGGCAATACGTTGCAGGCATGTGCTATCGACGTGCTTAGGAACACCACCAAAGTACTCCCCTTCAATACCTGCCTCATGAGAAATATCTCATATCGAACCAGCTACAGCCACGTGATGTCCATTATCAATTGGGTATGTATTTATTGACAGTCTGAAGAATCTTATATTGTAGACAACAAACTTGAGATATATAGAAATAGTCGTTGTTCCACCCTTCTCCCGAGGGAATTTCTTCCCGCACCCAGATAGAAAGTAGCCCATGTACTTTCCCAAGCTGTACTGCCAATGTGCCAACCAGACTTACTTTCGCATTATAATATTACTAGGGATCTATGAGGAATATTGTGCATAAATTTATTTAAACTGCGGTTTGACGATAAAAAAACTCAAGGAAAGTCCAAAGGTTACCGATAAAAGCTATTGTCCCCAAACAACATCATTTTATAATAGCACCTTTTAGAAATATACAAACCAGTTCCTTTAAACAAGACATGCGAGAACATGATATAATTGACAGTACAAAGCGTAGACCTAAAATAAGTTCAGACCAGTTTCTGCCTAGTTAAATATAATTCTCACAAAACAGGTAAATCAGATAATGACGTGTACTCTGAGTTGTTTCTGTCAAGTCGGAACAACCAGTAAATAGGTACTGCCTTAAAAGACTACCAGTTTGTTTCCAGTTTAAGTCTAGTGCCATTCCGAGTGCTTCGGACCGTGTATTATTGTATCTATGTGCTGGTTTTTCCACAACACGCGAGTAGAGCTGCATTTTGTAGTGCCGTGTGTATTGTAGTAATTGCAGTGATGTTTTAATAAGGATACGTAATTATTGGGATTTTAGTGCAGACTTGTATTTTGTTTTTGCTTCTTTTTTCAAAATAAAAGGTTGCTGTTTGGAAACCATCTTCCAAATTGAATTGTATTTAACGCAAAACAAACGTAAAGCCCTTTTTTTCTCAACCATTTAACATTATCTTTTCCAGTGTGGTGCGGAGCACGACGTCAACGTTCAAGACATTTGGCGTTGTGTGCACAGCCGCCGTGGTTCGTATCTCCTGAAGAGATATGGAGACGAGACCCACGCGGTGGCACCTGCTTTCGTGCCTTACCTGACGATAGACGGCACCACCCTGTACCAAGAACAAGCTTTAAATAATTTAGTTGCAACAGTTTGCCAAATGCTAACGCCAAAGCCGAGAGAGTGTCTGACTGATTAATTTTTGCCATATGTAGATTAATTTATTTTTAAAATCTTGTGTACATAAGTTAATAAAATAAGTTATTTTTGTACTTCCTGATGTTTAATAAACACAAATTAACATAAGCTGTCCAGAACATTACATTATATGAGGTCGGTGTAATCTCGCTTGTAAGCTTTTATCCTGAAACCCCGGACACTAATCGCGGTTGCCTAACAACCCGTGTGCTACTCAAGCGTCCACCCCCGCAAAGGCCACCATTCTGCATAGCTTGACCCACATCTTGGTTAACTAAAGGACAGCTAAAGGCCCTCTTACTACGTTCTCCAGTTCCATTCAAACTGACATTGCACTTAAACTAAGGTGCATTAGCAGAGTAAAAATATACAGAAGTTCAAACTATGAGAATAAGCTTTTTAAAAGTTGAACATAAAAGAGAGTACTTTAAAACTATACCCGGGAGATAAAACCATTTCCCTCAGACATATTACATCTCAAGAAGGCTTTCTTTGTAGACAACTACAATCCGGTGTACCCCACATCAAGACAAAAGAGAATCGATTCCCGCCACGGAATAGCGGCATCCGTATGTGTTGAGCACGAAGCAATGTAGCCGAAATCCTAAATGGTTGAAACTATTGTTCTGTCGTATAGCTCGACAAACTCGACGGGCTTCCGAAGGCTCCCGGGAATTGTCGGTGCATGTGGACACTTTCCCACACGCCTCCGCCGCGCCGGCGTCGACACCGGGACTCTTGCCAAACTGCAACACTCATTGTTCTACTTCTTGCGACCGATGATAATGTTTCACCTCTTGTGCCGTCGGTCGTGTCGGAGCTTTGTGATAATTATATCATTGCCATAATGTAATTAATTTGTTTCGGTCTTATTACGTTTAGTCAAATTCTTCAACAATTGCATTTCCTTCTTGATATTGCTTTAATATTTTAAATTTATATTAGTAGGTACAGGCTCCTGAAGAAAAGTTTTTAATTGATTTCATACATTTTATCAGTTACCTACCTATGTATATTTCGTAGGTGGTCCATAAAATGTGTTAAAGCTAAACTTATTATAGGTACAAGATGCCTATTCACTTAATAACACCACGTGTTCATTCCAACACTTGTTGCCGTATAATCATAGAAGGCGTTTCACAAATATATCATTTAAAAGCATTTTTGACTAATCACGCTAACAAAAGCTTATTTAACACTTTCAAATAAATCATTTGGGTCATATTTATTACAAAACAACATTTAAACAAGAGGTCCACACGGAAAGTGTGGTATGCAGCGGCGACGTGCATCGGTGAATCATGTCACAAACATTTATTGAATTCGTTGCGTTATGACTAAGAGTGCATTGTGACCATTGCCCATTGGCCATAAACGTTATATTTAAAACCACACGCGATAAAACTCTAAGGAACATTGTAAGTGGCTTGTAGCCAATGAGTAATAAAATATTAAAAATGTTCGATCTAACTAACCACGATAAAACAAGTTCCATTGCCATATGAAAATTGTATTAATCGGAGGAACTGTTTACTTTCACTTCAGAACTCCAAAGTTGGATCCCGATGGGAATCAAAGTAATTAATACTCAGGACATTGTTCAAACAATGACTTTGTTCCACGGCGAATACCCTTAGGTCCAATTACTTGAGACAAAGTCGTCATATTAGGTACAAGTTGGCGGAATGGTTCTATAACAGTTTAGTGTGTGGCCGTCGTCTATTTATAGAAATACAAACGTTTGCCTCAATTCCAAACAATTGTATTGAGAGAAATGTAGGCTCTGTTAATGACAAAGATTAAACTATGTGTTGAAGCAAATAAAACGTTGTATATTCGCTTCAGTTGAAACTGTTAAAAGCCTTTAATTAAACGCTGTGCTTTTTACAAGCGGCCGCTTCAAACTGCTGCAGTGAAATATAATTGTAAATGTTCCGTGCTTTTGTTGGCAATCGACATACTTGCTGAGTTTTTCAATTTTCCAACGCTATATTATGGTTTTGACTATTTGATATGTTATTATATGAAGAGTTAGAGACAAATACCTTCTTGAACACACTTATATCGTCATTCTTGAACGGTTTTTGTTTTAAAACTGTGATGTCTGCTATAAAACTACTATAAAGGTCATAAGTAGACATATATCATTTATTTAATAACCTGTAGATAATAATGACGACGGAGTTTCTGTATGACCATTACGGTACATTATCAAAATCAATAGTGATGAGGCGATGCTAACTGCGGATTAATTTTCCTAACAGACAAATAGAAGTATAAAATGATACTAGAACGTCGCGCTCTTTAACATCATGGCATTTTCCCCCTAACTAATGTGCTAGTTACATGTATATTTATAAACACGTTGAACATCATTTAAAGGAAAACCAGTCGTATAAACAGTGGATCCAGTACAATTGTGTTCAAAATGTTACGCTGACGAGGTGTAGCGTGTACGTGACTGCACCTACAACCGATACTTTGATTGACAGGAATCCGCAAATGAAATCGACAACGATGAAAAAACTGCTGCAAAAACTTATTTCTACGTCTGTACGTGAGTTTCTACAGTTGAATAACAGGTGGCTACAGTCGTATCACTTCTTACGATGTTGATTCAATGCTAAAGAAACAGTTTATCTATCAATTTGTGTGACTTTGTTCTAATATTTTCAGACAATAACACGAATCATGTATGACTCTGCTGCTAGTAGCTCTGCGGTTAGGATTTGTAACAACTGTGTCACGTTTTTATCAGAGAAATAATTAGCTAAACAGTTACCTGGATTAGAAGTCCAAGATATGGAAAATTATATTAAAATTGAGATTTCATTTATTTACGTCATTTTCCTTCTACAGTGATTTCACGTCGATCGAAGCTTTGTATTCCATTCCATGAATTTCTTTAAACATTGGACAGAACGATCTAAAATTATATGTATTTTGCAGCAAATGAAACCACATATTCTAGTTAATATTTACAATCTTAATGAAATGCCAGCTTTCTAAACTCGAATTTTCTTTTTCCTTGTAAACAGGATGTGGTGTGAAAGTTAAAAAAAAAGAAGAAAAAGTTATAATCACGCACCATAGTTACCTCCATGCATATTCATGTTTCCTACAACATTTAAATACATATCTAAGAATCCACTGACCCACTAACGAATCTGAATACGAATAATTGCATGCAAATGTGTGATGCAAAAAACTAATTAGCAAAACTTGTTTGACAAGCTTGTGTTTTAAACAGCGGCATAGTGTGCAATAGGAACCTTTTCAACCAGCTAGCAGTGAGTAGTGCGCAGCGCTTCGTGGCAACGCACTTCCGCGCCTCGGCGTAGCTGCACATTCCCGATTATTATGAGCTTTGACAGACCTTGCATGTTAATTAAAAACTTTGCGTATAAAACAAAAAACTAGCGGCACATCGTCCCCGAGGCACTGCACTGCTGTTTCGTACATTTCTCCTGTTTACGTTCGTTGAACGCGCGGAAAGGCCGTATGCGTATGTTCGCATCATAGTTGGTGGCACCGTTAAGTAATGCAGATGTACTTATGATAAGATGAAGGTTTCGTGGTATTACGATATAAAGACATCATACATGATACATACTCGTCTAAAATAACATTTACATTATTACAGACGTAACACTGCACACTGCTACCTACTCATTCGTAGGAATGGAAGACCTCTATTCACTGGTTTATTCTAATATAGTATAATAGTTCATTATATTGGAAACCTTGACATCACAATAGAAATTGAACACCGTCACCGCAAACTTACGTAGTCAAGTAGATACGTTACAGTAGATACCTATACATAGAGCCGAGGTTTTTTTCGTATTAGGTAAAACAACAGAATGTAATCATGATCTACCTTATAAAGGATATAAATATATTAGCCACTTAACCCATAATGGAAAATTTTAGGTTTATGGAAATCTTGGAGGAATCGAAATAGGTACCCTACATATTAAAATAATTTCAAGGTAATCTGCATCTAAAGCAAGAGATGTATTCTTCTTCATCAATATTTAAATAAATCTTTAAAATTCCCTCGACTACGTGATTTCCTATACAATATACCTACCTACCTAGCTTATACAGTTAGGTGTAGTTAATGCAGACGCGACAATTGTTTTTCTTAAGTACCAGCATTTCCGTAGATTTCCTTTTCAAATGGCTTTGTACTGTAAAAATACAGAAACATTAATAAAGTCGGGTAGACAGGAACTGTCTCTGAATGTAAATCGCTGGTGGTGCTTGGCATTCATATTACTCATACATTTTGGCAGGCGTCCTTTGGAAAATACGTAACTACTTTCTTAAAAAGTGACGTATGCGACGTTTTACTACGTAGGCGAAACACGCAGACTAAAGTATTACGCAGACGGAAACATAGCTATTTCACGTTCGTTAATTTTATAACTTGTATAACCTGCATCCTGCATGCAATATATTCAGATTTTTTTTTATATTTTTCTAGTAAAGTCTAATTCTACTCATATGTCTTATATCTTAGTTCATTTGCTCAAAACTCTATACCATACATATAGATATTGATCGAACTTCCATGGAAATACTGAACAAAAAGGTTTGTCTATTCGCGTGCCACAGAGTGATGGCATGACGGATGACGCGAGCGCATGGCGAGGTACTCACAAGGCCAAGGTCCGTATTATGTAAATCATGGTGTTTGCGCACCGCACAGCACGGTCAGCCACGTTAATCACTGCGATAATAAGATAACAACGGCACTGACGGTGACACGACCGGGTACAGGGAAATAGCTTAGGCTCTTATATCTATGTAGTATTTATTGATGATACCTTTGGAATAGCTGATCTTATGTATCCCAATTTTCTCTACTTCATTGTTGAGAGAATTACTTGTTACCGTTTAAAAAAATTACAATTTATATAAAGAAATCTTTGTTTATTTTTCTTTTGGGCAACTCAAGATGGACAGTAATGCTTTTAAAAACATGTTAGTTTATTTAAAAAGGGTGACTCCCCTTGCCAATGTCACTTTGTGAAGTCGGTTTGGGTACACAGAGAACTTTTTACCCGCAGTTCCTAGCAGTTCCTCCAAGTCCCGGGAGAACCACTTACCTCTACCGGGTAAAAAGTAGCCTATTATTGTTTCAGGCTCTAACATTCAGTTCAGTTAGTGGGTAGTTGCATAAAAGCCCCAAAGACAGACAGACGGACAGCGTAAATTGAATGATTCACTACGGGTGTGTTCATTCATATTTTTAAGAGACCGATGATGAATCCAATGCTCTTGTGACGAAAGCAGACATTTACATTTGGAGTCACCAATTCCAGTTCTTCGTGTGTCATCAGTACGGTGCTATGACCAGAATTCTAGATTCTAGGACAACTCAGACCTGAGTCAAAACTCGGCTCACGCAATGAAATGATTCTACATTATTTCTCGCGGCTTCGTTTCAGAAAACTCGTGTGCTTACTTGAAAAGAATTTTTAAGTACACTTAAAGACTTCAAAAACTATTCAGTTTATGAGTTTTCTGAAGCATCTCATTTATTTTAGCCGAATGAAGCCGCGAGAAACAAAGTAGACGCTCAAAGAGAGGACACACAAAATAGATTTTGTGAAACATCTCACTAAACAAAATCGCTGACACATTTTCAAAGAAAGCCACGGAGGTGAGGAAGAAAGAGGGACGAGAAATGTGTCTGCATAAGCAATGGGTGATATACACTTATACAGATAAGTAAACTGTGTCGATATGCCACTACTGCACCATTTATGTCGTGAACATACATTATTTATACACCAGGAAAATGCTGGGGAACTGATAAAGAAGTGCTTCATATTGGACACATTCCCTTCGAAAAGTATGCTTAGATATATAGCCATTGCCTGCAGTCCCGAGCAAGTTACTTACCTCATGTTCTATTCCAGGATTTCTATACGTGAAAATATTACAGATAAGTCCTTCATTTGTATGTTTACTAGGTCGCCTACCATCTTCAACTATTATGTAATTATAATTAAAATAATTTGATCAAGCTTTGTTTACTTGTGGTCAGGGATCCTATGAGGAAGGCTAGACAATGGAACAATAAGTGGTATATTGCTGTGCCTACATATTACTAACTATTTTCCTGTGCAATCATAAGCCCTTACACGTAGGTACTTTTCATAACATTCAAACAAAAAATGTTGCTTCTTTTTTCCTTCTTTGTTGATAATGGAGTAATAACAACGAAGCTTCGACATAACCTTACCGTTGAGTAACTTAACGAATTTAATTAAACGTCTAATCCCTGTCCGTGTAAAGCCGTCAGTTGTACCTACCACAGATAACTACCGCAACCGCGGTTCCCATGGGGTCGTGGTCGGCTGACCTTCGCGTGGAAAGGGAATCGAAGCGAGAACGAACACCCAGATCACAGCGAGTCCGTCATTCTGTCTCACTAATTGTAGACATCCTTGTCGGGCTTTTCTCATGGGTTCAACGGTTACAAAGTATGTGATGGATATTCCAACCGTAGATAGCAGGAACTTTATCTGTAAATATAAAAACAGTCATGTGTTTGATTACGTGTCAAAGTGATGGATAGACGATGCGCAGACTGAGATAAGATGATATTCGGAGGAGATACTGCGTATCTTACTTAGATGAAAAACCAAAGATCCAGGGGACTCAAATAGGTAGAAAATATGTAAAGTCTTACAAACAAAATAAAACATTGTATGAACTCGATAGCTACTTATGTATGTTATGTCATAAAAATGGGACTAGTCTGTTCAACATAGTTTCATATCTCCATTTTTGACAAATACCACATGCAGTGTAAACAAAAAGGAAGAAAAACGAGGGTGTAGTCAGTATTGTATCGTCCCCTGTTCTGGCAGAGTGCCCGGCAATACGTGCGCCGAGCCGCCACGTGCAACCTTACCGAAATGAGTTTACTAACAATATTGCACATCCATCTCGCCTCACACGTTTACCACCAAATTCTATGCAACTATTGGGGGACTGGTTACATGGCAACCAATTAAAATACCAAGTAATCTATACAAAATTGAATTTTGCGAGACTCTATCACTAGTTATAATACTTAACAATAATCTACCTTTAGTCTTCAGTACATGGAGTATTTGATTCTTTTCTATGGTATCCCATTTATTAATTTGCACTAATTTTATAAATGTTAAAATAGATAAGTTTATAATATAAGTTATTTACATGTGATGGGTCCCAAAGAAGCGCGATATGATTGAATTTCACATAGACAAAGTCGTGGTAAAATCACAGTTGGTATTTATTATAACTTCAACATTGAAACGCGTTTTGTTGCATAGTAATAGTCAATAACAAAATAATTAAATTAATTATTGTATATAAATAAACATGTATGTATAATATTGACTAGAAATACATTGTTCAGTTATTTCTTTTTTTCCTCATAGGTCTATTTCAGTTTTCATCACCTATATCTGTGCCAATTGAAATGGTGTTATAGATCATATAGCAAAGTTTAAATTAAGGAAGTAGCCTAATCATGATGTAGGTACAAATCATTAATCAGTACTTTTTTACGCTCATGATAATTCAGGAGAATTTGTTAGGCTAAGAAAAAGCTTACAACCTGAACAATGTAAAGTTCTTTACATTTAAAAATAAGCTATGGAATACCTTTTTCAATTATGTAATTTGTTTTTCCTTTATTGTAATCCAAAACATATCTTATGTATGATCATGATCATGTAAATCAGTGGTTCTTAACCTTTTTGACATGAGGGACCACTTTAACAAAGTTTGTCTTGCCGGGGACCACCTCATCGGTTTACCTAAATTAGCACTCATTTCATTATTATTTATCAAAAATCAAAAACAATCTGAATTTTTGGGTCAGTTCTACTGAAAGCTAAACGCATGTCGGCAGTTGTGTAGGTAAGCAAATACAAATAAAGAAAAACTTGACTATTTATGCAGATTGTAATGCGCGAGCGAAGCGAGCGCGAAATTTTTATCGGACTTCAACCAAAAATTACGTTAAATTTTGCCCAAACGTACTTAACGTTTTGTTTGTTGACAAATGCCAAAACAAGGAAATATAGTTTCTGAATACGCGAGCGAAGCGAGCGCGAAATTTTTATCGGACTTCAACCAAATATTACGTAAAATGTAGCCCAAACGTACTTAACTTTTGGTCTGTTGACAAATGCAAAAATAAGGGCATACAGTTTCTGAATAAGCGAGCGCGAAATTTTAACTATTTCTTAAGACTCAAAACCAAAATTACGTAAAATGTAGCCCGAACATACATTTTCATGAATGGGGGGGACTAGGTACGACACACCCGATATACGTCCATGCGAAAACCCCTGCTCGCAATTATAAGTCGATAAGCTAAGCTTCACGGACCACTTGGAGTGCCTCCAGGGACCACCAGTGGTCCGCGGACCACCGGTTAAGAACCACTGATGTAAATTGAAGAACTCACTGTCCGTTGCGAGCAATTAATAACTAGGTCGGACGTAGAGAGGTCAGTTTTCATTAACGATGTTATCACTCCATGATTTAACTTCCAAGGTTTTAGGAAATCGCACAATCATACTTTGGATAGATCACTTGTGCAACACTGATACACACATGTACTCAAACAATGATTCATAAAGCTCACGCAGTAGGTAATTTTATTATTGTTATCAAGGATCTAATCATAATTATAGCAGGTATGCTAACGTAACCTGATATTTATTGGCGAGTTGAAAAGTTAGCACCTTATGTTACTGGTCCAAGTGAGTGATATTACAGCGTGATATTTAACACTTGGTTTTAGCTCTGCTAGGGTTATTTGCATATGGTTTTGATAAAAGTCCTTATAAAACATGTTGGTGGGCGTACCTATTGGTATCGTTGGTTTTATATATAAGTCACAATATGATAAAATATCAAAATCAAGACCGAAAACAATTGTCTAAGAAGTAGCTTGTACTTACTTAGCAATTCATTTGTTAAGTTTTTTGTACTCATTCAACCTTCATAAGCCGTTGTTCGGTTACCTAACGGAATTTTCTATTTTATAACAAGTTAACCCCAAATGGAAGTTTACATTGTTATTGCGTATTGTTTCGCTCAATAAAACAGAAAACGAATTCATACTTCCACGGCCGAAACACGAAGCGTTGGATTCTTTACAAAATGGGTAACAATGTGATGGAACGTTATAGAAGGATGAGAAGGACGCGCCTTCTCGGTGACGTCACGGCTCGGTCCGGTTGATTCATTCATCCGCGTCCACGCCCGTGCGCGGGCGCTGCGGTCGCCCAGGCCCACTGCCAGCCACCGATGCGCTTACGCATTCGAAACAAATCGTCTATAACCTCGTCTACCAATAACGATCGCACAAACAATGAATAATGCATACCATTCTTAATCTGCCCACATAAAGTCAATAAAAATTGAACCATAAAGACAAAGAAAACTAAATTGGAAATAAACATGCTTTTAACATTCATAAAAAATGTGCATAAGGCATACCTAACTCGATATATGAATAAAAGGCTCAGGTAGGTATCATAAATACCTAAGTCAGACAAGATGTAGGCATGTGTGAGTAAGAACATTGGAATTAAGACACCTGTGTAATATTGTGTAATTCCGTAGAGCACTAAAGAGTAAGTAGGTGAGGCGTTTCGGAGTAGCGCCCGAGTACGACGTGGTCAGCAAGCCCGCCGTACAGCAGCAACGTTCTGCAGACATTCTTATGGCAACCATGATTGTGTTCGTATTAATTTGCAAAGCGGCGCACGTCCGTCAGGTGCGCGGTGGCCATCCGGTGCGCATATTCTTAAAAAAAGCCTTCAACATCGTGACAACTCAATATTGTTATTGATTGAACCGTTGCTTGCTTGCATTCTACTTGACACAAGTATTTGAGAATTTTAAAATCTCGCGCAGGTCGTTGGCCCTCCATTTTCATAGAAATGCCACATATTATATCAAACAATGACGTCGCATCCTGTTCATTAATGTGCAAGCAATATCAGTGTCGCACATGCCATGGAAGCATTAATCAAACTGGTGATAAAAGGTTCACTCCAGTGCAAATATTACAGCAGTAAATCACTGTTTAGCTGTTATTGTATTTCCAACTATATATCAATCATCGTTCACTTTAATGTGTAAATTATAAACGTGTCGTCGTAATTATAATTCGCTTCGGTCATTTAGGTTCCTTATTTTTTGACGACTTCGTCGAATTATTTTGAAGCGTGCAGTAACACGGACGTAAATTAATCACTGAATCACACGGCACCACCGCACCGGTTCTAAGAGTTTTTGTAGGATTTCCAATATTCATTTATGATACCGTTCATAATATTATTCATAGCGACACGGCATCACACATTAAATTTTCTGTACTACTTGGACGCGCTGAATTCTGAAAGGGAAATTGTCACGTGAGTCATTTTATTTCAGTGGCACACGTAATAGGAATTAACGGTGTCAAATGAATAATACTGCTATAGTTTTATAACAATGGACGTGGAAGAACATTGGGGTGTAGTGACAGGCGTGCGTGAGGCGTGCAGCGTCAGGCTGCAGCCGCAGGGGTGAAGAACCTGCGCGGGACGCCGATAAGCCGCCAGCCGTGTTTACTCGCTCCACCATCATTATAAATCATATACGTAAAGGCAACCTCTGACCCCTCGTTAGTGTTTGATGCTCTACTCTAATAGCCGACGAAGCGAATCGAAACAGAACCAGCTTTGCAGCATAATCTTAAAACTACTAAATCATTACGTGATGCAGTTTTGAAATCAAGATATCTATTTAGAATCAGACTTGCTGCTCAGACATCATTTGTTTTTTTATGCAATCCATTGTATAAGTTTAAGAGATTTCATCTAAATATAAACAAACCATTCGTGGCTGGCAGTCAGATTCATCAAATCAAAATTATGGTAGAAATAAAGTATTGTCAACAGTCGGTTACATAATGAACCAAGTATTCTCAAATATTTTGAGATTATAACATCTAGCTAGGGGAACCTCTGACCGCAGTGTCACCATTGAATTACTATTAAAATTAATCAGTTTAAAGCATCAGTTTTATTATTTTCTACCAGCAATAAACAGGTAAAATTCAAATAAAATATTTGTTACAACATTACATGTCCCGCAACTATATCGTAAGGAACGTTAGTCAAACCGCAAGAAAACAGCAATATAACATAAATTCCTTATGAATAGAAGCGTCGCTTGTTTATAAAATACGTTGTAAAAGCCGGTGGCCTAGTGGCTGACCACCATTTCCTGTGATGCGATACAACGACGCAGGCGCAGTGGCCGCCTGCCGAGCTGATAAACGCTCGTCGCTGCACTTCCGTCGCGCACGATGCCCCATCTCCGACACCCGCACATACAACAAACGACATAACATTAACTGCACCTTATTTTAAAAATACACCAAGTTCTCTTAAAACACTATCAGTAACTAGCCAGTCAAGTTGACGCAGCTCACTTATCTTTAAACGCTTTTTACATCTCTGTCTAATTACATGCGTAAGTACAAGGAAATAACAGGATCCGAGAGCAGTTACAACTTACAGCTCGCAGCATATTTTGCGTCTCACAAGATGAGCCATTACTAAGAAAACATAATAACCAGAGGAATGCTCAATTGTGAGCAATAAAGGAAGTGAGAATAGATCGCAAATCATTGAGACTATCTAATATTCGTAGCATGTGGGGCAGTAATGTTGAGAGGCGATAATGCGGTGTCATCCGATATTAGGGTCAATTGCCTTATACGATATGTTGGGCTAGTCTTTGATAACACTATTTAAACTGGTGTGCTACCGACGATGTCTATATCAACATGGAAATTATCGTTACATAAGTTATCGCCGCTGACACCATTTCGTACTATTAAGTTATATGAAGAGGTGCACTGTTATTCGGCACAAATATTCTTGTAGTAAGTACCTAATAGATAAGTACTCTGCTAAAGAGTGGTAAGTGTGAGTGCGAATCAAATAAACACGTATAAATAAAACTAACACTAGGTTTATCATCAGCTATAAATGTATTTTCGTTAACATAAAAGGGAACATCTCGGTTCTACAAATTGAGAGGATTGTAAAATTACTTTATGACCGTGAACCATTGAGTACTTATTTTTTGTCTCTGTCGAATGATGCTTCCTGCTTGGTTTATTAAGTTGATTGATATTAGATATGGACAGAAACTGGTTTTCATACTTACCTGCATCTAAACCAGTAAATTAAACATGAGGGTTAACTCCCGTGTTAACTCTTGCGTGGATTTTGTAACATGATTTAATGTTAGATTTTAAGATTAAAAACGTCTAATAAATATACAACTTTCTCCTTATAATTGTGCATGTACTTATATCTAATTAGGTACCTACTACTTTAAAAAAACCATAGATATTAGTTAATTATAATATTATTCAGGTACTGAGAGCATAAAATTAAATAATATTAAAGAACATTATGTATATTTAATATTTTCCATCAGCAACTCTCTCACAGAGCATAGGATGTCCATACATAAAAAAAATACATTTACTTTTTTAATTCCAATGAAATGAATTAAACCGCTTCGAGTGAAAATGTCAATGGCTTGGTAAATTCGAATTACATACCAAACATTCACTAGAATTTGAAAATTACTCATTCGTGTTGCGGTTTTCCGCACCAAACACTCTGGACAGTTTGATTATGATAAATGTCTACTACAATACATTTGTATTCAATTCCAATATTAAAGTGCTCACGTACTAGCAACTACAGTTTGATATGGTAAAATTCTAGTTTCAGCTTATAAAAATAGTTAATTTAATATTACCATTCTACCTCAAGTTTAGGCCATAAAGGTAAAGCCTCATATAGGGTCGTTCATTTGCAATATTCGGATCACAAAACTTCCCGATTCATTGTTCTTTTGCTAGGGCCGGCTACTCTATATAGTGACATCACATCCGCTTTCATTGTCGCGCTGAAATGGAAATCGTCTCGGTCAATCCATCATAGGTGTCGGCACTGGCGCCGAAGAACTGGTGTCATGGTCACGCGCGCTTGCGTCACGGTAGCGACACGACGCGAGCGCCATCAGCGCAGGCCGGCGCGAGGCCCCACTGACCACTCATCTGGCCACGGCTAATCTGGGTTAAGAGGACATTGACAAAGCTCCTTCGGCCGTGAATCTGTCTAAAACTTGATATCGATGGACCAATATTTAAATACGTGTCATACATACATAATTTTTATGCTGAGAATATCAAATAAAATATCATTGACCAGAAGATGTTGCGAGGCACAATTGCTGTTAAACTTTTCGAAAAAAGCTTTCAAGACCATAATAGTTTTGATTTATGTTGTAACTTTCATATTAATGTATGAAACCAAGTATAAAGATAATTCTTTTTATCCGTCTCATATTCCCCAAGAAGCCACCAAAATGTCGGGGATGTATCCGCCGATAAAAGATGTTTACCGTAGATAAACTTTCTATGTGGACAGTTGGACACTCCCGGTTCCATAGGAACTTAGTAAGGAGAATAAATTAAAGAGACCGCATAAGCAAACACGCCAAATATGGACGAACAGGATTAATTTTAGTACACCATCGACGGTAGCGGCGCAGTTCTGCATAATAATTCAAGGCAGAATTAATTTATACATGTATTATCGAGAACTGGTACACGCTTTTAATAAATATCTATTAATAGTTGTTATAAAACTTTTTTTTTAATATACACTGCAACAGCCAGCACCGGGACAAAATCAACGTCTGACTTGGTAATTGAATAAACGCATAGCGACGTGATGCAAATGGATCAAGGCCTAACAGTTCCGTGCGCTAACGGATTTTCCAATAATTGAACCCCAAACTACCATTAAACACGGATAGCATAAACGAGCTTTGACATTGCGATACGACAGTTTTAAATAGTGTTACCTATTTCAATTTATCACGTGAAATCATGAAGCAATTTTAGTAGCCGGTCGTGAGGTAACATCGGTGGTCAGGTAACATCAGTCTTACACGGTAAGAGCAGGATACTCGCCTAGAGCGGTGCATAGCTTGCACTGTGTCCACGTTGCACCGGTAGTTCATACCTTAGTTGGTAGGTGGTGCTGCCTTTCGTGATTCTCGGCGCACCTTAAGAGCTTATTAAAAACGTGTGGACTTCCTCTCGATTAATTTCATCGCCTTTGCAAGCAGAAGGGAAAGTATTTGATTAATATGAAAAATCCATTGGATATTGGGCCTTATATTGTGTGCATGATAAAAGCAAAAATAATTAATTAAAGTAAACAGATGCCAAAGCAGTTAAGTCAAAGGAAACTAAAGTACTGTCAGTAGAGTTGTTACAGTCTAGAAGAGGAAAAATAGGCTTTTAAACGACGATGTCCTACAAACCACAATTTTATTTGAAACAAATACACGGTTTTGTTTTCGATGTCCGCGTACAGCGCACTGGGATTCACATCGGTTTACACTGACACGCGTAAACAGCGGAGACGGATGACGGGCCGCCGTCCCACGGCCCATTATTTAAATCCCTTTGGACGTGAGTTCCATTATCCCCCTGCGCCAGCACTAGCCCTTGAGTGAGTGGACATGACGGACCGGCAAATACGCTCTGGATGAACAAAGAAAATAGACCTTTTCACTCCAACGTGGCCACTATACCGTAAACGAGTCTTCTAAACTTCGCTGGAAAATGTCGAAATGAAAAACGAATTTGCATGCGCATTGTTTAACATACAATCTGTGAGGATAGTGACCGAAGGCGTCCCGAGACATTTTGTCATTTACTTTGAAGGGTTTTGTTTGATGGGGTTCTGTAATAATTAATCAGTTGACGGTCCGATGACGGTCAATGCGCACTGTCGTGTAGGTACAATGAAGATTCTATTTCAAACTCCTTGGAAGAATTGGTATAGATGCAGATACAACAGAATGAGATACTGTGGCTTCTTAACACGGAAAGGTTCTAACTGCTTAAATTTGTCATTGACTCGTACATAATGATCGTTTTAATTCATAAAGTGAGGAAGGAAAATGGGGAAGAAACCCAAACACTGCCATCCTACAAAACCCTTAGTTTCGCCTCGTACGTAACCTAAGTATTTTAGGAATGTGTGTGTTTAAATAATTCATGTGCAAAATAGCAATTAACGTGTTTTATAAGTAAAACACTAAAATTATTCAATGACCAATAGACTTACCTAAAGTAGATCAGAATACATTGTTATGCTCTAACGCATGCTAACATGTATTACCTTTCATGGTGTTCTTCGAGATACGCTCCCAGACTTGTACCGATAGGCAATCAATAAAGATCACCGATACGCAGCAAGCATAACAATTGGCATTATCCCCGTATCATATGTATTTATTAAGCATCGACCAGTAAACTTCAAGTAATTCGAAGTATTGGCAGCGCTACCGAACCTCGGTCCCCATAAAATCACCATACGTAATGTTTATTGTACGACCGTTTGTTTCACTAACGCATGGACAAAGATCAATTCCCTTAATATTTAACGTTTCACCTTGAAAACAATGAAGGGCCGGTCACCGGAGTCACGTAATATTAAATTGTTAATACCTCGTTAACCTTTGAACATTGGCACTGATGCCTATCGATCCGTATTAGGTTTTAAAATACTTTTACCTCTTTTCTAGCGTAAATAAACCGTCCCTTTGTTTTATAGCTACATCGTTGCATTCGTAAATAATTTGATTCGGTTGAGATCCGTATTCCACATAACGACCTGTTTGCATAATAATGTATTGTACACTATGAAATTAGGCCACAGTATGTTCATCATCTGTTGGCTAAAAAGCGGCCAAACGTGTGAAAACAACGTTTATTGTATAAACTAGGCTAGTCTTTGAAATCAGTTTACACATCATAATAAACACTGCTTGAGGCTACGGTTAAGGTACGGTCGATGAGGAAAGTGAAAAGCTTGAAAGCATAAATATGGCCAAATTAAAAATTTCCATAAATGCCTGATGACTGAAATAGGGTCGTTAATCAAAAACTCATGAAGATTTGTATTTGACAACAATATCTAGTTGGAAAATAGAAATTTCTAGTAATTTTTTAAAATTAAATACTGATACGTGGTCGCTTAAGATATTTTTTTCCCCATAAATTCCCAGAAATATTGTTTTCCTACAGGTACAATAACACATACAGCTGCTTATAAGTATAGTAGAATGTACATATATGTAGGTATATAACCAAAGGAAATCTCTACTTTTTGTTTGCATTATGTTCTGTCTCGTTTGTAATTTATTTGACTCAACATCATTTATCCTGGTTTTCATATTTTTGTAGGTGAATGTAACAGCGGTAAAACTAAATTGGTTGAGTTTGTAAACAACAGTTTCGGAGCCATTGTTTAAGTTTTCAAGCGGTTCACTGTTCCATCTGCAATTTATCTGTCGCAACGACGAAGACAACGTGGTCAAGGCGAGGTAAGCAAAAGTGTTTCAATTAGTAACATTAGCGGTTAGCGTTGGGTACAGCTGTTCGGAGGGCACAGGGCGTAGGCAGGGACGGGTCGCGGCTCCGAGAGCTCGGCGACTCCAAGCGACAGTAATTATCGCGGCCGTGTCGACGACTCAGAGGAGATCGTTCACCCCAGGGGTCGCACAATACTCAACTGTCGGGATCGCGCCGCGGCTATCACAAATCTGGGACGACTGCACGCATGCACTCGTCTCGCGGCACTCGGTACTCTCAGCTCGGTGCACTACCACAGAGCGCGACGGACGACGCTAACTTCGTAATTGGTCTTTAGTAGGTTTTCATGTCATTCGCAACAACGCTGCCTGTCGTCCTCCAAGAATTACATACCTAGGACATAATATGGCTCGATAATCACAAATCCCACTATACTAGTTTACTCTAAAACCTGGTAAAGAAGCACAATTTAAATACTTACATAAAATGAACGAATACTACATGTGCTAACATCAGAGACTCCGACTATAAACTTTTGCTGTCAGCGAGACACCAGTGCTTTCAAAACTTTTATGTTCTTAACATTTCAATGAAAAGCTATAACAAGTTTTTTCGTAGTTTTCAGTTTCAGATCCACAAGATGAAAGTTATTGAAAATTTTAGTTTGTTAACTCTGTGATACATGGTAACATCCACTGACGAGATGCACCCTTTTACACTAGAATAGGTACGGCTAATTTTCCACTAGCATGGCTCCTCGGTATTCTGTGCCGGTCGAAGGCGTCACATAAAGGCTGTGTTTGACACAACGTCGTTTGCTGGGATAAAGCGAGCATGTATGTATTGTAAGGCAAGAGTATGATAGGGATATTATAATAGGTGATTATTGAAGTAGGTGCGTATAGTGTCGCAACGCGCGACTGGCGGGCGGGCGAGGCGCGCTGCCGCTCGGCTAATCGCGCAAGTCGACGGCTCACGGCCGACAGCCGCCCACTCTCCGCTTAAACCCATATAAAGTATTCGGCGCTCAACTGCACAATAATATTCATATTTTTATACAAGTCAGTGAAGCAATATGCTAATTGAGAAACAATCACCAACGCACATACCCTTTCGAACAAAGCAGTCATATTTGTTAAAACCCCCCTTATTTACTTAAGCCATATTGGTTGCCTATAATGTCATTGCTAATTATGATAATTAAAATTCAAACTGAAGAGAGTGTTTTGACACGATAATGTATTGTAAGCACCTACTATATTTATATGTCGTGTGATATGTCGCTTCGTAAGTACGAATCGGCATATGTGCTGATATGGGCGCATCCTTTTTACGATATAAGTGTTCTATATAGGTACGTAGTTACTGGACTCTATCTGTCTGTTGTTCTAGTGCATTCTTGTGTCAGTATTGTTTAAGTTCTAGCCTGTTCTAGCTATCAAGGTTTTTTCATGGGTGGTGTACATAGGATTCGTTAAACATGGATTATAGAGCTCGCACCATTGACAACTCTCATAAAAATATTGGTGGCTAGGCAATAGGCATTTCTACAAAAACAATAACCAAATTATGGTTGCTGTTTTTCAAAACTAGTACTTACTAAAAAGCCCACAAAGACTATTAAAAACAACGTCGAATTAAAAACAAACCATTCAACCAGCTAACGCCAAGTTTCTCAAACGCCAACAACAACGCGCCTGGCATCATTTTGATTACACATTCTTTACAAAGCTGACGTTCATCATTTCATGGAACACAAACGCTTGTGGTGCTGGCACATAGCGCACTACTGTGAATGTGTAGTCAACCTAGCATTGTTCTAGTCTTCAACTAGTCTGTCAACATTCCGCGCCTCAGCAGTCACCCGCAGCCGTCGCCTTAGACAGGATAGTGCGACCGTGAGACTGGAGCCGGGTTTATCACCATATAAACCGAAGCCCGTCATCTGTAAAGGTGTCCCGTCACCCGTCCTCCTTATTATAAGGTCGATTGTGCTCGAACAATAAGTCATTACGTACCTCTATCCAATTCCCGCGATCTCGACAAACTCCTACATTATTACAGTGTCAGTGAAAGCTTCCTAGTACACTCGAAATTGAGACTATTATTTACCTTCGTCACCTCACAATAGAGGCTGCCTTGTCTTGCACCTTAACTATGTACCTACTATAACAATTTAAACTTTCCGACAAATGGTTTGGGTGAACAAACAATCAAATTCAGCTTTTGTAGAAAGTTAATGCTTTTCCTAATTTTGTGCCTGATGAGAGGGAAGAAATAAACTGAACATAGAAAAATGTACATGAATGATATCAGGAGAATACTTTGTGTACAAGCTTATTAAATTCATTAATTATTTGGTCAACATTAATTGTTTAATCAAGGAAATCAGTTTACTTATACTGATACTTTGTGACTATTAAAAACTATAAAACTTAATTTAAGTAATAACATACCTTATCGAGGTTTAAAATAATATAAACCAGAACGGTTCCATTTGAAAACTTGGATGTCATCTACCTGATACCCTTCTCTTTGTGAAGGGTTATCGACCTCTCCTATCTTCAGGTGGCCTATTAGTCTACTTATACAAATCGACGTATCTTTGGATTAGGGACGTATCTTTGAGTTTTTATTTGCCCCTCATTTATCGAATGTTAAAATGATAACATTATTATTGTGGTAAACCAATTAATTTCGCCTTCCGCAATGATGTTTTAATTAACTTCGAACTGCGTTTCCTTCTTTAGCAAGAGGATAAATCTGTTTATTTACACAAGATAAAATGCAATGCCAACTGACCAACATTAAAAGGTCTTCTCACAAAGGAACAGTTTGAGCTTCCTTATAGACCTACCCTGTTACTATAGAAATTGCAATGTACACAATATTGAAACTCCTATATTTATATGAAAGCTACACGCTCATTATTCTTACATTCATACTAAAAATATTTGTTAGACGTAGACGTGTCATGCAAACTGATCAACCTCAGTAGCTTTTCAATGAAGTTATAAGAATCTGGCCCAAATGGGAACTATGGCACATTTAGCTTTAACCACGTAATACTATGCTAAAGTGTTTCATCGGTCTGTTTGTTTGGGCACAGCCGCACCCGCCACGCTCCGCCTATACACAGCTTCATAAATGAGTTAATTAATCATAGTTAAACATCGCCTAATTCCAACAATATCACTGGCCTAGTAATTCCTCCTTGTGATGAAACAGTTATCAAATGTACACTGTACATGTTCAACTGTTCATGTAGGTCTGGGTTTGATTAACGAATGGGCGTTCCCTTTTCTGTAAACAATAGTAACGTATTTTCGTAAGCAGCAATTAATTCCTAATAGATTTGTTAAACCGATTTAAATCAGACAAGAAGATACCCAATAATGAATTTTTAATGCATAATTTTATATCATGTTTCTCTGTCACAGCACTGTGTTCATGTTTACACACAGTAAACACTTGACTAAAATAAAAGAAAATAAGAGCCAACCCTTGAGCGTGTTGTGAACGTCTTTATTGTTAAACAGATTAGTGACCAAAATTAGTCGGTTGCGGGTAGTTTAAACAAGGGAACGGAAGACGAGGGGCGGTGAGGCGGCGCGAAAGGAGTGGAACGCAAATAGCCACGTGACCCGGCCATTGACTCGGTTTATCCTAATCCGTCCCACTAGTCCAGTTCAGAGCAGGGCTGAGGACGCGCATCACTCCCGAGCCCACACCCAACTACAGTTTAGACATCCTCTATATTCTACTCCTACGCATATACATATGTACTTTCACATGACCTAATACCGCAGCTGTGTGGTCCTACTCCTAAACAAGCGGCTGCGGACGAACTCTAACTACGCAATATTAATTCTGTTACTAAGTGAACAGCACACGAGCATAACACACGCCAAACCGCTGCAACACTCAAATAGATTAATCGATCAAATATGAAATAAAACTGAATACTATATAGAAACAATATTATTAATATCGTACCATCAGAAACAGATGTGAAAACGCTAACTGCGGCCGCTGCCGAATGAAAATAAATATCTCCTCATGGTCTATGCAAACAAACACATCAACCCACTTTTATATTTAGATCGATGGTACTTGAAAGTTCGCTCATTCTTCCGCTATGGCAGATGAATCCATTTGATTCATGTCATTCATACTGCAGTAAATTATAAAAATGTTTCAAGAGTTGGAGAGTTTAATGAAACTTTTACATATGTAGGAATATTTCCTTTCCACGTTTCCACTCGTGTGCACTGTGCATATCCTTATTTTTTCTTTCTCATTACGGGCAAAGGAAATACCATGCATAATGAACCGTATCCCTATCGTGCAACCCTTTATTGTGTGCTCCGAGCCTAATGCCGGATTATGGTAATGTACGTGTGGCCTGTGTGGTGACCGCCGGAGTCACCGAGTCACAGTTAGGTACTCAGTTAATTTTATTGGAAAAACTATTAATGGGTTAAATAAATCCTTTCGTCGTTAAATCATATATCTTCGTCAAGATTGTACATGGTACGTACATACATACATACGTATATTGCAGTGAACAAAAGAAGGACACATCACTTAGTAATCGTTTAGTCATTAAACGATCGCAAAGATGACATGAGATGTGTTTTTAGATAGTAAGTAGTGGTAGAGCGAAGCGCAGACAAGTCAAGTCTGGCAGACAATGAGCACTGTGGTGCCGCCCCCGCGAGTCGCTTGTTACACATGCAGCTCCAGTATGTGGGACGCGAAACTTGTCAATCAGTATCAATATATCTAGAACTGTTTATTGTGAAACATAACTGCAATATAAAAATACAGCAGAGTTGGCATGGGGAACGTGTTCAGATTGGCTGTCGGACGCACACTTTCAACTCAGGGTTCACACGCTTTGTTCAAATACAATGACTCTCTACGTTCTTTTTGTTTTCGTTCAGACGACCTTTGTTGATAATAAACAATATCGCGACTTTAATGAAAGAAATCATGTAGCGTGAGATTTTTATATCATTTATTTTGCAATTGACGCATTCCTATTCTATTGTAATCTACATGCCCCATTACGCGCACCTATTGAATTTTCCAAGGATTTTCATAAAACTTTTCAAATTACTTAAATATTCTCGTAATTTGCGTACTAATAATGTAATAATTCTCAATGCACCGTAAAACTATTCAGCAACAAACACAAGGATTTCGCCGGGCTCCCACGTCCGCGGAATTGGTTTACGTCAGTGCGCCCATTACGCCCAAAATACACGCCACGCGAGCTACACCCGGTTAAAAAGCGTGTCAATCAATTTACATTAGGCCTGCTGTGACGGTGCTATAAAGAACCAGTGCGTATACAACTTCGAACAGCAATAAATCGATCACAATGATGTAATCCGAAGGCTCTTGAAGTTGGGTGACATAATTAGAATTTTGGTAGAAGAAAGTAGTCGACCCGTTAGCACAGTTGATGGTTACCTCACTGATCGGTGCTGACTTGCTGGGTGCTGCAAGTGCGTTATGTAACGCGATTGTGTGAGATAGCACGCGTGACATTTGCGCCGGCCGGGGAGCCTCCAGCTTCGCCCCAAATTGACTTCTGGCCTTCGGTTCGCTGAAGTGGGACACCCGCTCCACTCATGCGCCTTTTATGATACTTATCTGAGCGCCATTCGACACCGAACACTTGCAGCGCGCATGAACACTATATAAGCTGTCATCTCAACATGACATACTACTTGTATCGCATTGTCTACTTTCTAACGTGTGACTGATTGTGGCTGTTATTAACTACTCACACTGACAGAATGGGAATAACACCTGATGTTCAACTTGGGATGAGGAGTGCTGAAGACGCGTAAGGATACATCAACAAATAATTGACAATACTTCAACTGAATCAAAAAGCTACCACTGACATTAAACTACAAAATACACAATAGAACTTAGACCGTGACTTAAGAATACTGTAATCCGAAGGTTTGGACTCCCTCTAAGATACTTCTTCGATAGTTCATGAAACGTTCCTAATTAGATTTTACTGTAGTTGTGTCTGAAAGAAACATAAAAATAATTAATTAAGGTGACTTCGGCCTCATCTAGGTAGTATTAACTGTTCTATTATAGTAAGGTCTTTACAAGTGATTTGTTCATTTATGCTTACTTAACAGAGGAGGTTCGAGATCGAATCTTACGGAGCATGTTATGAAAACGAAGACCGGTTTCGAAAATATATCAATTGAAAGCCTTCGCCCCTCGGCGCATGTATAATGTTATTGTACAGCTGAGCCTTGCAACACCGCACGACGAGCCTGTTACATGACAGTTTGTCAGTCGCCACCAGACGCCCCTGCGCCCGCGCCGCAACCTGACCCACAGCCCGTTCCACTTACACCGCACTGAATCAACTTTATTATAATCGTCATGTTGTATACCATCCTCGAGTATTTCTTAAACATAGGTCACAAGACACTGACTCACCCATCAGAAGATATAGGTACTTACTTACCTTTATCATTCTTTCGTTACCGTTAATGTTGAAGTTTTAATATGAAAAGAATCATGTTACACTGTTTTTACAATTTGCATAACAGCTCACGAAGTTACTGGTATTGAAATGTTGTATAATCGTTCCAAAATCAATACCAGTTGTAGGCAGGTAGCCACACTCAATATGAATATGCAACCTCTTGTTTATTTCTAAATTCATTCATGAACTTGTCAATAGACACGTCACGATTTTAGGCCAGTTAACGTTTCTTAACAAGTTCAAGTTATGGCAGAGTCAATTTTTCCATAAATATGACACGTTTGTGTCGATACGTGTGCTTATGTTCAGCGCGTCCTTGGTGACTTCCTCGTGTCCGATACTCTATATAAACAACTGATCATTTCCAGCATTTGTTTATGGTTTTCCTTTGGAATATCACGTGCGCACGCGCTCAGCCCGTGTAAAAATCGAATTACCGTTAGACATGTGTCATCGCGTCCTCGTTACGACCGCAAGCACTCTGCGGGAAACCTGTTCTTGCACTCATATCCTTACTATGCAGTAATTACAATTACCAAATTCGTAACCTACACCACATTAGCACCACATCGTGACACAATTATTACGACTCTAGTTAAGCGTGGTAACAATGTCGTCGAATGGAAATTCACAATAAACTACATTTTAAGTTAACTGCATTGTCATTGATTTCACCTTGAACTGAATAACACATTCCTATTTCAGTACAGAGATGTCTCTGTACAAACGAATGCATTGTATTGAAGCACATAAAAAATATATCAAACTGTCGTTTGTTGGCGATTCGTTAATTAGAATGACACAGGTGTTATTTTACAACAGGTGTCGTTGGTCTTGGGTTGGAATCAATAGTTGGTGGTCACGAAATTAGCTATGATTACAGAGATGTTTAGCGACAGATGTATGTATGATCTGTATCCAGAGGCGCGAGGCGGGCGCCGCGGAGCAGATGCTGACGTGGGAGCCCGTGCCAACTACACGGCAAAACTATTGTTAGCGTGAATTAACGGTGATACAACCGCCTAATGGCGTTTTATTACACATATCCAACAACAATGCTTACCTAGCACGAACATTAAGAGTCACTTGTGTCGAGAAAGAAATCTAAAATTACGTATCTTCGACCTCGTTTGCTAAGGATGGGCAATAGCTAAAAATTCGTAATTGTACAACGTGCTTACAAAACCTAAGTGAATGCTGTGCAGCGGTTCATTGCGATTAAACATTTTTAGCAACTATGTTCTAAGCCGACCGGATATTAAAGATGCATGGAGTGATAGGTGCATCTTTCCCTGTACATTATACTTTCGTTCTAGTAGCCGATATTCGGAGCCGGTTCCACATAAACGCTGCAGCGGAAATGGAATCTCCGTGCTATAATATCCCTACAAGTTGAAACACTCGGATTTTACAGTTAAGATTCGTTTGACCCGTACCTCGTCCATGACGACAAATGGTAATCATATTACTCACGTAAGCCTAGCGCTATAACAAGGCTTGTTTTGCTTCAGGTCTCAAATAAATCTTTATCCGTTAGTACGTTCTAGAAATTCTAAGTGCACAAACAACCTGATCAACAGATATGTAACCAATAGTGATAAGATAATGGCAGCAAAAAACATTACTTATATCGCAAATAACATAATTGTACTAGATTTTTTTACTGAAGTTCAGCGTAACGATGTTTATTCTAACAATAAATAAACATTTCCTGCCTTCTCAAAATGCAATAAAAAATGTGACGATATTTTCTAGCTTTTGCTAAACAGCTAATCATTTTCTTTTCCTAATAGAAACAACTTTTTACGTATAATTTACAATATGTAAAATGGTCCTAATGATTCTGAAAGAAAACCGAACTCTACTCAACAGTGAGATACGTCAGTAACGAAATGGTTTGCGCTCATTCCCTCTGGGTTTTTCTTTCAATCATAATACTTATTTATTATAAGCCCAAACCGTGAAAATTCGTAATTTAATTTCGTCATCCCAAAGCGCTCGCAACAAAGACAACTGCAATCAATGACTGTAGTAAGAGGTAGTAAAAATCCGACGTCAACTTGGTGACCCTTCTGAGAAATATGGCATTTATTTGTTCATTGAAGTGCAGAAACGACAGGGTATGACTCAACGGTAATGACGTTGGAGACACTGGACTTCCAAGGTAAATAGACGAAGTGATTAAGCAGCACACCCATTTACCGGATGAACAATAAAATAAAAGTACTAGTTACCGACCAGCGTCACTTTCTAAAGATAAAACTTAATCATCACCCGGACGTGTAACTTAAGACCCAAGGCAACAATAATAATTAAAATCTTTTATCGATGTTTTGGCTACCGGTTTATTCTAGTTCAATTGAATGGTAAAACACCACGTCCGAACTTTCAAAATACTTGGTTCTAAATATGAGTACTTATCTATGGATAGGTACTTATCGTTTGTTTTTTTAGTTTTTCCTTGACGAGATAATCGTTGCCATCGAGGTCGTCATCATGACGTCCGACTCACAATTTGTTTGAACATCCATCATAATATCTATTCGACGACATATCAATATTTTCTGCACCAGCGTGTACTCAATCCATCGTTTCCCACTGAATCATTAAGTATGCACTATAAAATAAGCGAGTTATAACGCAGCCATAGCATTCATCCATCTCTTCATTCCAATCAGATCAAATCAGCAAAGTTACAAGTTGCCAATGTCTTGTGCCCACTTAGTATTCATAGTCGCACAGAAGATGAGAATTTTGGGAGCCCATCAGACTTCAGAGGCGAGGCCAGGAGATCTACCGTTAGCCTAAATTACTAACTACATGGAAACTGTAATTTTATGTACATCTTCTGACTTGACTTATTGACTGTTAGAATTTAGACCTCTTAGTTCCAGGTGGTCACCACAGTAGTCCACTACGCTATCAAGTTGAAATTATTCGTCTGCGTCATGCGTGTGTTCGTCATTGTGGGCTCCATGGAGTCACCGACTCTATCACTTGCTCGCCGAGTAGAAATATTCAGAATGCAGATACTACGTAAACAAGGTCTTCCAGCTAAACTGAGTCATGTCTTTGTTATCTAATCGTTGTTTCCTCTTGCGCTGCCATTTCGTATTGCCAATATCAGCATTTTAAAATAAAATATGTAAATTATGAATGATGTTTTTAGTTGTGACTCATAAAAACCAATGATCCATGTTATGGCCCACTTTCAAATTTAATTGTAATGCTATTAATCATCACTTTGCTATAGTGACCCCCGGGGCGTTCGATCTCGTTACTTTACACAGTCTTTGTTTTATGATTCGTCCAATGCAGGTTTCACAAGTTTAGTATGATTAGCCAATTTTGCATACATGTTCTGTTGTATATTGTAATCTGGCTCGCTTTATAATCATAATCGCAGCAGTAGATAAATAAAACATAATTGATAAGGTATTTTCTTTCACTTATAAATCGATTTCCTTATTATCCTTCATTTGCATATGATGTTATGTGATAGTTAGTAAAATACCAATATTAAAGGTAGTTGTACAGGTAAAGAGTGCGTTTTGTATTCAATTCCTTTCTACCTGGTTTGTATGTAGAGGTTCGACTTTAATAATGTTACAATGTATGAGACTATGAACACTTAATGCGCAGCTATTACTGCGTACGAAGAATGTTTTAAATGTAGTGAACAAAGCAATAATGTGGTGAATACAAAGAACATAACACATACGTATCTCTATGTATTTGTCACTACTAATGCATGTAGTTAGGTTGCCATAATAATATGTATATTAGTGTGTTGTGACAGTGTGCGTGCGTAGTATTGTATGATGTGATGTGATGTATGTATGAGCGCTTATCGCTGGGCAGGAAGTGGCTTGGTTTATTATTCGTGTCGTGCATCATGCGGCTGCGTGCGAGGCGCGGGCAGCGCGGGCGCAGCGACCCGCTCCAGGATAATTGCTACGCCTCTCGTACCCCGGCCCGCGGCCAGATACCTAGGGCGACACTAACGGAACACGCAGATAATATCTCTAATTAACTGACAAAATCATACACGTCAACGTTTACGTACGCGTACCAGGCACCAGATACTCCGAGTGTATAAATAAATTGTGGTAACGAGGCGGCTCCATCAATCGTAGTTATCTGGGAAGTCGTGGACATTGAAATGTTGACTAGGAAATTGACTAACTATCGTCTGGACAACATGTCCTAAACAGATAAGAAATAATCACCCGTTAACGCTTTATCGGTTGCTCTGTAAATAGGTTTCTATGAATCTATTGAGATAAAACGGAAAATGAATTAGATAAAATTATGTTCATCTACTAATCTATGTAAAACGTTTGCTCTGTTTTATTTATCTAAGTCAAATTGCAGATGATCGACAATATTTTCACGTTAACGTTTTTTAAATGAACTTGTTTAAGAAAATCACTTGGGAAATCATTATCAACACAATTAATACATCTTATAAATACTTACGTCAAGAAGTAGGTGTGTTTGATCTGGGTATGCTTAATATTTGGTGATCTAAGTAAGAAGTTTCCAAGCGGTTAAATAATTGAAAGCAAAATCAAAGATAACGATGAACTATTAATAGAAAATCAACATTCCTTTATCTGTGTATCAGTGAATTCCAGTCCAATGAATGACGAATCCTGCGGGACATCTATTTCTGGGTTTACGATAATATCTGTTTCGACAATAACCCAAAGTTATAGTAAACTTGACGAATTCGGATGCCGAATTCGGTTTTCTGTTTGTTTGAGTTCTGTAGATGTCATTTGTTTTGATTCATTTAACTATCGGATTCTAAGGTTGTGGATTGTAATTGATATTCCATTCTGCCGCCCCACCCCTATTTATTGCAATTAATCTCCACGAACTTATTTACAAATTCTTCTAGTTTCAGATAATTCCAGGACTTGCTTAAACTTAAGTACGTAAGTATACTGGTACCTTTGTAGATTTCTAGCGAGGTAACTGAACATTGAAATGAAGAGTTCCATTTATAATTATCACCATCGTAGTCAGGTCAGGCCAACAATGTATTAGGTACATAGCCCATTGTTGGAAATTCTTCAACTTGTTCCGCAAACATCGATTGTCTTCAGATATGAAAATTAGTAACCTAGATTGGTGCAGCAGCTAGCATCATTTTATAAAGCAATGATATTTGAAGAGTATCCGTCGTACCACAAAAACTTTTACGTTACACGTTTAAAAGTTTATTACAAATTCTGACGTTATTAGGTCCGTTTTGCAGACACACTTTTTTAGACAAGTGTTCAACAGATGTTTAAGTTTTCGTAGTAAGGCTGTAAGTGTTTATCATGTTTATTGTTTAGTTGGATGTGGGGCGGGGGCGCGGGGCCCGCGTCCGCGCGGCGCCCCCCAGGCCAACTGGTTTGACTGCAGGGTGCTCCGTGCAACTGCGGGTCAACCACTCGCCTTACTCACTTACTGATCCAAACACGTAGGCTGATCGGCGAATACACCGACCCTATACATACTTTCTTCGCACAAATTGCAGTTACCTCTATCAAGGTTTGTGACTTGTGGTCATGCCAACGAACGAAACCTGTAGGTATAGGTACCAGTTTTTTCGTATATTCTGTTAGAACGGAAAGTAGCGTAATCTTCTTATAAAACAAGATTAGCCCGCTGACACCGTATTACGTAAATGACATCGGATACCGTTTATGTTTGTACGCATTTACTAAATAGCACATCGTGTAGTTTTTAAGAAGTCTTGTTAGTCTGGTATCTATAGACTAACTATATAGGTATTTACTTACAATCTGATTGAAGGATTTGTTGAAACTATTAACTAGAATTAACACAGTTTACTAAATTCAGGTTTGTATGTAGTTTACTAAATACTCTATTAGTGTGGACACTCGTTAACTAAACATTTAAGTAATTACTTGTAAAAATTAAGCCCTATCTCGTCACTCGGTTAGGATATTAAATAAATAATCACAGAAGTTGAAAACCGTTGATCAGTAACCAGCATTATGATCACAGCGTGTTATCACAAGGATGTTCTACGACATCTGTGTGCTCCGTGTAACTTGTTTCTTTTACGACTTTTCCCAGAACTGCAGAATAATGATACTTCAATAAATAGCCAGTCAAGTGTATAAAAACATCTTTGTAAACGAGACGAGAACCATTTGCATTTGCACTTAGCAGGGATGTGTAGGACAAAAAACATAAAAATAAATAACAGGAGCAGTTAGCGAGCCCGCAGCCGCAACTTGAGAGGCGCGCGCGCACGCCCAGCCAGATCTCCGTGCCCTTCAGATGACTTCGCACTGTTTACTGGTGCGAGCAGCTAGCCTAACCTTGTCCAAATTAATCAGAACATTAGCGAAATCTTTGACTTCTAATTACAACGGCCATCAACGGTTCATTTAACGTGATGAGTCACACGTTAAATTACTTTTCAAATTATCCTATCGACCACACAACTGTGGGTTTTAAAAAATAAAACATGTGTCTAGTTAAAGAGTTAAAATGTCTACAGAGAACCGGATGAGCCAATCAGCGCGAAATGAGTCACACGCACAAGCAAGCTCTCCCGACCGTACGACACCCGTATTGTGTGCACTGCGGCTGTAGGGCTGCAAGATAACCAATGTAACGAACACATGCTGTGGATTATATAACCAGATCCCAAGATAGAGGCCATTCATTATACTAAAAACGGTGGCGAGTAAAATGAAGCTGTGTTTTAATTTCCATTTTTTTTCTAAAGATTTTGAAGCTAGCAACCCTGTGCTTCTTAGCATAGTGAACTGTTCTCTCACTCACACTTAACAATTATGGTACGGATAACGTAGCGGTGCGTTAAGAGTTGGAATACGAGCGATGGGTTGGCTTGACTTGTACGAGTATCTCGTTTGTGTTAATGTTTTGACGTGAAGCCACTGCACGGTACTCGCTGTGTCGCCTTAACCCGCCGTGGATATGTGATGCATACCGTTTTTAATAACTACATATTGCATATAAAATCACCACCTGCTAAAGAAATACGAGTTATGACGATCGATTTAAGTTTAAATTCGTAGGTCTAATAAGATAAACAGAACGAAGAGTCCACGTCACCATGAAAAGATCTGTGACGTAGGAACATAAAATATTTACTTAACGTAATCCTGCCGATTTATAATACTGATGAAATAACAACACCACAAGAACAGTTATCATCGCAGATTTGATTTCATTTTATCAGAATAACAATCTATTTTCTACAGAATGTTATCAGTGATTTTTTCTGACACTTATTTTACTTTTATTGAATTATTTATTTCCGAAACTCCACGTAACATTTTTCAACGCAACGCATGCATGCGTTGTTAATTGTGTGCGCAATGACGTTTTGTGTGAATCTCCCCCAAATTAACGTAGTCGATAAGTATTTAATTATTCGTAGAATTAATTGGAAATCAACGTTGAGACGAAAGGTCATTTAATACCGCAGTTAATTGGGTGAAAACCAATTACCGATTTCTCACGCTCTATTGTTTTGTGCACTACGTAAAATTACTGCCTGGCACATTTCAAACATAAAAATGCTTGAAGAATGTGCTTATTGCCGATATTTGGCAACTATTTATTGGCATAGCTAGAAAAGCGAGTACAGTCACGAGCAATAATATATATACATTGTCATATTTTCTAAAATATCTCAAATTCCACCATTCAAAAAGTATGTGTTCTATATTTTTTTCTAAATTATCTACATGTAATACTGTATCAAAACTGGGTATACATTGGTTTCATAGTAATATAAACGATACAAAATCACTAAAAAGTTTACACTTAAAATGTAATTTTGAATTATCCATGACAATTTCTATAACATATACACATGAAATGCCAGTTGTATACATATTATAGGAATTGTTATGGATACATTAAAATGATATTGAAAGTGTATACCTACTTTTTTCTGTAATAATTACAGTTTTATAAATAAATAAGGGTTGGTTACTACAATAAAACAAAGGTATACAAAATCAGTCTTGTAATTCGTTACCAAACGGAATGATTATTATTAATTAAGCCAATCAAATATAATAATATCGTCGTATCATCGTATCGTCGTATCGTCGTAGTATCATCGTGTCGGTGAAAATGGGCCTTAAATTAACTAAAATCTTGTGTAGCCCCCTTCAGCGTTTATAACATCTTGCAGCCTTTCCTGCATTGACGAAACCATATTGTAACATACATTATTGCCTCTAAAACTATCCCATATCTCATGGACGTGTCTGACCAAAGCTTCTCTGGTTCTCGCTTGGTTGCTGTCCCACTCTTGGACCATCAGCCCCCACAAATTCTCTATAGGGTTGAGGTCAGGGCTTTTAGGTGGCCACGGCAACGAATTCACGAAATTCCGGTTGCGACTGAACCAGGCTTGAGTGAATCGGGAATTATGGACACCTGAATTATCCTGCACAAAATCAATAGGCATCAGTTCAGGAAAGTAAACGTTCAGACTAGGAAGTAAAACTTCGTCTAAAATACTGGTATATTGCTCGCTATTCATTCGTCCACTAATCTCTGCCAATTCACCAGGTCCACTGGCTGACATCCAGCCCCAAACGCCGAAGCTTATCCGGCCACTTCTTCTAGATGGCAATATGTTCCTTTCTAAATAACGAGTGTTATTAGGCCGCCATAAAGATAAACGTCCATCAGCAGATGAAACAAACACTTTTTCATCAGAAAAAATGGCTCTGCCGAAGTCGTAGTTTAGGTATTCTCGAGCAAATTGTAGTCTCTGTTCCTTGTGTCGTGCAGATAATAGTGGTTTTCGCGCCGGAACTCTGTGACGTAGGCCAGCTGTGCGTAGGCGACGTCGAATTGTCGAAGTTGATACGCAATGCGAAGATGAAATGTCCTGAATTCTCACAAATCCGTTACTGACCACACTGTTGACGATCTGCCTGTCCTGCGCCGCGGAAGTTTTTCGTGGACGACCACTACTTTTAAAACTAACAACGTCGCCGTTATCTTCCCACCGCTTGAGCCACAAATACACGGTTTTTCGCTGAAAAAAAAAGGCATCTAAGTAAATTGTTCTAATGGCTGCGCAACGCGTGGCACCCTATACATAGATGAATACATAGTTTAAATTTTAAGAGATATTATCACTAGCTTTCGCCAGCGGTATCACTTGCGTCTCGTGGGAACTACTTCCCGTACCACCCTATAGATATCTTCGATGAATAAGCTAACAAACACATTTTTCAAATTTTTGCAGTAGTTCCTTAAATTAGCGCGTTAACGCAAACACACAAACGCTTCAAATTTATAATGTTAAAATATCGATTTAAACTTTTGTTAATCAAAAATCATTTAAAACACAACAACAATAAATGCAAACTCACCGTAATTCCCAATTCATTTGCAATGTCTGTTACCGAAAGTCCCTGTTCTTTAAGAACAATAATTTTGTGTTTGTCATATGTAGAAATACGATAAGGCACGTTGTTCATTTTAAATTTATATATTACAATTAATATATCTAGCTCAGCCTCTTTCACACGGAACTCTTTCAAGAGTTATTATGTAAAGGGAAAATTTTATTGAGAGAAATTTGACAAGTCAAGTGACATATGAAAATATTTGAAATATAAAAATAAATACTGTAACAGCCAGTACGATTAGATATTAGAACTCCTTCAACATCGAAGTCACTGGCAAACTGGTTTACTGTAAACATGTTATTGAAATTTCCTTGGGTTCATTATTTTGTAACTAAAACTTAATATTTTTTTAGAAATCTGTTGTTAACGTAAATTTGATAAAAATGTGTAGTTAATTTTGATACAATTTAACGTTTACATATTTTTTGGACACAGTTAGCATACTTATTTTTGCGATTTTATGTCACTACATGAATTTAAATTTTAAGGGCGTTTCCATGTTATTGCTCGTGACTGTACAACGGTTTTCAATAACATTCTTATTTTGTTAATCAAATGGAACCATTTCGTCCAAGCATTGCGTAAATGTTCTTGAAATCGCTTTCTACGTGGCGTCACGTCGCCGTCGTCGCTGCTGTGATAAGCGGACCTTTACTTACGTAAATCGCTGAATGTTAAAGTACTTACTGTTACACCTTACCTTGCCTTTACAATAACGGGCTGCATGCGTTGCATTGCATCCGTACCGTTTTTACCGTGAGCCCGTGACATTGAGACAAAGAACTGGCTGGTGATGTCAATAGTGTATTAATTACCGTAAACACCAAGTATAATGACGGGGAAAAGATTGACTTCAATTAAATACTAGCGTTTACTTGATAATTATTATCAGTGCACCAGTGTTGTTTTTCTCAGTGTCTGCTACAACAAGTGCAAATACGCACTTTAAACTTAATTATCTAGAACGATAACGCATTGAAAATAACTGATGGTAATAATTACAGAAGCACAGTCGTCGTAAGCAGCCAATTGCATTAATCATCTGTCTTCCTCTGATATCATGTACTAGAATGAAATCTACACATAATTATAACAAGTACTTGCTCAGACACAAGTACACATTATTGTGAGATGTCTGAAGCCGGACCTAGAGTAGGTATGTATATCCATTCTAAATCGCGACTTTGGCCATGACTATCCTATCCCGTGATGCATCGTTGCGTCAACATAATTTATCTCTGCCTACTTTTGAAATTAATTATTAGGTACATGTGATATAAATTATGTACCGTTCTTCCGTGTGTCACCACCGTCCTCTATAAAAAAGCCGAACCCTCTAATTAATAACTGCACTTTCTCGTCACACTTATTGTTTTACTAAATTATTGTATTGCAATCACAAAAAGGTTTGAATATTTTACAATTTAATAATAAATTAAAATCGTACCACGAATCGAAGATCTACGTACATTTATCCAGATATGACAATGCGCAACTGCAAACACATTCTTCCGTCATCTGTCATAAAAAATAGGGTAGTTGGACGGCATGAATCATCAATCGTATCATCCATGAAGGTTATAATATTAGCAGATATTGATGACCGCGGGGGGAGGGCTGTGGCTGTGGGGGGAAGGGGTATGACGTCACGCAGCACCGTCCGCTGCCCTGTGCGCCCGCGCCTCGCAGCGCAGCCAGTGCAGCTCCCACGTTCACTTTCTACTGAGCCATCACTAAGGACATTACTACTTGCCTTCTATGCTTTAGCTGCTATCGGATTTAAATAAACTTTGTTAAGATTAAACTATGTTAGGTGCATACTTGTAATAAACTTATATTAAATAAACCAGTGCACTAACTGACGGACTTGGTTCAATGAATGACAACTAAAAATGTTGGATGAATGATCTATACCCAAACCAAAAACCAGTTAATTAATGTTATTCTGTTGTTAGTTTCAGGGTATAATTAAACAATTTAGGGCAGCCCATGGTTTAACATCGATTATTTTCATTGATCGCAGTTTATTCCTTCTCTACTGCGTGTTAGTGTCGGGAGCATTGGCGGTTTGCCATCGCAGTAACCGTGACTCAACCATATAAACACACCCGATTCTTGACTATGACGGGCGGTTGTGAGACGCGCTTCGCATATTTCAATACAATTAACGACTTGTAGCTGCAACTAGCGATTTTTTGCCAGTCTCGTGTGAGAATACACACGATTTCACCGGGAAACAGCGCTGCGATGATACCTTTCGCTCGATTCGACGGTAGATAAAGAACAGCAAAAACAGTTGTCCCACTTCCCAATGACCTTTGTTACAACAGCTACTTACTAGAATACATTGGTTGTCAGCCGGCGTGGGCCACTCTTGTGAAATGTGGTCTCTGTGTTGAAAATAAGTATCTATTATCATTCCTCAGATACCCCACATTAGGCTTAGGCACCAAGTCAACTAAATATGTTCTGAAGTTCATAGTTAAATAACAAAAGATTTCCTTCGTACATTCAAGTCGACATTGAACTTTGTGGTGTCTGCGCAAGGAAATTGGCACAGGACCAAATGCCAAAACTTAGTCGTGGGGGAGCCGAGCTTTGGATATTTTTTTCTTAGTTTTTTAATGCAATTGTGATTGAGACCGTGACATCGAAGATGTTTAGTGCGAAAATGTAATACGATCATTATTGTGAAGGTACTAAAAGGCGTAGAAACTGTGAAGAAACTGACAATGAGACCCTCACCCCTCGAGCCACGTGCGTCCCTTTACATGTTTTATGAATGAGCTTAACAATTCTGCAACTTCCCTTCGTTACTTTAGAAACAAAACAGAAAGGTTATTATGAAAAAGTCTGGTTCGTGAGGAATATCGATGAGGCCAAAGTTTGGTCACTGCTTAGTGAACAATGAACATACATGGAACTAATTAGTTAAGTAAGGAACACCAGACACAAGTTATAGATTTTATTATGTTACGACTGCACTGAGTCTGAGGGGTTTGTGTGCTAACTAGTACTACATTATTAATTAAAATATTATTATCATGAACCAAAAAGAACAATACTCAAAAAAAGGAATGTACCGTAATCAGGATCAAGTTAATAAAGTTTTATTATTTAATATGTAAGTATTACAACGAACCAATAAACATAAAATGCTAATCAGCGAGATGCCTTATCTAATGTTAATGTATATGACTCAACACAATTGAATTGAAAGAACAATAGATTGTCCTGTGTCAGTTTGCGAAGGTAAAATTTGACCCACCGGGGGACTATGGGTACAGAATTGTTTAACATTTACAGAACTACAGATTTAATCCCGGCTTTATGTCGGCCAGTTTACAAAGGAATTAATAAATTGCAATAAAACTGAGCATTTTGCAGCTGCACTGTGGTACTACATAGTTTAAACATAGAACAGACAATATTGACGATAATATTGTCCATTGAATAACTTTCTTCTTGAGTTACTTTTATGAAACAAACTTTCGGAATCTGTACCTACATCCAACTTGTAACACCCAGATCGGGCATAAAAAGAGGTTGAATACAACAAAACTTATGTTTTTCTAGTTATGAAGTTAGTTATGTTCTTGCCACCTACAAGTTACAGTGATTGTGACAATTTTAGAAATAATTTTCTAGTATCGTGTAACCCGAGTAACACTTAAGAATTAGGTACCTACCTACTTTTACTATCTAAAGTGTAAGTACCTAACTACTTAAATAGGTAGGTATATAATAGTTTCACTTTTTCCAGCATTGACTAGTTTGGTAGTTATTCGTATCGACATCGCATGTTTCAATAGTGCCGCTAATTCACGCACGCGAAGTCTTATAATAACTAGACACGTACCAACCGCCTGCTCGTGATATTCAATTCGATATGGTTTCACTTCTGATGAGTAGGTACTTCTGTCGCCGATAACGCACTACTAAGGCAATACTTTTCCTTTGCAGTTACACGGATTCGGCTTTTAATGAGACGGCCATTATTTACGTTGTTAACAAAAATCTGAGCAAAGAGGTAAAGGAACCAAAATATTCTACATCGTAAATTTTAAAAAAAGTGACAAAAAATTATGAATTGATGACAATTAAAGTAACTAACTGTTCAGGCTAAATTATAGAAACTTCAAAACTATGTACTTACCTGCTTAATCTCATTAAATTTCTGTAGTTAACCATGTATGTCGACGTTTTACCACCTTGATATCTGTACAGGTACCATGGTAATTATGTTTGTCGCCGTCATTACGACCTTACTAAATAACCATTTTGATGGCTTTCAGGCATTTTAATTGGTTATTCGTTAAGTCTTTAGTTACTGATTCGGGATCAAAACACGTCGTTCTTACCAAAAAGAGACAGTTTGCATCGTGATCAATGTGATTCTGGTTTAATTCAACTTAAATAGTAATACAACGTATGTCAACTCAACTAGTCTTACCTAGGAATATTGGGTTGCCCGGGTTACTGGGTTAAGAAGGCCAGATAGTTGGTTCTTGTAAAATACTGGTAGGTACTCTGCTTTCGGCTAGACTGGAAACCGACCCCAACATAGTTTGGACAAGGCTATGCAGATGATGACTAACGTACGTCAACTAGAAGATTCTTATGAGGATGACCTGGCATACACAACCAGCCGTATGTATAGGTACATACCTACTTACAAACCCACTCAATATAGTAAACACAACAAACCTACCTATTATTTGGTGATACTTATGTGCAAATCTCAATATGGAAATTCCTCAATTTATCCTTAGCATAAAATACGTATTATATCATCCTTTCCTTTTCATGTTGACCTCAACGGCGGATCCAGGGGGTAGGTCACAAGGTCATGACCCCCCCCTGGGCCATGTTCAGGACCTAAGAGGACCAATAATTGAAATAGTTAAACACGATGTTTTATGTTTTTGTTATAAGTATAAGATAATTTTTATTCCGAGTGAATAGATAGATACCTACATAGTTACAGGTAGAGTAGTTTTGCTGAAGAACTCGTGCTCGCAACGCTCGCTCTCTGTTCTTTATTTACTCTTTATCGGTACCCAAAAGGAGGAAACGGGACCCTGTTACTAAGAATCCGCTGTCCGGGTTGTCTACATTACATGCTGTATCTCATGCAGGGCCGTCTTAACCTATGGTGCAGGGTGTGCGAATAACCCGTGCGCCTCGATGTCAGGGGCGCCGCGGGACGCCCCACCACCAGGAAATTTCGAAGACATTACACCCGTTCGATAAGGAAGTTCCACATTCCACAGTCAGTATCATGATGATCATCATGATACTGACAAAAAAGTCGCCTTCGCTTTGTTGGATTGATCATTTTGATTATTTTTAACTTTTAACATCCTCCAACTAAGTGAAAAAATTCTAGCTCGCTACGCTCGCGAGTAAATGACTATATCTGTGCTGTATTTCTGATTGTTTATTAAATTTATTGACGCACCGAATCAACGAACACAAATGGCACTCGCTCTAATCACGATTCCTTTTTATTTGTACGTTATTCCCAGTCTGATTTGTGAGTCTTCAAACAAATAATTTAAAAAAGTTCGCGCTCGCTGCGCTCGCGGCTACTTGTTGCTTTACAGTGTACTTAATCAGGTGCTTTTGTGTCGTAGGCTCAAAAAATTTCGCGCTCGCTTCGCTCGCGCATTATTATATATACTTTGCCCCGATAACTTCATAAGTCAAATATAGCAAAAAAAAATAATAAATATGGATTCCTCAAACAAAAACAAAACAGTTCGCGCTTCCGACTGCTTGTTACTTTACAGCGCTTTTTAAAACTTATGAACTTTTTGTGTACCAAAATTAAAAATTTTGCGCGCCCGCTTCGCTCGCGCTAATTTTTACAGTTACATCGTCCTGTCTCGACTTTCATAACTTAAATCTGGCCAACAGTTTGAGCCTACATGATTTGGAAACATTTTTTTACCTACCTAAAAAGTGACTTTCGTTCGAACGTTCTTTTTTATATTTCGATCAATATGTACTACTCAAAATCTTTCAAAAGATACATAGGTGGCGCTTGGGTGATGATTGCACCCAGGCGCTACATGAGCTAGAGACGGCCCTGAATTCATGAACCCTTACCAATAGTAAGACGATTGAAGTTTTCACAGAAAATGTTTTACTGTTGCTGCAATAAAAAACGTACGCGGCGTTTTCTGCGTACACAATACTTTTCAAACGTTTAGTCTTCAACCTGAAAAAATTCTCGCGCTTTCTTGTATTTGTGCTGTATATTTGTTATACAGCAAGAAAGCGTTTTCATCTACTTTTAGTTCTCGAACTGAAAAAAAATTTTCGCGCTCGCTTCGCTCGAGCTTTTTTCAATTTCGCATCTCTGATTATGTCCAAGAAATCACGTTCACTCAGCTCGGACCATTTTCTACATAAAAACACTTTTTTTAACCTTAGTCCTCGACCTGAACAAAAATTTTCGCGCTCGCTTCGCTCGCGCTTTTTTGTTTGGCACATGTGTATTGTATACATTTTCTACATGAACACACTTTTCTTAACATTCGTAAAGATTTCGAGCTCGCCACGATCGCGCTTATTGTATTATACAACTACTTTTAATATTAAAAGAAGTATACGCTACAATATAATATTTTTTGTGACTTGACCACGACTGTGTGACCCCCCCCTGGCGCCGAAGCTGGATCCGCCCTTGGTTGACCTCTTAAAAAGCTAGACATACTTATTTAATGAAGAAGAGATTGAGTCTTGGAAACTGAAGTTAGCTTTTGTTTCTAAACATAAAGAAAACATTCAAAAGATAATGATTACTGAAGGATTTTAAAACGCAATCGATTGTGACTTGAATGCTTAAATGGGATTCAATAAACTCTTAACTTGCAGTTAGATAACAAATCAATTTAATCATTGCTCAATTTACTAAAAAGCAATTTAGACAGCACTGTGCTTATAATTTTAACAGATTACGTTACAGAGGAGCTAAAGGATGCAGTGTCAACGGAAGTTGTGCACTGTGTAGGGTTATTAAAACCTGTTCAACACGTGGTTCCATTTCGGACAGAGGGATACCAAACAATGGACGTCTCTCACTTTGTTATTGTGACGATGGCTCAGAAGATGAGCACGTGTCGTGCATCCCGCGTCCTAGCTAGTTGGGTAATTGAGTATATCTGTAATGAAAAAATATTCACTCTTGAATGTGCTTAAATTATTATGTAACGCACACGACATCTACCTACTTGATTTTTTTTAATGAAAAAAAAAACATTTTAGAAGAACTAAAACTAGGTAGGTACTTAGCTTTTTTAAGAACGTTAATTTGACCTAGCTACGTCATGGTCAGCTCAGTCTCAACCAGAAAGGCACGTTGTTACCATCATCTCATGCAATGCTAACTCAATGACGCAACTTGCGCCATAGAGTCTGGGAGAAGCCTGCATCACGGTATAAAGTCAAACCATTTTAGGAACTCAGTCAAGGCAGTTCCTGCCCACGTAAATTGTGCAATCCGCGCACCTATAATAAAATAAGTTTTCGTGTTAGGTATGCTATCTGACAAATATTTTAATAAAGCATTTTGCAGTTACTACATTGAGTTTATCATGGTACACATGTGTTCAGTATACGATAAATTCAATTCCATACCATGAAAGCACTTATTAGATGTTAAATTAAAAGCATTCAATGTAATAATAACTCGGCACCCGCATTGATTGTTTCCATGAGAACGTTCAAACCATGAGAACAGAGGAGAGCACCGCGCCATTCTGTCGTTCGTAAGTACGAACTGTGTAAGTAAACAACGGTTTCATTATTCGAAACTGCATATTGTGCCACTGTTAACAATATTCTGGTATTGTGATTATTTAGTGACACAGATTTCGAGAAGTTTTATTTTGTTTTAAACAGGAACGGACCATGTTCAAGTAGTATTTTTGCAGCGTGAATTATTTTAGCTATAATACAATGTTATGGTATAATTTTTATTGAACGGACGTAGCGTATGTTATGTAGGGTATTTATAGCCGCCCCACACGCAGCAGCAGCGCGCGAGGTGCGCGGGAGACCCGACGAGACGCATCTATTCCAGGCGAGACCTTGCGTGTTCCTCGAAGACATTCCCAAGACAATGAAGAATATCCTTCGATTGCAACATTATCAAACAAAAATCAGTATCATGTCCACCAGTGCCAAATCAATTATAATGTAGCCTTATAACGTTGAGCATATGTCTTGATTCCTTCTGAATCTAGCTACACAAGTTGCAGGCACAAGTGCTCTATATTTTATCATGCATATTAGTGCTCTGAGTTGCCCAGATTGGTCTCTCTTTATCGGGTTGATTACAATTTACTTACGGGATTATATCTTACCCTCCTATTGAATAACTTATGACAAGCTTGCTAAGAAGTACACACATGGTATCGATTCCCATAGGTGCGAAAATAATTTTCAGATGATAACTAGACAATACAGCGAAGCGAGCCGATTATAAATAGTATTATTAGTATTCACATGTAGAGGTTTGACTAAACTCGTGTGTATTCCCTTTGTGTAATACAATCAATAACGCAGGCCGTGGCCCTCCCGCTTGTCTGGCGAAACCAAAATTGTATAGGTATCTATTCACAAACTACATATCTAGTTGGGAATATGAGGATAACTGTACAAATAAAGTCACGCAGTAAATAAAACATTAGCATCGATTACATAAAAATACTTACAATCCTACTTCTTATTTCAACTTTTAAAAAGAAAATGAGGTGTTTATTAGTTAGTCAACCGCAGACACCTAGAGATTTTTGTTAGATGAAACTTAGCTTAAATTAGGATAACGGTCTTATTCTTAGTTTTCGGGAAAGTAGGCAGTTCCCTTCTACCTAACATTAAAATAATAAATCACATTATGAATTGCTAGTTATAAATGTATAATAAAAGGAAAATCCGCTATATATCCGGTCAATTCTATGTATAATAAAATCATTTTTAATTCCTATATATAGGTATACCTATTAGAATACTCTAGGATAGGATTTCTGCCTCGTTTAACGACCGTTCCCAATATTGTATCTATCTATCATTTGTAACATCAAAATTCTATCCCTATTCCCTTGTAAGTAAATCAACATGTGGATAGTACCTATATTGGGAAAAGCCGTATCTGTACCTGCCTGGTGAAGTAGGCTGTAAATCCAGTTTTCTAATTACATAGGTAAAGTACAGAATAAAGTGATGCATGTACCTATTGCAATAAATGTTGAGCAAAGCTAATATTTCCAGCTGTATTAAGTATAACAAACACCAGAAACATGGACGGTGAGTCGTTAAATGGTAATAAAAGATAGAGTCAACGGCACCTATGTGTTTCTCGGAGCATCAATTATTATTACTTGCATCATGGTCATGTCACGAGGAAATGCATTCTAGTAATCCTACGGCAGCACAGTAGGTACCTACACCTACCTGTTGTCTTATTTAAGAGGCCGGCAGCACCCTAAACAAAATAGGTACGAGATAGAGAGAAGCCTGTTGACACGACGTTCGTAACATACAATGAGTTCAGTAGTCAAAAATAAAAATTAACCAAGTTCTGTATTTACATATAGACTCGTTGATGTTACAAATTTTATCAATGCACGTTGCTATATAATACAGATATTTTTGTTGGAAGATCATGTTAAGAGGAAGGTTTAAAAAAAATGATGAATTGAGAAAACAATTCGAGAACGTGTTTTGAAATTAACAGGGTTCTCAGAAATATGTTCTAGATTAATATATATTTTTTTCGCCGTCAAAAACTGTATACATTTTGGCTAAAAAATGGTTTGAGACAAGCCAATTTGGGCTGTCGGCGCCTTAACATGAGTTAGACATTCTCAAAGTTTAAAAGTCTTTGTTTCCTTGGTTTTAATTAATCGAAGAAAACTAAGTAGAGTATTGTAACTGATTCTGTCGAGTCCTTGGTATGTGGAAATCCATTTTCCCAGGGAATGCATGTTTATGCACACATCAGAGATAAACATCAGCAAGTAGTGTACATACACACAGTATTCCTTGCAAAATGAGCATCACTAAGTTCTGGTTAAGCAAGACAAATAACAAAAGTACAACTTTATGTCATGTTTAGTTCCGTCATTAAAGATGGAGATGCACTCAGTGGTTCGTAAATAATTGTTGCACCAGGAAGTAAACATGATATTACAACACCCTCCCGTCAACGTCCGGGCAAATTAGCTTCTATCTGGGCCACTAACGGCACATAAGCAGTAGTAGCGCACGAAAACGCTAAAGCAATCGAAGCATGGCCTTAAACTCGATAACGTGCCACATAAGCCACAGAATGGGCCTGCTTACACTTAGGTATCAGTTCACTGTTAAACACTGATGCTACTCAATTAAACTTTAGCACTTTTTTGACTACGGTACAGTCAATCTCTAATTATTATACAGTAAGTGGCCTTCGTAACCTTATTTTTGTAGGCAAAATAACGCTACAGAGATTGTCGGTTACGTCGATGCCTTCTTTTGTGCGGTAAAGGTCACGCAACGGACCGTAACATTGTGTTCGTCTTGAAGTATTGTCACAGAGATAACCAGATTCAGTATCAATGCATGTGTTGTTCAGGAAGTTACCATGTAGCATTTATATATTATTGTATCAATGAGTTATCAGAAAATAGCTGATTTACCACTTTAGTGCGTCATTAATTATTCGCAAATGAAAACATTGATAAGTGCAAACAAGGTTTTCGAGATATAGTGGTAGGGGCTGGCTGGGGGATCAAATGAACTTTATAGTACCTATTCATGTTCATTTAAATTGGAGTAGGTACATGATCAGCTAAAAATAAATACTGAAGTTGACTTAAGTAAACATAGAGAAGGCAATTAAATTATGTGTAACAGTTATGGCAAAATAACTAAGTAGATGAATATTGCAGAAACGAGGATGGTTGCGCTCACCGTACGTCACGGTCCAACAGTTGCTGACCGTTTAGCAGCACGCGCCAACAGCCCAGTCGTTTACCCGTGCCACTTGGCGATTGCCACAAGGAATCATCGCGATTTAACGCAACAATATTCCAACAAATTAATGCAATTACTGGCTGGTGTAGTGCACATATTTCAGCTTGTACACACCACTTCACAAATTTAAATTTGTTCTAGAAAAGTAAACAGGGCTCGACTCAGCAGCATGAATTACAACTATGAATTACTACTATTATTACTTTGTGCCTCATTGAAACAAGAAACCATAATAAATTCGTTTTCCAAGTATTATCTCCCAAAATACACTTGTTACTTTTATATCTTAAGCATTAAGCAGCAAAAGTTACACCAGTTGCATTTTGAATTCAATGAATGTTGTAGTTGATATGATCTGCGCAGATGACTGACCACTTGGTATGCTCTGGGCAATTAGTTGCCAATAACTGTTGAACTAGGTATTGCATGAAAGCAAAAAGTAATTGCATTCAAGAAGGATAAGCAATGTCTTTTTTGGATTTTACAGAAAATTACTTGAATGAAATGCAAATGTAATTTATTCGCTTTCTATTGAATATCACAAATGTATTGGTATATAATAACTATAAATATTATGCCTAGTATACAAAACAACTGCTACCAACACAACATTTAGTTTCACCACAATGAAAGAACAGTTTGATTATAATAGAATTGCATGATTTTTACTATTATTTTTTTGTTTCCATTTGCCTCAATCTAGAATGTAAATACAAGTGTTATTTCACTGTTTGTACTAAAATATATCATGTAAATTGTGTAATATCAAAATGGATTGGTTACCTTATTTACTGAAGAATAAAACTTCACTTTTCAATCTCCCACTTAAAACTTTTATTATAGGTATTTTGTTATATGTATTATCACAAATCCTGGTAGACTTTAAAACACAATCACGCAACTGACAAAACATACTGCTTTCCTTGATTACTGATTTTTCATATAAACATAATTTACACAATAAAATATATTCTGCGACATCACTTAGGTGTAAGTTCTTACTCATCCTCGCACACCACTCTACACAATCATTAGTTTATTGCATATTGGATGGCTTTTTAATTTTCTAAATTGTCCTTGCCCTTCAACATCATTAATCTCATGAAATTATATACAAAGTTGACTAATATTACTTTACAATACATGTTTCTGCTTTAGACACGGCTATTGCATCTGTTTGCCTAATATGATGAACAAAATCAAGCTTGTTTTTTTGCATTTGAGTAGCTATTTATGCTCCAATAAGGATATTTGTTCATATTATAACCATTATTGCGGGAGTATCTACCAGTAATAAAGTATGAAAATATAAGTAAAGCACCTTGATTGGACAATGGTATGTATCAACGATATTAACAATGTGATATGACGCGCATCGCGACCGCCGGAGCCCCAGCGGCCGGGGCCGGCGCGACGTCGCCGAGCTCCCCACTGGAGACGATCGGCCATCGAGCGGAGGCAGGCACGATCCTGCCTCGCTTTTGCAGTCTTACGAGAAATAAATGCCACATTACACTCTAAATATTAAAGCACTGTACAACAACAATAAGTTTTCTTTTCTTTTTCAGGGCTAACGTTCATTTCACGCACGATTTCGGCGAACATCTCGTTGACGTTGGTGCGACTCTTGGCGGACGCCTCCACAAAGGGGCAGCCCCACATCTGCGCGAGCGCCGAGCCCTCGGCGTTCGACACTTCGCGCTGGTGCTCCAAGTCGGCCTTGTTGCCCACCAACAGGATAGGCACGCGTTCAGATCCTTTTACACGCGTTATCAATTCCTTCATTGGCTTGATATCTTGAAACGTTTGATGATTCGTTAATGAATAAACTACGACGAATCCTTGACCATTTTTTATGTACAGGTCTCGCATTGATGCGAATTGTTCCGTGCCGGCGGTATCCAAAATTTCTAAAACACATGGTGAATTGTCCACTTCTATTTCTTTCCTATAGAAGTCTTCTATTGTGGGGTCATATTTCTCCATAAAACATCCTGACACGAACTGCACAGTCAAAGCACTTTTCCCGACCCCACCCGAGCCCAACACGACCACTTTGAATTCGCGCATTATTGTGTTCCTCAAATCACACTTGCCAGTCTACACAACGTTTTAGAAACGTATTCTCACTATGTGCTATAAAAATGTCATTGCTATGTTGGTTTATGACTCACTCGGATACGATCACTGAGTAATGTACACATACAGCAAGCTAATTGATAAACAGCGACGCCATTTTATTTAGTTGGATGAGTGGCAAAACAACTTTGACTGCATCGCGATGGTAGTTACTTCAAAGATACAAACGCGGAAGCAAACATCTACCAACTGACTTGTTCACTGCTGGCTAGAATGAGCAGCAGCAGCAGGTTGGTCAATGCACCTTATTGCAATGGTTTGATTGGTGAATGGTAAATGTTACCAAACGGATGCCAGTGTAACCAGCTTATGCCAATATTTTCTACTAAAACGTATGCCACAATTTAGAACACGACAAGAACGTGAAACGCTTTGATTATTTATTTATAAAACAATTTTATGTCTTTCGACAGAAATACATGAATTGCTTATTTTTACAAAAAATACCGTTTCATCATTATTGCAGTGCATATCTAGCATAATTTAGATGTTTGGTTTTGCTTTGGAGTTTGATTCAAGTGACACATTCCCAATCCGCATTCATTCAAAATAAAAATATACATATATATATTTAAACTTTCCTATGGTGCATATTTTCAATGAGGGTTTTCTAAAATGGCGTCCACCAGGTGGCGCACTGAGTCGTCAGGTCCAGGTAACTGTCAAAGTGCTTATCTTTACTATGAATAGTGAACGATTTTAGTGGTTTTTTTATTTTATAATTAAAGCACTGCATTATTGTTTTACTATTGAGGTTGAGTAAATAAAAAAAACTAAATCATATTGTGTTAACAAATTTTTCAACTACCAGTGACTTTTGCACCCTCTCTCTTAGCTCAATTTTTAGTTCGGAAACCGTATTCTGACCGTAGTCCATAATAAAATCAATAACACTTCCAATATAACAGAATTTCAATAAACAATAAGTTCGGCACCTACAATTCCATACTATTTGACAGCTGTTTGGACCAGACGCATACGTGGCGCCACCCGGTGGCAGAAAAAATTTCAAAAACCCTCATTCTGCTAGAATGTTTTTTTTTCATAAGTATCTAAACCTATTTCCAATATATGAAATTCCCATTTGGTACTTTCTCTAAGAAATATGGTAACATTAAACCGGAAGTAATTTGCATGATTGAGTTGCCATTACTGCTATTCGTTCAGAAATACATACGCATAGACAAAAGTACTAAATGAATTCAAATAAATAAAATACAATTTTGAACACAAATAAATTATAATTCACGACGTAACAAACAATATGATTTAACTAATAAGAAAATCTTGAAAAAATCTTATTCTATATTTAAGATTTGTTTGATTCTCTTCAATATCGATAGCGAAACCTAGAAGAATACAATAGGCCCATCCTTGGCCCATCCCATAGGCTTCAAAAAATATATGCTATCTTTATGGTTATTAATAGTCATTACTTTGTTGGAAGAAAAAATAAACTATTCTAAGTAGAAAACTAGGCGAAAATCTCATTTTATTTTATAAAAAATATGTTTACAGTTTCTAAACACAACTATTAACATAAAATAGTAAGTACTTTCATTTAATACCTTTCTTGTTATTATTTTTTAGATCATTATTTTTCTTCCTGATGCTATTTACGTTTTCATTCGTTTCCTATTCGATTGGCTACTATTTTCAGCGGCTGAGATCTTATTTTAGAAATAGAATATCCTAAGAATCGTTTGACAGTATTTACTGATTCTAGGCGCGGTACCGGTCAAATTCATGCTCTCAATTAATAGAAATTGCAATTTAAATTGAGGTCATTAAGGTCACAAGAATTGGCTATTATAATTGTGAAGTGACTCTTACCCACTCTACGAATTCTCTGCTGATAATTTTATCCTCAATTGCAGGTGAAAATGTCGCACAAACCTACACCCTATTCGCCGAATTTCCCTCAGAGCCAAGGATATGCTCCACCGCCAGAAGGCAAAGCTGAAAGCTATCCTATGAATCCGCAAGGTGGCTATCCTGGTCCACCACCGGGACCACAACTTCCACCTGGAGCCCAACCACTGCCAGGAATGCAGCCTGGCTTCCAACCTAGCTTCCAGCCTGGATTTCAACCAGGTTTTGCTCCAGGATACCCTCATCCTCAACCTGGGTATCCACAACCGGGCTACCCACAACCAGGATATGGTCCTGTAGTTCAACAGCCAGGACCGCAGGTGCCACCAGGTAAGAAAATCTTTACATTATATTAACATCATGATGGAATCTCAGTGGTCTGCATCTACTCATGCACCTTATGAGTTTTTTTTTTTGCTTTTTAGTGTTTAGAAGTCATTTTTATTTTTTCCTTTGTGTTTCTTCTTCACTGTTTTATAATGTTATCAGACATTGACCTGACTGTTCAGTATCTACTTATGCTTTCCTACAACTTTCAAAAGTTGCCCTCGATTTGTCTGGGTTCCTATCATCAGGTCCTGAACCTGAGACCTGGGAAAGTATAACAAGGTTATTTACAAAAAAAACTGAATTAAGAAACTCCTTTTTGGGAAGTCGGTTAATAAAAGGTTTGATGATCGCAGTGTTCTACCAGAGCAAAAAGGGCTTCAAAATGTTCCTCCAAGATGTAAATTATATTGCCTGCAGCAGCTTTTGAGAAACAATTAGCATTCTGATTACAAGACAATGTTACATAATACTTAAATAGTAATTACTAATTTGTTATTACTATTACAGAGGTATGTAGGTAGGTACTCAGTCTTTGTCTTATTTGTTCTTCACACATAAAGTTGTTGACATTTTCAAGATAAGGGTGTTTACTGTTTCTGCAATGATACCCTAGCTTCAAGAAAATTGATAATATGTGGGCATTGTATTATGTTCAGTGGTATTTCTCTGTTCAATCAATTATAACTTATCTCTAGCTTATTTTTATTTCATTCTTAAAATTTAAGCATGTTAAAAGATACTAAAAATAATGGTGAATTATTCTTAGATGATTCCAATCATAAGAAAAGTAAAAAGTGCACAAAATGGCTAAAAAATAAATATTTTAACAAGAAGTATCCTACCCTTGGTGATATCAGAGATAAAAAGGTTTATTTTGAAACATTAAGTGTTTCAAGTGTTAAGAGAAGTATTTATAGAATTTATAGAAACCTATTTAAAAGACGCTCCAGTGGTTATGAAAAGTTTTTGTCAGATGAAGAGAAAAGGTTTTGTTTTCCTACAGACCGTAGTTTGGTGGAGGGTGTTTACTGATTGTTTATGTAGTGTATTTTTTATGTTCTTGCCTTGTATTAAACAATATAATTAAGTCTGTCATTGTCTGTGTGCTTAGAAGTATACATGTATTATGTTTTATCACAGGTAATTTTGGTGTTTTTAAGAATATCACATTAATTTTAAATTACTACTTAATTTTTTTATTATGGAAATATATTTATAAGAGTTTGTTTTTTCAGGTGGGTGGATGAGTGTTCCACAAGGGCTCACCAATTGTCCACCAGGATTGGAATACCTTTCTATGATTGATGGGTTACTGGTACATCAAAAAGTGGAACTATTGGAGGCCTTTGTGGGTTTTGAAACCAACAACAAGTACACTGTAAAAAATAGTGTTGGGCAAAAAGTGTATTATGCTGTTGAAGACAATGATTGCTGCACTAGAATGTGCTGTGGGCCCATGAGACCATTTGATATGAAAATTATGGATAACTTCAGAAATGAGGTAACTTCAATATTAAATTCATTATTTTTAATCATCTTATTTTGTTAGATATTTGTATCTAGTAAGGGCTGCAAATAATTTTAATTTAAAGCACGATACTTTCAAAGTATGCTTTCAAAAAAATTTTGGCTGTGAGTCTAATTTTAATTACAATTAATGGAAATGACCTTGAGCTCTATTGAGTTCATCAAATCCTATGCTATGATAGGAGTGGGCTTTGTGGGCTTGTATTTTAAATCATGTGACAAAAGAATATTAACATACCTACTAGTTGCCTGTGCTGTGATAATTTTTAGCGATAAAACGACATTGTGTCATGCCATGTAACTTATTTTTACCACAATGGCAAAAAAAATACAAATTTAATCTTATATTTTTTCACAGTCAAGGGTATTTAAAAAAATTGTAGGTATACCTATATATGTTTATAGGTACAGATGCCACCAGGCCAACTACTGAATCTGTAACTATCTGTCATTACCAATGGAAGCCTTCCACTATTGTGGTAAGGTTAAAAATCCATTGAAGAAGTTTGACATATTATGCTTTTGTCTGTACTTTAGTGTAAATGAGGTAGGGATTGCTGAAAATATAGTCTCACCTGACATAATCAGCTACATTATATCTTATTACTTAGCTGGTTGGGTACTCAGAATCGGAGGATGTTTCATGTTTCGTTATCTCTATCTAGGTATTCACTTTTCATGGAAGTTCAAATTTTAGAACATATTTAATGTTAATTTAATTATTTGTGGTTTAACAGGTCATTCATTTAAATCGTCCATTGGCGTGTGACTCTTGCTGGTGCCCATGCTGGCTGCAAAGCATGGAGGTTTCAGCTCCACCGGGTACTGTCATCGGCTCAATTGAGCAAGAATGGTCTATATGTAAACCCTGCTACAGCATCAAAAATGCAGCTGGTGATGTTGTTCTTAGAATAAAAGGGCCTATCTGCACTTTCTCGATTTGTGGAGATGTCGAGTTTCACGTGAGTGCTTTTTGGATTGCCTATCTCTCGCTATATCGCGTCTCATAATTATAGTTCTATTATCAGATGATAATGTAAAAAATTATAATTTGATTTCAGGTATACTCCAAGGATGGTGAAACCAAAGTTGGCAAGATTACGAAGCAGTGGTCGGGATTAGCGCGTGAAGCTTTTACCGATTCAGATTATTTTGGAATAACCTTCCCAATGGATCTGGATGTGAAAATAAAGGCAGTCCTTCTTGGAGCATGTTTCCTCATTGTAAGAATATTTTTTTGGTTTTTGTAAGGATTAATACGAATCAGATCATCAAAGTAAAAAAAAGGTTATCGAGTCATGGATAGTCCATCTCAGCCTATACATCTCATCAATTCAAATTAAACAAACGGGAACATAAGGAAGCTTGAACAATTCTATTGTCTCCATGATTAGATCAGCTCTGAACCTTTCTTGTAGTGTCATCCTCAGCCTGTCCTGATGATAACGGCACCACACGTATTGTAAAGAGAAAAAAAAGATGTATTTGTAAAGGCTTCGAAAGTACTGCAGCGATATTTCGAAGAATAAAATAGTTTTCAAAGGTCATGTGATAAAGAAAATTGATGTTAAATGTATTTGCATTTCAGGATTTCATGTTCTTTGAGAAGTCTGGTAACCAGGAGAGTGACCGTCCAGGCATGCTCTAAAATGAGAAAGCTTGTTCATCACACGTTTGAAGAGCTCTACTGTCAACGTATGAAGTAACATTTTACAAAACTATATTTTGATTACGTTTTTATTTTTTGGATAAATATTTACTTTTGGATTACCTATTACTTGTTAATTTTTATGTGTTTTATAGTTTTAAGAATCTCTAATTTTGTATTTTTATACTAACAATTATTTTAAGCTAGTGGCGCCGTGAAGTTAATACTAGGTACTGAGTACGCACAAGTCGTCATACTCAAATCGAATGCAAAAGCTATTTACATAGCTATTGTAATGTATTCTTTCCCAGAGAATTTAAGTTAAAAGAATTTGAGCTGTGCATAAGTTTTGAATAACGTGTTAATGCCACAAGAGTTCCTTGTCTTTAATACATAATAAAGACTTAAATGGAAACTTATTATTAATGAATGACGGTATCACGACGCCACTTAAATATTTGCATGCGTGTTTATACTTTTGATTTTGAATCACGATAAACACACTAATCCTAAAAAAATAAGTGTAAAATTTATATTTTGCTTATGGTATTTTATATTTGATAAAAATATTTTTATGCATTACTTATGAAGTTATGATTATTAGAACTATCTCGAATATACCTTGTCTGATTTGGTTAGAAAAATTGTAAAGTTAGTCCACGAATTGAGTATTTGAATTATTATGAAAGTCAGCAGAAATTGTTTTATATCGTTCATTCACTGTCATGTCAAATCAAAGTAATTTTTCCTAAATCTGCAATGAAGTTGTTTTCTAATTTTCTGCAGCATAAATTTAAGCACAAATTAATGTATTTTACGTTTTATGAATGATACAATTTATCATATTTATAATTTTGGGAAAGCGTCTTTACTACATGCTTTTGTTGTTCTAGTCTATTGTGCATTTTATGTTATTGTGATAGGAAAGTGGTTGAAGCAGTCAATCACTCGTCTAGTTTTATACTATAAGAGCTTTCAACTTATGCGTTTCAACATTCCTGTTGTCACGGTGCCGCACCGTGCTTTTTGTATGAAAAACCGACCAAGTGCGAGTCGGACTCGCGCACGAAGGGTTCCGTACCATCTACTATACAACCAAAAAAAACATCACGTTTGTTGTATGGGCGCCCCCCAGAATATTTATTTAATTCTAGTTTTCAGTTTCAGTGTTGTTATAGCGGCAACAAAAATACATAATCTGTGAAAATTTTTGCTCTCTAACTATAACGGTTCATGAGATTCAGCCTGATGACAGACGGACGGACGGACAGAGGAGTGAAAACAATAGGGTCCCGTTTTACCCTTTGGGTACGGAACCCTAAAAATAGGATCGTCCGTCTACCGCACCGCTTAGGCACCGCAGCAGGCCGTCAAGAAACGCATGAGTTGAAAGCGCCCTTATTGAATCAGTGCACAACTCGCGCGCTCGCCGCTTTGACTATCCTGGCTGTTTGATTGAATGACTGTTTTAACCATTTATCTCCTGATACATACTGATATTTGTTGTTTTGGTTTTCGCTTGGCGTATCCATGTTAGGTATATATTTTAACTTATTATTATAATGATGTTAACTTTTATACAGTTTGTATCCTGTCTAACGCTTATGAATTTACATCACTGCGGTTGTTAACACAGCCTCTTGTTGACATTTTGGTTTATATTAGGTATGTATCTGTTGAAAAATGTTGAAAAATCCTATGTATTTTGGGTGACTAAAACAAAACTGAAACTCATATTAACCATCTGCAATATGAACAGGTGCTAATTATACAAAAATCCTCTTTTACGTAGCAAACCGAAGAATAGGTAATTATTACTGCTATACTGTATTATGTATTAACATTACGTAGACAACTTGTATACATGTTTCTATGTACTTACGTATTTTTTTGATTCTAATATATAATAATAACTAATATAAGCGTATACCTTTTGGAGATCGAATCTAAAATTGAATTATTATTCTTAAAGATTTATTTATAATGTAACAAAATTAATATATTAATGATGCATTATAATGTGCCTGCTTTACTTAATCTCCACTATATTCTTAATACCTATATATGTATAAATTGTTACTAATTATATACTATTTTTAAGTAAGTACATTAATTATGTAAAACAAATGCATTTAACTTAAGAGTAAACAGAAACCGAAAACAACTTAGGTATTTTAACGAACGTTTATGAAACTGACAGAGAATTTTAAATTCGCAATACACAGTACATAGGTACAACTAAAAAAAACGCATTTATTCAAATTGAAAATAATAGCATTATAACGAATACTGCAAAGGCAATTAGATCGAGATCAACAATACTGTTAGGATTTTCGGATCCAAAATAGTCTATGTATGCATGTCAGGACTTTATGTCACTGACTGGCAAATAATGTGTATTGTACTATGTAGTAGATCTTCCATTCGGACACAGGCGGCTCGTCATATTAGTGAATTGTATGTGTTGACGTCTGTTACCTATCGCCAAAGACGTGCAGCTTTTGTGAGCCGCCTTTGTCCCGAAATGTAGCTTATGCGGGCATTGTAATGAATACGCACAAAAATGACGTTTCGCGATGCTCCAATGAATTTCTGCAACCACGTTGCCAACAGGGCAAGTCTCACAATTAGCTGATTTCTCCTATGACATAAATTCTTTCCTACCTTTGCTTTGTCACAGTTTGGGAATGTATGAGTTGACGTCATGCGTCTGTGTGGAACCCGGCTGTAGTGTGCCTTGTTAACTTTGTCATACGATTCCATACTGTGACTATCGTGTCAATGGACGCGCGCGGCTGTCACAAGAAATCCATGAAACGTTTCGCACAAGAACTTTTACAGTAATTTAGCTGAACATTACATGTTCCGATTAATATATTTATTACAGCCTATTAATCATTATGTACTTTTTAAGGAACTATATTATGAATAAACGTGTTATTAAACTGCATTGTTTTATGTTATTTTGTTAAGTGGATGCTGCTTAGTCAATTATTCATTATTACCAATCTATCTAGCACCTAAGTATGGATTTCTTTCAGAACATGAAACAAATAATTAAAAATTGACACTGCATTATATTTTGAAAAGACAAAAAATACATAATAATTCCATAACATTAAGTTGATAAGTCTATGTTATGCTTGTCATAAATCAAAAGTTCTTGTTTGCCTTGAATGCTGATTTTTGTGTACAAACAGATACTTCAGCTTGATGGTAAGAAAGATCAGCAAAACTGTCTTCTTGTTGAGGCATTATTTTTTTCTTAGCTAAATTCAACTCCCTGTGATCATGCTTCATAACAGTGGGTCTTGGTAAAGTTGACATTATCTTCTTAGCCCATTGACATTGTGGCAATTTCTGTTCATCAGGCATATCAATCTGCAATTAAAATATAAATAAAATGTATGTTGAAGGTTTAAACAGGAAAAACAATGAATCATTATGATAGTAACTCTTTGAAAGAGTATTTTGTACTTACCACTCTTGTCTTTTTAGCACTTTTGTATGCAACTGAGGGCAAATTGACATTTTCTTTATTACTTGGTTTAGCTGGTGGTGCATGTTTCACAAATTTTGGGATTGAGGATGTCCCAGGCAAAGGCTTTTTAGGATGAACATCTTTCACTAAAGGTGCTATTGGACAGTTTTTAATGTAAGATGCTACTGGGCTGCTTATATGTTGATATGCATTAGAGCGACCAGGGGTTTTCTTCAAGGAAGTTGCAGATGGTTTTTTCAATGAAAGGGGTTGAGAGGGTGTTTTAAAAATAGGTTTATGTTTAGTTTCCCTTGGAGTTGAGTGGTCTTCTTTGTTCTTAGGCGTTTGATTAGCAGCTTTGATTGGAGTGTTCTGAGGAGGTTTTGGATATATATTTGTATCTGGTTTTAAGCACTTTTTATCAAATTTTTGTGGAGATAAATCTGATGTAATTTCACTTTTTATTATATCTTTTTCAGTCTTCACTAGTGGCCTGTCTACTTTTGCAGGTGGGTTATTTAAAATATATTCGATGACTTCTAACGTATTGTTCAATTCTTCAGTCTTTTCATTCTTTTTTGGCGACATACATAACTTTGCGACCATATTCTCCATTCTAATAAAACTGTCATCAGCAGCTTTTTTGTCAAAACTAGAATTATTGAGTTCAGAAATATCAAGATTAGAAATTTCTCTATTAGGTAATAGGTTGGGTTGGGAGTGTGCTTGTAAGATTTTCAAACTTGCATTGTGGTCATCTGAATTTATTGGGCTGTTTGTTGCACTGGCAGCATGTATTCTGGGGATGCAAACATAAATATTGGTCAGAAGGTTATCTTAGCGGCGGCTTTAAATATATAATGAAACAGTTTAAAACTACTCAAGTAACTATTGTTTGCAATTACTTCACACGACAGAATAGACATTAGAATAGTATGAGAATATATTAGTTTGGGACTATGAGTTAATTTTATAAGAATGTGTATAAAATCTTACGTTTGTTGTTGCTTATCCCATAAAATATGTTTTTTGAGTTCCTTGAGAGTCAGCTTTCCGAAGAATACCTCGTCGTCACTCAATCCATCCCCGTTACACAATGACATTGTAGCAGATAGTATGCGTTTTCTAACAAAGTAAACAATAGTAAACGAAATAATAGCAGTAATAATCAAATAATATTTTACACACTGAAAATAACACATAACGAACTTCTTTCAAATCATTGTTTCTTTCAAATTGAAATGACACTGACTGCCAAATGCCATATTCTCCTCAGCTGCCATCTGTATTCAAAACATAACGAAACGCTTTTGTCATCAACAACTTAAAAAATAGGAAATACAAAAGAAATAAAAGTAGTCGGATTATTATCCCAATATCCCAAAAGATTTTAAAAACATTTCTTCAGAAATCTGAAGTTTTTGGGTCTCTGCTCAAAGGGTTCGATGCAATGTTTTTTTTTTACTTGGCAAAGATACACTCACGTAGTCGGTACAACGCCAACTTTAAGTCTGATTTTTAATTCGAGTCAGTAAAATGACATTTCCAGTGTTGCACAGTTTTAAAAAAATAGGGTCCCAAATAAATAGTCATGTGGAAAATCGAGATTTTTAAATCGAGAATTAAAAGTTAGTCTAGATTACATTCATTTATTTATTTGTACATACATTAATTTTTTTTATTAATATCAAATTGGCTTTATATTAACATAAATATGTAATTTACGGAAATTAAACTGAAAACATGTAATTAAATATTACATAAAATACTGTTGTTATTATATTTTTTTTGTTATTGGCAGGACTAAAATCATGACTAAACTTCTAAGTCGATCGATTGTGGAACATCACTATTGTAGTGGGTCACCCTTTTTTGTGAAAGTGACAGTTGCCCCTGTCATTTTACTGACTCGAATTAAAAATCAGACTATAAAAGTTCCCAAATATATTATATTTGGGAACTTTTTAAAAAGAAATTCCCATTATTTTGAATTATTTCAATTATTTTCCTAGCTGATGCCTAGACTATGACGATCACAGAGTACATTACATTGTTAAGTGATGACGATCATGGTTCGTTACTCGCAAGGAACGGAGGGTCATATCAACGTCACATAATTTTGGGGTCATTAAAGTAGACGTACTCGTCATTCATCAACTAGTACATAATATATTATATCATCGATATATATGTACTACGTACTAGATAGAACGTTCCGAACAAAAAGCTTACCACACTGAACTGCACTGCAGACTAAGCAGTGCCCAAAATGGCAAATCAGAGCGATTTGACACCTGCGTCAGATGGATGTCTATGAAACGACAATTATAAAATAGAAAATACATATCAAGGTATAAACTTACACATATAAACTATTCGAGAGTCAAGTTAGTAAAATTACACGCTGTTCATGCTATTACAACGCTTGTATATCATACTTTTCATTTATAATTCAACGCCCGCCATCTTAAATTATGGATTAAGAAAATCGTGCAGAAACAGATGTGCCATAAAACTGGCAGTAGGTAAAATATCAATGAAAACAGACTTCACTTTGTCATGGTATGTTCTTACTTTCAAGAAAAAATAATTAAATTCGCGAAAATTTGTGATAAGAAAAAAAAACATCGTAATTAATATTAAAAACTCTAAAAATAAGTTCCTGGTTTTAATATATTACATGATTTTGCATTCAATTAGATATAAATAAACTTTTTGATATAACATGATTTTGAATTCACTTAGATATAAACTTTTTGAGTAATGAAAAATGTAGGCAAAATACGAGCGACACTTCTGCAATTAACATCAATGAGGATGACTACATGTCACAATACGTCAACGAGATGTCAACAGACGACATAAGCGGGTAAAATATTTGTATGGATGTTCTTGTCTATCGCTAGAATATATGTCAATGTATTATATCGATAACATCAACTTTTTCAGTGGGGCTACACTGACGACAACAGCTGCGGGTGTGGTGCCATACCACAAACCATGCGGCACCTTCTATGCTGTCCACTATGCCTAGGGCTGCCATCCGTCCGGGTTTCCCCGGATTTGTCCTCGTTTGGAGGCCGTCCGGGCGGGGTTTCAATAAGTGTCCGGGGAAAACCCGGACATTTTTCTTGTAAGGAAAACAAAATAATACCTAATTTGCAATCCATTTACTATTAACATATACTTAAATTCAATGATCACCTAAATTCAATGAGGTAATCATTGAATTTAAGTATATGTTAATAGTAAATGGATTGCAAATTAGGTATTATTTTGTTTTAAAAAAATCGTACTCGTTCGGGGAAAAAATACGATTTACGCCAAATGTCCGGGTTTTTTAAATGTTTGTCCGGGTAATCCGGGTTTGGCGAAATTCGAGATAGCAGCCCTAACTATGCCCCGACAGCTGCATAGTGGAGGACCTTTACAACGCTACTGACAATGCCGTATGCGTAGCGAAATATTGGGCCTCCAAAATTTAAGTTGCCATCGACTCGCCAAGAAGAAGATATCATCAACAATTTGAAAATAAAAATTGAATAAAAGGAGAACCGGAGTTGGTCAGATTCTTATCAGAATGTCCCGAGAGATTTTGAAATCAATTTGTGCAGTTCTGCGACTTTATTGAACCATGCCACAATTTATACAAAGATGTAGAAATGTGTTCAGAATTACCTGAAAGATGCAGAAAGTCAGCCAGTTGTCGCTACCAGATTACAACTCATGGCTCAGCGGTAGATTACTCGCACATCGGTGCGCGTAATTTTTTTTTCCTAATAGTCAGGCAAATATGCCACAAATTGCAAAAAAAATAGCCCGTTTAGACGCGCCTTTATGACAACAAAACGTCTTTTTCTTTGGAAGTGGTAACAGGGGAACACGCGTGAAACTGCTACTATTATAAATCCATACTGTATCTGTACTAAAGTATAGCTGCATGTTTTTTTTATTATTTATTATTATAAAAAAAAAAAAACAAAAAAAAACATGCAGCCATAGATATAATATTACTAAACAAGATTGCGCACGCTCAAAATATATATTTACGAAAATGAACTCTATTCTAACGCAATAAGGTACTAAATTGGTTGCATAATACACAGAGGCAAATCCGAGCCGAGAGGGATAGTTCGAACGGAGGCTGTTTGTCTCTTTCTAACACCTTGCCAGCATAAAAAAATGTTGTGATCAAAAGTTTTGTCTTCCCAAAAACAATTGAATCACTTATATTTTTATCTTATTTTAATAATTGTAAGTCAACAAATTAATAACAATCGCATTAATTTATTCGTATTTATTATTAAAACATAAATAACATAAATTTTTATTTTGCTTTTTTTTATTTTCTAGCGGTAACCCTGAACATTCTTGGCGCGTAATCAGCATTTAAAATTTTGTTTATATTTTTTGTATGAAATCAATTTAAACTATTAAAATAGTGAAAAGTGTTGCGTTTATACTTGTAAAAGTGAATCCTATGGGGGTTGCAGTATATCGTTCCACAGGTTAGCTAATATTAACATTTTCGTAAATCAAACAACTAGGGTGCCCATGAATTCTTGTAATGAGTCAAAAAATGTGATGATGAATATGTGATGGATTTTAAAACTGTTGTAATATTGTTATAGCTTCCCAAAAAATGAAGGAAGGCGACATAAATGGCTTAGCAGTCTATATGTGAAGCAAAAATACAGACAAATCAGTCTTCACTTCGAATCTCCCTGCTTTTATACGGCTAATTCCTGCTAATTTTTAAAAGCAGATATTAGTATCTTAAGGTCACAAACTGAGTAAGTTAAAACTTCAATACCAATCTGTGTTTAATAATCTTAGCAAATTCGGATTAGTCTCACATAGCTTAATGGCTTGGCTTATTGACAAATGTTTTTATACAGTTAAAGAATACCTAGAGGAGAAATAGAATTATAATAGAAATTTAGCTATTAGATTATAGGAAAACTTAAATATTTGCATGACTAATTTATAAGTCGAATATAGTGAAACCATTTTTTGTTATTATATTTACCATCATAATGTACCTACCTATATTCTAGCAAATAAATAAATTTCATTTCATTTCATTTCATAATCTCATAGTCACCCTATTAGAAAGGGACAAACAGCCTCGGTACTAACTGTTTCACTCGGCTCGTTTTTTGGGTATAGGTGCGCAGTCCTGTTTACTAATATTATGTCTATGCATGCAGCTAAACGTTAGTACAGATACAGTATGGATTTATGATATACCCTAAATGAACCTAAACTTCTGAACTGATTTGAAAATTCGTACACTCCTGAGTAACATAGGCTATTTATCTATTTGTAAGGTAAGAAGTTCCCACGGGACGCAGGTGAAACCACAAACTGCTTGCCTTCTGCACTAATCCTTACTTAATATTATAAATCGGAAAGTGAGTTTGTTTGTTTGTTTGTTCCGCTTTCACGCCGTAACTACTGAACCGATTGCTTTGAAATTTTGCAGACGTAAAGTTAGTAATCCGGATTAAATAATAGGGTACTTTTTATCCCGAAAAAAATAGATATTCCTGAGGGAAAACAAAAATATTGTTTGCTTGATGGATGGATTGTAGATGGCGCTGTGTGTCGTTTAAAACAAGGTAATATATTGCAAACGAATATAAACAAAAAAAAATAAAAATGAAGTTATGGGAGAAAATACTGAACTGAATTTATCTGCAGACACAGTGATAGAAACAGAACATAGTGCCTCATATCCTGTGGAGTTTTAAAATTCTTTGGAATTATCTGGGGTGCCTTCTCATAAATTAAAACTAAAAGTAGGTGTTCCGGTGATGCTCATGCGTAATCTCGATGCCCCTAGACTGTGTAATGGTACCAGGCTGCGTGTCACTCAGCTTGGACGGAACATTATTACAGCCACTATTTTAACTGGCGCAGCAAAGGGTGAAAGTGTACTCATTCCTCGGATTCCGATTATTCCAACAGACCTCCCATTTCAATTTAAAAGACTACAATTTCCTATAAGGGTTTCATTTGCAATGACCATTAATAAAGCACATGGCCAAACTCTAAGGGTTGCTGGAGTACACTTAGAAAAACATTGTTTTTCGCATGGTCAGCTCTATGTAGCGTGTTCTCGGGTTTCCAGTGCCCAAAATCTGCATGTTTTTGCTCCACAAGGGAAAACGTATAATATTGTGTACCATTCAGTTTTGGTTTAACAACTAATCGTATCCAGCGTTACATCGCGCTTCTTAGATTTTTCCGTGGGAATGAGAAGTTTTCTTATAGTTGTGATTTATACCGCAATATAACCGAATTCCACGCGGGCGAAGCCGCGGGCGGAAAGCTAGTATTTAATAAGGAGGAAACACTTTGTTTGTTTGTATCCAAAAGGCTCCGAAACTACTGAACGATTTGAAAAATTCTATTACTGTTGGGAAGCTAAACTTTTCCCTAGCCTATATTTTATCCTGGTATGGGCAGTAGTTCCCCTGGGGCTCAGATATAACCCTTCACAGTGAGCAAGAGTTGTATTGGATTAACTGATTGCTAAAAATGAAACAAGATGATAGGCACAATGTCTATTAATTCACAAAATTTAAAAATTATGCCCTTATTCTCTGAAATTTGTATAAAAATAAATAAAACCTGTTATTGTATAGGTACTTCAAAAATAATTTTGCAATAACTTATCTCTTAAAACTACTAAATTAAATATATACATGTTTATTATAATTATCAAAAAATATTAGATCATTACAACATGTACATGACAACCATTTCCTGTTACAGTTATGCCAAATGTCATGGAAAGTTGTGCATTTTGGAGTTGACACCATCAAGATAAAAATATAATAATGGTGGTGATGGTTGATGCTCTTGATACCATGGCTATTTAATTTTTTTTAACAACTCAGCAGCTTCAGTGTTTGCACGATGATCATCATTTGATTTGGCCGGATAGCTTGCAGCTAACTGTAAATAATATTTTGCTTGATCCTCTTTTTGCAACTTGAGATAGCAGTTCCCAAGTCTCAATAAGTTTACACTGTAGAATCTAGGCTGCACTGTTTCTGCTCTTAAAAAATATTCAAGAGCATCTTCATATGAGGAATATGGTGGGGAAGCAAATAAAACTTCTGCAATTTTTCTGTGATGCCATGGCATTTCGGAAATCTGATAACACCACTCACCTAACATGTGTAAAATTGTAGCATCATTGGGGTTTAGTGTGACAGCCATCTAAAAATAGAATTTTATGTTACATAAGTTTATCAAAATCTGTTTATCTTAGGTAAAACAAGAACTAAAAATACATACATCCATATGCTTCTTCACATTTTCCAGCTGCTTTATTCGCTCTTTGACCCCTTCTAGTGCGCTCTTGGCATCCAAAAGTAAAGCATACCATTTATGTACTGCATAATGGTCTTGGGATTCATTCAAAACTTTTAATATTATATCATATGCTTGAAGAACAAGAGTATTCTTGTATTGCTTGTCATATTTTGATTCTTTTGACATGTTATATAATGCTCGACATATTCGCCATTGCACCTCAACATTATTTTTATCCTGAAAATAATAAATTGACTTTTGATTATAAGTGGTATATATCTGCGAAGATCACAGAAACATATGTTGAAATTTAGTTTTCTATCAAGGGTAGGCACTATGATATGGGTCTGACTGAATGTTGGTTTTTAGAATACTAGAAGTGAAACAAAACCTAAATATATTTTTATCTACTAAACTAGCTTCTGTATATTGAAGAATTACGTCAGGTCAGTAAGTCAGACCTTGGTAACTTGACAGTAATTAGTGATCTCTTATAGAGAATATTATGGAGCTATTCAGTTCAATTCCTTGATGATGGGTTGCACCATTTAACTATAACAAAATCATTTTCTAGTCAATGAGTGGTAAGACTATGGCTGATTATGTTTTGGTTTCCATTATATGTAGTTAAATCGTGCAACTCACCCATGGTGGTTTTAAATCTTTACCAATTAGTGCACCATAACTACCTGATGTTCTGATAGCAAATTATAGCATTCTTCATAGTGTCCATTATCAAATAATTTATCAGCATCTTCTATAACACACAGGATCTCTTTTGATGATATACTCTCAGCCAATTCCTTAGTTTTGTTGACAGGCCATAATATAAACGCTAAGGTGGTTGATAAAACCAGCACCTCTTTAGGAAATACACTCTGGAAACAAATAGGTAATTACATCTGGCCATAACACCCTCATAAGACACTTACTAATAAATAATCATTGCATTTAGGTAGGTACCTGTACTAATACTCTCTTGCTTCTATTCATAATATTAAGTTTATTGTGGTTAAAAACTTTCTGAACAAGCCTATAACTTACAGGATTTAATTTGTAAAATATACTCATTTTACTAATAAGCTACGTACGCGTTCTGTTTTTGAATGGGTATAATTTTAATTTTATCTGTTTCGTCCGCGTTTTTATTAAAACCAACTTAGATAAAACTGTGTGCTTTTTAAAGAAAATTCTTACAATACACATTAACACAAGCTTTATTTTTTGTAAACATCAGCAGTTAACAAACACTGACCGCTAAATAAAAACGATATAATTTTACATAATGTCATTGTCAATCTGACAGATAACATTGAAAGTGGCTTCTTTAGGGGGCGTCCACACGTACATACATGGTACATACACGGTCCAAGGACTCAAAAAAAAAACTCAAAACTTATTTATTTTTCGAATTTTGATAAAGCGCTTCTTAGACCATTTTCAGATTCTTGTCATATTGTCGTTCCCAGCTGAGTCACTCTGATATCAAAATATAAAAGAACGGATGTTTTAGTGGCATTTTTATCAGGGAGTATATAAGGGCGGTATGTAAAAGAAGTCCACAGAAAAAGTACAAAAAGGGGGTAGGTACATACGTAAAGTCATGTTGATATTTGGGAGATTAAATAAGGGAGGTTGTAGATAGAATCCTTTAAACCTATTTTAGCTTTAGCCGGCTAGAACTAGGTATAGCCGCTCTTAGGGTTTAGGCCTAACATTGCTAGCATAGCTACATTGCTTAGTTACGACAGTGTCTATAGTAAACAACGCGGCAAACGTAGGCCCACATTTTCATGTTATCTTAATACCATGTTTAACCCATCCATACACCAATGAATTTATTGTAACCATTAAAATATTTCGTTGGTGGCAACAAAAGCCAAAAATCAATTTCTACGCGGTCCATGGGCGGGTGAGATTGTTGACAGTTCGTTGAAGAGTGTGTTGAATTGGTGATTCAAGAAATGTTTTTGGTTTAAATATTGGATTCAAAGGATTTTCATTATGCAGAGATCAGGTATCGCCAAGCTTCAATAATTTACCACTTATTTGTTACGCTTCAAACGCGAGAATTGCTTACTTCGCGCCAAATTCTTATTCTTTTTCTCGTTCAAACGGTCGCGAGTATTCAATCAAATGTTTGTATTCAGATGAACACTATTTAAAATCATATTGTTGGTATATAAATGTTACCTGTGAAACCATACCGTGGTTGGCTGTTATATATTCTTACGTCTATACTATGATAATAGTGAGAGTGACTATCTCTTGATGAAAGAAATGCATCTTACCCATCTTATGTATGTATATGCCCAAAGTGTATGTCGTAATCATGTTTGAAGTAATAATCTACAAAGACAATGTAAAATCTAATTGCAACTAGACTAATCAAAATGTATAGGTACTTAATAGTTAATACTTGTTTGTGAAATGTTCTATCACTGTGATTTGAATCACATATTATTACTTAGTTTGATCTCGTTTGAACAACATCATCCACAAAATGAAATATATTATTAAGTTTACGTTTTGTAATATAATTAAAAGTGAAGGAATTAATGCTACTCAGATAAGAGTTTTGCTAAAGATCCTATTGGTCAACTCTTACATACTAAGTTATTCAGTGGCATTGATGCTAATTATGTTAATTGGTGGTTACACGTTTTATTCTGAAGCCTTCATCTTAAGTGTTATATAATATAGCCAATAAAAACTAAACTAAGCTCAATGTTTGGTTTCATGCAAATAAAATGTCCAAGGACAAGAACAGTGACCATTTGATGTTGTTTTTCTATTACTTACAAAATTTAATTGAACAAAATCTTGTTGGTACGAAAAATAAAACACTAATTACAAACTATACATAAATCAACTGGATTTATCTCAATTGTATCCTGGTTTAGGACTATTTTTCTGTACTAGAAATTATGTACACCAAGTCAAAGTTTTACTACTGCTTTGATATCTATTTGTACCAAACTACATTTAATAAGTATGGTACAGGGTACCAAGTGTAACTATGGGTATCCTTTTAGGCATGAAAGTATAACAAACAAACTTTCTTTTGCAATATTAAATTACTATCCGATTTCACATGGTCCTGAGGGAACTACAGTCTATACTATGATATAATAAAGCTTATGTTAGTTGGGAAGAGATTTCCAACAAGATTTTTCAAATTGGTTCAGTAGTGTTGGAGCTTTTGGCCTGTAAAAATAAACAAAAAAAATTGTTTATTAGTATAGATGACTGCAGTTTCATTTGCATGCTTGGATATCTACTTCCCATGCCTATCCTGTTTTAAAAACAGACACTTTGTGTGCCTAATTTGAGCTAATTTTGTTTAGACATTAGTGTGAATCAGGAATACACAAATACGGTATGTATTTAATAACAAAAACCTGAAAACCATCATGACAAAATTTTCAATCTGTTAACATGAATGCTTCAACTAGTAGCGGGAAATTCAAATTTGAATTATAACAGACCTTTTGAGTTAATTATAAACTGTAAATTAATTATTTAACAACATATTTTTGACATTTTCAAATATTAATTACAAAGAAATATGATATATTGTATATTTTTAAACTAAATATCAAAAATTTTGCACCTACCACTGCCATTTCTCCATCACCTAAAGATTGACTGGGAAAAAACACCTAAGACGTTAAGTCCGCCATTGTACAAAAAGTGCATGAAGTATTAATAAATAAATATATAAAAAAATTATAATAGGTGGCCACCGATATTGGGCACAGAGTCCAAGGGACTGTTTGGTTAGGGCCCCAGAGATAGAAATCTATGTATCAAGACGCACTGCCTACTGAATCAGTCACATTCAATCAGTCACATCAATCTCGTTAGACAGCTGGATCTTGATCCAGCTGTCTAACGAGAGCCTCATGAGGTGTTGGTCAAGGCTCTTGGTTATCAGACCATTAGCCCTACCAACAATCGGCACAATAACAGCCAGTGTCAACATTCCACATGGCGACTACCGAGTGCGCTAAGTCTAGATAGTTTGTTTGAGGTACTAAATTACTGAGATTGATATGATCATGCCCCATATGGAATGTTATCTTAAGTAAATCATCTTTCCTGCTACCAGTGAAAGTATTTACCTTGGCAAATATTCTTATTTGAATTTCAGAAGTAAGGACTTGTTTACTGAGATGTATTGAACAAAAAACAGAGCCTAAATAGTGAAATAAACATATTTTGATCTATTTGCAGCACTTTTAGGACCACTACTTTCCATATCTATATAAAATATAGTTTTTGATACACAGGAATTATGTAGCATTCTGATGGTTTTTTTTTAGTCCAATTTTTTTTGTTGATTTGTTACATAAATATTTTTGTGATAGAAAATAAAAAAAAATAAAAGATATTGATTGGCTCATAGAAAACTTAACAATAATTTGAAACTTAACAAAAATTACTATAGCACCTTCCTTGATGTGCGTATAGTGAGCGCACTTGTGCTTGACCGTGTAGTATCCCCTCTTGTTGGATAGATGTACCTATTGTCGTGTGCAGACGTGTGCATGAAGCGTGTGACCTCATCCCAGGATGTGCGCCCTCACGCGGAAACTGACCACTATGTCGCCCTCGCTGTAATCCACACCTTTCTGCGCGGTCCCGGTACACTCGGCCGCTCTTGCCCGCCTAATCTAAACCATAAACCACTAATCTAAAGATACTGTGTACAAAATTATTTTGCTACGTGCGTGCGTAAGATTATACTAATCTGATGTTCTGTTTCACATTTTGCTATGCTTAGAATACATTAGTGTTCAAATTATTAATGATATTCTTATTGTTAAAATATCTGGTTTTGTACGATCAGTACCCATTTCATATTGATATGCATGTTTGTCTCCATGTGAGAGGAGGCCTGTGCCCAGCAGTGAGACGATAAAAAAGGCTCTAACATGCATGTTTGTCATCATAATGGAAGTGACCTTCATTTTATTAGTTTGCAATAAATTACACTTACAATTTATTTGTGGGAACATAAACAGAATTCTTCAGAGACTAAATAGGCACTTAGGTAGGTACTGTCTTAAAGAAAAGGGTTCAACTAATAACTATTATTCCGAAATATATATTCCTATCACATCTATACACTTACGTGTACTTCCTAAATTATCGCAATCAGAAATCCGAGGCCCCGGGAACTTCCTGTTACCTGTTAATATAGCGTACGTCACTCCGGGATAGTGAAGCATCCTCTGCAACAGGTTAAGTATAAGCAGTTTACTAGCTTTAAATATACAAATGAACAAAAAAAAACATCTTAACCTTAATAATATCATAGACCAATAAATAATATTATAGTTTCGATGCCTTTAAAAAATATACATAATTAAAACTATCCTCCACGATTTGTGGATTGGTGGATGTTTGTTTCTCTTCCAAGCGTTCCATGTTTCTCCCGTTTTAAGCCGATTGACCTTACGGGGCACGCGACGCAGCAGAGCGCGCGGCCACCCTGTCGCGGGCTGGAATCCGCCGACTCGCGAATTCCCAGCATGTATTGAAATAGCTTGTAGTGCAATTGCACGCGCTGTGCAGTATCGCGCTTGCCAGCTCAGTCCCCGCTGACGAGCGCGCACACCGCCTGCTCTTCGTTGCCGCCGCAAAACGCATACTTATCTCACATACTTATGTAAACAACTAGTAAAGTCTCTGTCGTATATTGTTGTACACAAAGCTAGCTAACTCTTAACTTTGTCACATTGTCAATATTTGCTAATAATCAGGTTGATGTACAGTTGGTTAATCGTAGGCAACCCTAAGTGTAGTGATGCATTCTTTTTCTTTTAGAAGGCAAGTTATTCTCCAAAAAATAATTATAATATTTATGACAGTAATCTAAATGTGTTATCAAAAAGAAGACATCAAGAAAAATATAAATTATCATGGAAGCTATGGAACCTTCCGGTTTATCGTGTAAGGGTTTTTATTTCATTTAAATTTTCTTCTAAAAAATAATTATTTTAATATTTACCTATCGACTGCTGTAGTTTTCTTAATTGTGGACTTAATTGAAATTATAGAACAAGATTTAATGTGTTTTTATATTAATAAAAAAAAAACTCTTGGATTTATATCACTATTTTTATTAAATTACGGACTCATCCAACATGGGGTAAACTAAACTTGGTTTACCCCGTGCGTGGTGGAGGAAGAGTAACAGAGTGACAATGCTAGATGAAAGAAAACCCGGCTTGTTATTGATTTTAATATTTAATGGGTCGCGTCATTTGTTTAATATGTCCATCAATGACGACGTGAAAACAATCGGGATTCAAAACAATGCTAGCATACAGGTCTAGTGATTCACTGAATCGTGCGTTGACTTTGCTATACAGAGTAAGTAGTATGGCTCGCTTTGCCACACATAGTTGCGTGTTATTTGGCATCTTTAATTATTATTTTTTGTACATAAAATAAAACAAAAAGCAGGTGAAAATAATTGTCGTTAATGGACGTTGATTTCATGAGCACAGAAAGTCTTGAGGACGTAGGTACATGTTGTCTCCCCTGTCTAGGTATGTTGAAAGGATATAAATTTTAAATACAAAACTGTGCATAAAAATATATAGTGAACAGTGGCTAAAATAATACCAGTAAATACTTGGACTAAAATACCAAAAAATGACGATGTTTAATAACATTTTAATTTATTTGTTTCATGTGCTGCAATATCAACGGTACATCATCAGCGGTGAGTGTATTTTTATCCTATTAAAATATTCTTAAACTGGTCTTTTTTTTAATTTCTGAAATTATGTAAAAGGCAGGGCTCTGATCAGATCAGTTAATCAAATTAAATCGTTAATTCTGATAGGAATATGGGTACAAAGATGTTAATATTTTAAATAGGTAGTGTTGAATAGATGAAACTTTATGGTTGGTGGTTAATTTAGGTAACTTCGTCACTAGCTACTTGTATAAATTCATTGATATCGTTCGTAATGCAGTGATATCGAGTTGTTGGAATTATTAGGTCGCCAGGACCGTTTGTCCGCTGGGCACGTATGTGTTGCGTGCGTCATTTGAATTACGAGTAGGAATTCGCGACCGCTATTCGGCCCTCAGGCGTCGCCTGTCGTGTGCAGCAATCACCATGACACCGATACCAATTCCCTATGGAGACCGTCGTCGGCGCGAGCTGGGCCGCACTTACACATCGGTACCTACTGATTGCAGTGACGAACCAGTTCGCTATCCACGACGCGCAATTGTTTTATTGTTTCAGTAAGTTAAATTTGTAATCGTGGAACGGTCGTTGCATTGTGATATTATTGTGAAAATAATGTTTATTGAGCCTATAAAAACAACAAGTTAGTCCACTAAAAAAAAAAACAACTTAATTGATGAATCCTAAAAGACGTTATTTTGTTGGTTCCGGTCTGTTTGAAAATAACATTTTCATACCAGGCAGTCAATCATCCCAGATGATTTTGTTGCAATAAATGGCAACACACGGGGTTTTTTTTGACTAACGTGAAGGCGAGTTGTACAATATGTGGCCTACAATTTTATGAGTCAGATGGGGTGTGTTTATTAGTGAAACAACATTAACGTTTATCAGTTTTAGTTCTAGGCGAAGTGCTTGTCGTAATCAGTTGAATCACCCACACGGTCTTCACTCGACTCTTCTCCGGATGTGATTTGTCGACGAAAAAATGTGGTATCGCGTTTGTTAGTGAGTAGTGGAACATTATTTGCAGTAATTAAAACAGTATGTTTTCCTCTTGAACAGAATATGGATGTGTAGTTTATTTATAATTGAATAAAATAAGTACAATTAAACTTGTGCCTGTGAAATACGTAAAAATGACGTCTTTATCAGAGTCTCCACTAAATAGGACAAGAAATAGACCAGTTTTAGCTCGATATAAGCCTTGTGGTGATTCTTCAGATCAGGTAAGCGTATGTTGTTATTATTAGAATATACATTATGACCTAATTAACGTACAGGAGTTTCCTGTTCAGTAACTAAACCCATTTGAACGAGCAAATACTGTCTAGTTTAACAAGAATGTGATTTTGATAAAACAGTGACAAGCACTGTTAGTAGCTATGTTGATACTCTTATCAATGTTATGTATTTGTATAGAGGGAAGAGGTCGCTGGTGATATTATTAGTGCTTTATTGCAACAAGATATTGCCCGCTTTGAAGGATTTTAAATATCAACTCCGAAGACCATGTTTTGTCGTTATTCTGTAAAATCTGGCAGCGGCTTTGCCCGCGATGTGATTTGGTAAAAAGCCTATGTGTTAGTCCAGGGTATCACCTATCTACATATCAAATTTCAACCAAATCGGTCCAGCCGTTTTTGCGCGAAAGAATAACAAACATACATCCATACATTCTCATAATTTTCTTTCACATTTATAATTTTAGTAGGAATATAATATTAGTAGGAATATTAGTAGGATAGGGTTAGTAGAATATTTCTGTCTATGTGCTACAAAAATAAGACGTTTGGAACTGTTATTAAGGTTGACCTGGAGTAAGATTGTAAATGACATTTATTAAGCAAATAGGTTGAAATCTATATTTTTACAAGTCAAACATGATTTTAAAACAAGATGAGGACAGTGTTTCCTAGCTGACCTTGAGTAGAACCTCTGAAACAAACGATGGTTGAGTCAATGTAGCCTTATGCTCTAATGACAAAGGTCATGAAGGAATTTAAAATTTCGTTTAATCTTCAATTGTTCTGTCTTCCGCTATATTAATACTCACTATATTGTTAACTTTCCTTCCTTTAATCTACCCATTTTATATGGTCTGACTCTCTCTCCGCCGATATGTATTAACACTTAAAAAACTTGTCTTTTCTTTTCTTCAAAATAATTTGAATTATTTTTTATTTGTTGTTTGGATTTTTTACTAATCTGTACCTAATCACCTGATAGCTTATTCGCATCATCAAAATACCAAACTACTCGATTGTTTTTCGCTTAAATTCGATAAATAATCATTGCTCGAGATTCTATCATCATGCATGACATATCATATCATCGCAGGTACCCCACGTATGTGACGGCGGAAATTCGTTGGTATGGCAGTACTTAATTTTTTAAATATATACATAAGTTCTTAATTGCCCAAAAAGTGAGTTTCCTAATATGGTATGATAGAATGAAAGAAATACGTGAATATCTCATCTTTGCGCAAATGCTATAATAGCGGTATCCAGGCCGATTGTCAGCAACAGTGCAGCAGCATTCGAGATCAGCCAGCTACGAAGGATAATAATAGTGTTCAAGCATTTGCACAGACAAAGGTGCACTCCTCGTCTTGGTCCGATGGGACGGTAACCCGACAGGATTGGAGAAAGATCAGGCGCAAGACTGACATTTAAATGCTCTCTGACACACTGTATTAAACACCAACTTCCAGACTCCTCGCTGCTTTGTAAAAGTTTCTTAAAATTCCCTTGCATATGAGTCGCGCTATGCGAATACTTCATCTTCTCCACATATTGATATTTTTTATTTCTACATATCGATTTAGAAGGCAAGCTTGCGTCCCAATTGGTGCAGTTTGGTCATTGACCAGTTGTAATGTTATGTTCTACTATGCTACGTTCTATTTCTGATTCAGCGTGACTTCGCCGAATTGTTTGAGTTGTAATTGTGCTTTGTGTACTGGGGTTTGTTTTAGAAACATGGCCTGTTAGTATGATCGCACGTGCCTGTTTAGCTTAGCGGCACGCTCGTCGCTGTATATATTTGTAGCCAATGATTAATTTCGCTTTTGTGGATTTCTACCGGAATCGTATTTCATGTGAAAAGGTTTTAAGATTTAGTCCTAAATTGCAAGCACGTAGTGCACATGGTGAACATAAATACACCACATTTAAAGAAACAACTTAAACGAAGTAAATTGATGCTCTAGCCTCGTTTTCCATTTTAGTCTGCAAAGGCATGTAGTAATAGCTGATTACTAATGATTGTCAAGCGCGCTAGTTGGGTAATTACCAACCTCAATAGTTTTATCACGCCTAATGTGTACATAATGTATTATTGACTCACCATGCATCTTATCTTTAAAGCTAAGTACGACAATTTCTGACAAATTTAAGTAAGTTTCAATTACTCGGCTACTATAATGTGCGTCCATGTTAACTTAAGTTTCTCCGTTCCATATTAATAAATTAGGTCCAAACATATTTCAGTAACGTACTTACCAACGGCACTTTTTCTTTCCCAAATTGGTGAAATGTGGGTTAATACTTATACATACTATTGCATTGGTCATGAATATTAAGTATGATTGTATCCGGACACCACGAACAATACACTTTAGGCAGGACCTTCCTATGAACAACTATGTAAATAAAATGTAGAATTAATCATCATTTTTTGAGAACGGTTAAAACTAGAGCTAATAAGCTTATTAATTAAATTCTTTATGAATTTACTTCCCAACTGAAGCTGCTAAAATAATGCACCACTATTATTGGTATGTTCCAACATAAATTACTTAATAAACAGCATGGCCAGTCCGTCGTCATATGTTTTGATTTAGCTTGAGGTTCGTTACTAAACAGACGGCATCAATTCAGACCGCAACACATAAGTGCATATCGCAATATAGATATAGTGCAGAAATAGCAAGTGGACACACAATGAAGGTTTAAATCAGTTTATTTATTTAATTTTATGACTTTCTCTAAGATTACTTCGAACAAAACCTGTAAGATTAGGTGTATGTTTACGTGTGCTCCATTTCAGCTGGTGGTACCAAACGTGCTGTATAGCTGTAGATATGTACCTTTACATCTTTAGTTTATCTTTCAACGTTTATACGGTTCAACACACTGTTCTACTCACTCGAGGCTCAATGAGAAAAGTAGATTGTTGTGTACCTCGTTGAAATTACGCATTCATACATACTCTCATTTTCTGTTCTGGTATCTAATATCTTATGTATACGATTTCTATAAATCGGCACAATGTGTTGTGAAGACACATGACCATAAGTCATGAATCATACATATAATTTACATAATTATGTTTTAATTTCTTCTAGAGAATGATCAGCTCCATTTACTGGCAGTTTGATTGGTTAGAAAAGTTCTCTGTTGCTTCTAAGTCCTGGCTGGTAAAAAAAATCCGGGCAATTAGTTTTGTGTACCCAAATGTCATCAGGTAATTGCTTTAGTTCAATAATTGGTCTAAGATCTGAAAAGTTTCTACAATTGCTACCCAGCTGCTCTTTCTCCTGCCCTGTTCCCAATTTTATTTGGGGTCGGCGTAATATGTCATCCTCTTCCATTTTCCCCTGTCACTCGTCATACTGACACTCGCTCCCTTCCTATTCATGTCATATTTCAGGCAATCCATCCATGTTTTCTTAGCTCTTCCTCTTCTTTCCATCCATCTACATTCATACTTAGCACACACTTTGTTGCATGCGTGTCATCCCTCCTCATGCCCAATTTAAAGGTTTTGCATTTAGTCAACGCCACCTGGTGATTAGCCAGTAATAACACTGTATCCAATAGTCGCTTGTGTGTACGATGTTTACATTTGTCCGCTTCATGCTACGTTTAGCGGTAATGTGCAGTGCATGTATGTTGAATACGACAGCCACATCCGTTAGATGGCGCTTGCTTATACGCTATAATGTATTTAATTGAATTCCGAATTGTAACCTGATAGTTATTTTATATGGTTCTGTACCCATAGACTAGACCGTCTTTCACCAGACTATTGTGTAGCATGAACCGTTGATAGACAGTAAAAACTTTTGCATATTATGTTTTATTTCTGCTGCCGCTAAAACAACAAATACTAAAAACTAGAATAAAGCTATTAAAATGGGATTTAACAAGCGAATTTTTAGACTTCTTTATTTACATATGGTTAATTATTTATATGGTTCGGCAACACTTCGTGTCTAACTTTTAATCAATCTATTAGTGGGTTTCCTGAGCCTTAACAGAACAGTTCTTAGAATCGGTATAATTTAACATAAGTAAGTACCATAAAGTTCTCTCAATATTTTTTTAAATTAGTGCAATACCACTATTGTCATTCAGAGGGGTTACCACGAGGAAGCACGTTGGTGAAGCATGCACTGAGGGGTTGTGCAAAGACAGACGGTCGCAGGATTGGGGTGAGTACGCGCATGCGCGTTGTGGCGGTCGATGGCTGGACCTCACTGCCACATGCGACTAACACGTGCTCCCTCCTCATTACCTACATTAATGAATCGTTTATACTATTCAGGACTTATACACATTCAAATACTATTTACGTCAAATTTACGTCCATTCCTCCTACACTGACTGTTACCAAAAAGGTCCTTAATTTGGAAGAGGTATTGTCTTTCGAATTTAAAATGGGAACTCCTATAACTCAACGAATCTTTGTACTTACCTACCTTAAATGTACTTCCGTTAGTGTAGTCGCCTCAATGCTTCTTGGATCCAGGCCGATGAACTAGACAGCGTCATTTCCTTTCTTGTTAGCTTACAATTTATTCTACCTCGTTTCATATAGCGTGAGTTGATGAAAAATCTGTCTGTAAATGAATCTTTTTGTTATCTACATTTTTGTTGAAAGCGACATTTGGCTTCGGTCCCGTTGTTTCGAAGAGAAAGTACGTTTTAAGTTTATTTGTTGTTTATCAATTTAAAAAAAATGCATCTTTTATCGCCTCATGGATCAACATAATAATGATCTTGAGTCGGTGGCATAATCAAAAAAAATATAGTGGCTACTAAAACATTAATCATTAACACTCACAAATTGATGCTGGACATTCCTAGGTGCCTACTATTCTCCAAGAATATGTTGACCTTGACAGAGAGAGAGCCATCAACAATGCATTTTCAACCCTCCGGTCTGGCGGTCGTATGGCAATAATCCAGAGATGAAGCGGGGTAGGCAGCGATGGCAAGCCGCGACGTCGGAGGCGTCGAGCGCGGGGCGCCGTGCCCGCCCGCGCGCCTCGTCTGCACCGCCGAGCTGTCAAACCGCCTCCGTCGGGCACCCGGCTTGAACGCACCGGCACGACGCCGCACTAATTCGCGATCGTAACGAAGTACGCAGTGACTGAGTGTGTGATTTGTAATACTCGCATGACGGTAAATACTATAGGGAGATGAACGGCAGCACGACGACGGTGAATGGTGGCGCCGTCAATGGAACCACAGGTGCCCTAAATGGAATCGGTGCCGCGCCGCGTACAGCTACACTTGGAACTCCTAGCAGTTATGCTTATACCTCCAGTGGCTCTCTACTCGGCAGGAGCGGCACAGCCAGACCTGTTCCACCACCTACATTACCTAAATACAGTGGTTCATTCAGCGCAGGCAGCACTACAGGACTTAGAGAACGAGACAGAGAAGGCACTGGCGGATCACATCGCCTAGCCAGTCTTGAAAGATTAGCACTTCGTCAGCGTATCATTGAACAAAATGCAAATAATCAGGTGTCCATCGGGTCTACGCTCAATGCACCTCCGAATGGTCCCACTTCTGCTACCGTCACCCTTACCGACACGGCAACGGTGAGTGTCAGAGCCCCTTGCCGTTTTTCATGTGCACCCTCAATATTTCCCCTAATAGTAGTCAACGCACCCCGAGGAAGGGATGTGTTATTTTAGGCCGAATAGCCCTCTAAAACTAATGTTATAATTCTTTGTCATACCGGATTTCGATAGTTTATTCATCGGTGTTTCTGGATACAATAAACGAATCGCTGAAATATTAATCAAGCTAACTTGTCTTAACTTCAAAACACCGAAACATTTATCGGATGATGTAAGTTACTTGCAGTGAGCCTGAAACTAGTTTGTTTACATTGAGACATATCGATACCATAACCACATAGGTACTTAACCGTGTCAGGTGTTGCATTACATAAAACAGTCTTGTATTAACATCGCTTTGAGGGTTGGCAGCTCAGACAAGTTATTTTTACAGGCAGCAGTTTTAAACGTACATATTACGAAAAAAGGAAAACCAAAGTCATCTTTAAGTTAATGTGTCTAACATATAAAGCTTACCAAATTATTAAAAAAACAGACGAAATTGATATACATTCTGTAACAGTTTTGGTATAGTGTAAATACTACATTTGTTTGTAGTTATAAGTTCAAAGTATAATCACTATAAAGGCTGTGACAGAGGAAAGCAACAAGAGTTTATATTATTATGTCTATGGAAAAAAGGTTTGACATAATGATAAAAGTGCCTACTTAAAAATACATATTTAAAACTGTCCTTATCACGAATACTTATATGGAATGCTAGTAAGGTATAAGAAATCACAATCCTTACTCGTGATTCATCTTCGAAAAATGTTCGTGACTAATGGCTAAAGTTCAGTTTTCCATGGATTAAAAAATAGAGTATGTAACGTCTTCTCTTGTGTTATCGGTCTTGGTAAGACATTCTGGTAGCCTATTCCCACGCAGTTCCTCATGTGATAGGACTGGTTCGGCGTGCGGGAGGGGTGAGCGGGTGACTGACCCCGTGTCTACAGGGTTAAAAATAACCTCGTGCAGTGGCGGACATTCTGCTCGCATGTGTCGAATTCACTAAACAGACATTAACTGTTTCACGGTCGCACCCTGACCTGAAAATTCTTGGAACAATAATTAAATACATACTTGAATCATGGACCTTAGTTTACTGAAGTTCTTTTTGATTTGCTGCAAATTACATTGCCAAATTACAGATGAGTGTGATAATAATATACAAAAACTAAGTAGTCTATTCATCTCGTCGCATGAGTAAGCATCATTCACAAGGCACGCATATTTGAGAATGTTTCTTTATCACTGTTTGTCAAGTAGGTAGGTACAATTTCTTGGAATTCTAATCGGTAACGCGTCGTCATGGACCATTGCATAGGGAATCCAAGTATTATGTAGTAATCAATTATTGAGAATTTGAGAAAGTAAAAGATTAAATTAAAATAACAATCCAATATTGTTTTTGAAACGAATTTGGTATGAAGTTTTTCACCAACCGGCAAAAGCGGTTGGGGCACGTTCTCCTCTTGCATTGTGAAGTCTTGTGTACAAAAAACTAACCGCCATTGAGTGACGATATGTTCTCAACTTTGATACAATCGTATTAAGAACCATTTTGCGTCTCATTGGTAGTTTATTTTACCCTGTTTGGAACGATTGCTTTGCCTTTGTGTGTCTGGTGGGCATAAGTGTGACGGGCTGGATCCTTTTGCGTCTATATAGATACAGTCATAATTAACTCAGCGGTACCTGAGTTTAAGGAGGTCTTTACACACGTGGTGCTTTTTGTTACCGCCCGAGACCGTACCTATTCGATTAATTATGGTATTTTTCTGTAGGTAGGTGTTCAAGATGTCTTACAAATGTTTAACACGGTACAGCGATAATAAAGCTTATTTTCCAAATTAGAAATGTTAGAAATTATTAGGACGAAAAAAGGATATTGAATATGTTTTTGAGAAAGGCGGGAATGATAAGTAATCTTTATTTCATTGGTTTTCCAATAGTGAGCAACAAAAACGTCAAAATGTTTGTAATCTTAATCAACCCGTGTAGGACAGGCTCGAAACCGTGCGCTGGTGTGGCGCGCCAACCGGCAGCCGGTATCGCTTGTAACTTAACCTCAAACTGACAGTCGTGAACGGTGCTTCATATTACAACAAACAGTGTCTGTTTATAGGCTTTCGTTAAATCAAGATAAATAATTTAATTGTGTTTTCCCTATTTTTAAGATCAGTTTATAACCTTTTGTGTCAGCCAGTGTTATGGTAACAGACGAAGAGGATTGTTATGTCGATACGCACAGTGCATCAATACAACCGAAACGGTATACACTTAGCACAAAACGTATTTTGTGTAATACAAAATGATACTTTTAAAGGATTAGCTTGTTACAATGTTCAATAAAGTGTTTTTTCAATGGTCATGAGATACAGACCAGTTTGTGAGGATATCAATAGTGAAGCGTCATTTGTGTTTTTTGTTGCGTTCAACCGTTGACGTATACTCGGATGTGTTTAAAATGGAAAACCGCGCACTAAATAACGCCAACGGTCATCAAACTAAATTAACAAGATGTTCTAGCAGCGTTGGAGACAGTGCAACTGATAAAGCTAAAGTTGGATGGACGAGTCCCCGCGATATCTGGAGGAACTTATCGTTGCGCAGGAAAGCTGAGGTGAATAAAACAATAACTATGTCAATAATTTCACACTTTAAGTAGGAAATTCCGTGCGTAACCAAGCAATAACAGATGTGCCTTTAGAACTTATGTCAGTTGGTACGTGCGTAATATGTACCCATATTGTAGCATCATTTAAACCCTGTTGCTTGTCTGTTGTTGAGTCTAAGTATAAATAAACTGTGGTTGATAACGGAGTAACTCAATTGAACCTTTGGCACAGAAAGTCGTTTGTATGCATGTCTCATGCTATCCATTGGAAGCATTTATATTACTAGTTGTCAATATGAGTTTGATTGACTTCCCGTTTCTTCATGCAGAACAGATCCAAGTAACTATTTCCTAATCCTCGTCAGTTCTCGGGTCGATGACTTGTCAATAGCGTAATAAGTCACAATCACACTTATTACGTTCGTCCATATACCTATCTAACAACATGGTTTCCAGTACCTATATTCTTAGATAACTTATTAGTTTTTATGTTCAGCCTTACGATCATTAAATACAGTCTCGAGTCTTTAAATGTGTACGTAATGTAACGAAATGTTCAATGGGAGGATTTTTTTTGAGAATTAAAAATAAATATAGTTCCTAAGAACAAAAGACAGATGTCGTTGTACCTACTTCACGTTAGTGAGCCCTTGCCAAGATAAGAAAAAAAACATTGCAGCGAGCCCTTTGAGTCGAGGCCGAGACCCAAGATATTCAGGTTGCTGGACAAATTGTTTTCAAAATCTCTCAGGACATTCGGATAATAACTGACTGACTTCTTTTCTCCTTTTATTCAATTTTTATTCCCTATTTTCTATATTTTAAATTGTTGATGACAAGTACGTTTCGTTATACGACCTGAAAATTATATGACGTTAATAACATATGACGCTCCATTTATTGCATTCATTCACGTACCAAGATCAGTGCTATCTTGGCATCAGTTAGGAAAAGATTGTCCCACAAAAAGAGAATCGCAATACCCATGAAAACTTAAAAAAGTGTGTTTAAAATCAACTAAGATGTTTTTCTACATTCGTAGAAGAGTTTCATTCAATCGTCTTAATTTAGAAACACGTGTAAACTTTTATTAAGTCCTTAGCTAGTAGCATTTTAAATGAATTGCCACGAAAATATCCCGAGCTTCGGCTTGTCTGGTGTGGATTTATTATGCTATTTTTTTACTTTTGTTCACGCACGGGTTACTCTGTTATTTTATTAGTAGTTCTGGAGCTGGAAAAAGTCACAATTCATATATAAGTTGTAGATTAGCCGAGGTCCAGAACTCGAAGTAGCTCTAGCACGCTAGCTCCTTATTCACGTAGGGATTTTTCTTGATTCTGATGTCAATAATTATAACTTCGTTATTGAGCACAAACCTTCTGTCTCAATTAGTAATTATCCGCGTAATGATCCATTATGCATATGTAAGTTCACAATGTTAATTCAAGTGACAATTAATTTAACCTCAATTAAAAAATTCATGGCCGGTGGCGTACTAAGCTTAATGACACTAAAACCTAATGATTATCTTCCTACTAGACCTGTTGCCAATACAGAAAAATAGTTTTTCTGTACCTACCTATGCTTTATTGGACTTTTTATGGCTTATTTTTTTATTATTTTTATTTTGTGCTTCTCTTTATATCGTGGTTCTTTCTTAAATTATGATTAAAGACCCGATATAAACATATACATAGTTTATATTGTACATATAGTTTAAAGTAAAGTTTAAGTAATCTAGTGGAAATCACATAAAAATCCATTCAGTTGTGTTTCGATTCACACAGGTACGTAACAGAGGAGTGTAATAAAGTATCGATTTTGATATTCTTGATTCTTTAGCAAAAAATTAAAGTGACGCTCGTACTTCGCACTTTTTGTAAAGAATTGCTGAGTTGTCGGAGTGGTAGTACTTCAGAAAGTACCTGAGTAAGAAGCTTAGGTCGAGTTCGGAATATCGGAGTATCAGAACGCTATCGATTGAAATAAAGCATTCGCCGTATTCATGTTTCCAGGTTTAAGTGGTACTTTAATATCAAACAAAACAGATTGAGTTGCGTATTCTCCAGCTAGAAGTTTTTATTGACTTCGATGATATAGAATTTCAAGAACAAACAGAAAACCTATGAATGTAGTTTTAATGTGAAATGTATGTAATGGACTTTCAGTTACACGATGCTTGATGCTCCATTTCCTTCCTTAATTGTAGTTAACCAGGTCTCCCTAATTGCTAACGTGATGTGGTTCTGTAGCTTTTTTTTGTATTTTTATTATTAGTTCTGATCATGCGTTACTTATATTGTTTTAGACTACATGTTAAACTTATTTATAGTTCACAATTCTGTCCGCAAAGGTATTTATACCAGAGAATACTTATTGGGTTCACCTTCGTCTTTACAGCACTTAAAAAATTCAGTAGCCTCAAAAAAATATATCTATTAAAAAATACTTTAAGTTTTGTTGTAAAATACGAATTGAATGTAAGATTTGTTAAATTAGGTACATCATGAAGTGCAAATGAAAGTATATAGAAGGTGACGCCCTACTTTCTTTATGATTATAGTTCGTTTGTGATTAGATGTGTAAGCAATCTACAATCGATTCCACATTGTAATATTGCTCTTCAGTGTGGAACGATAGATGTGCATGTTAGTCTTTCTTATCCACAGACCTACTTACTGACTTTGTTCTTAGTTCTCATGGTTTTTACGTGCTTTTCTCCGTTCAGACTATGTTCAATAGGATTTGTCCAATAATTTCTATTTGCCCGACAGCGTCTCAGCAATGCAGTGTACCGTTACAATACATATTAATTTGTATCCTAGCTAGGGCTTTCAAATACCGGATTTTTTCAATTCCGGTATCAATACCGGTATTAAAAATTTCAATACCGTGATCACGTGATCACGGTATTGTCGGTCATGCTAATATTGCAATATTCCAGATAGCTCCTTTATGCGTCTTCGAAGTGCTTTTGCAAGATTTTGACTTAAGTCATTGCTTGCAAGCTTGACCATCTAACTTCGTCAACATAAATTTTAGCGCAATATCCGCTTTTAGTAAATTGGCATCCCGTTTTCAAATTTTTAATACAGTTACTTTGACTACAGAAAGGCTGTTGTAAATATTTTTTAATATTGTCAAATCGAATTCGTCTAATTTGAAATCGGGGTTTAATTTTAGATCGAATAAAACTTTTAAAACACAATCCTTTAGTTTAAAAAGCGTCCAATCATAGCCCCGACACTATGACTAAAAATGAGATTGACTTCATCATGACGAACAAGAAGCACATAGTCAGAGACGTCTCCTTGATCAATAGGTTTAATACCGGTAGCGATCACCGACTTGTCCGAGGCTCTCTGAATATCAACTTCAAGGCCGAACGTTTTCGTCTGATGAAGGCTAGGCTCCGACCAACACTGCTCCAAACCATTTCAGGATCTGAAACTTTCCAGTCAAATTTGCCGCCGTGGAAACCACAACAGACGTTGGAAACGACACCAAAACCACGAATATGTGGTTCAGATCCTCAGGGAGGAAGGGTCGATATTCTGTAACAAGCAGCGTAAGGGCAAGAAATCAAAGCTTTCGGAAGAGACATTAGGGCTTATTAAGAAACGACGTGAAAACCCGCCTGTCACTTCGTCAGCTAAGCGGGCTCTAAACCAAGAGATCAACAAGCACGACCTACGGTGCTCCAATACTCTTGACATTGAAAGAGCAATTGAGCTGAATCGGGGGTCAAAGGTGTTCGTACAATCTCTTGGAAGAAGCCACTTGACGAAGCTGACCACAACAAGTGGAGAAGTCATTTCTTCGGTGCCGGCAGTCCTTTCGGAAGTGGAAAACTTCTATGGCCGATTATACGCATCGCATGCATCTCGACCTGATCCCGGAAATGAGGATTCTAGAGCTACTGGGGGAGCTCCAGAAGCTTTTTAACGCCGTCCTGTTTGAAGGGAGAACTCCAGAGGCGTGGAGTAGGAGTGTTGTCGTCCTGTTCTTCAAAAAGGGAGACAAAACCCTGCTGAAGAACTATCGACTCATTTCCCTCCTAAGCCACGTATATAAGCTGTTCTCAAGAGTGATCACGAACCGACTTGCGCGAATACTCGACGAATTCCAACCACCGGAGCAGGCTGGGTTTCGAAGCGGATACGGCACCATATACCACATCCACACAGTGCGGCAGATTATACAGAAGACCGAAGAGTATAATCAGCCCCTGTGTCTAGCATTTGTGGACTATGAGAAGGCCTTTGACTCGATTGATATATGGTCTGTTCTGTCTGGAGTCCCTGCAGCGTTGCCAAGTAGATTGGCGGAAAAAGGCTCGGAGGATGATGATGACATCTTACGAGTACGTAGTTATTTATCTTATTTAATACAACTTCCTGCTACTTATTACAACAAACCACAATAATTAAAATTATAAAAAGATTGTAATACCGTAATCACGGTATTGGCTCGTCAATACCGGTATTGAAAAAATACCAAAATATATCCGTGATCACGGTATTACGGGATCCCGTAATACCGGTATTGAAAGCCCTAATCCTAGCCTATCGTATGTATAGGCACGGAATTAATTTAAAGTTTTTTTCAGTTATTGTTTCCTTACTCTTGGTCTCGATGAGTTTGTGTTGGCTCCGGTTTGCCCACGCTCGAGGGTCCTCCGCCCACTACTGATGTATCTTACAATCTGTTCATGAGAGGATTATTAAAATCGTAATTTCTATGGAGCGTAGGTTGGCAAGCGATCTATTTTATTGCGTAACTAATTCACGTATGTGATTGTATTCGCAATTCTCACGGTATTCACTTGTCAGTGAATTGATTTGCTTTTATATCAGTCCTCGTATGGCACGGTCGACGACCCGATTTGTATTGACATAGGTGAAGGTAATTTTACTCTTCTATCAAGCCATACATTTGAAAGTAATTTTTAGTAAACCTTGGGATTCTGATAACAACTCCATAAATAATACCTGTTCGTTTACAAGTATTATTAATTAGCCTGCATAATTAAGTACCTATAGTAAGAAAATAAGAAACACTTTCGAAAAATGGTTGAAGAGCAACGCGTGGTTTGTGCAGAGAAAGTTTGCAGGCTAAGTATGATATTACTGGCGACCCAAATTATCCTTTTTGGTTTTATGGTGAAACCGAAGCGATCGAAATTGAAATGCGTTTTTTAAATACTAGGTAAGGAAATCACGAGTTACTGAGAGCCCAATCTATATTTTGTGTCGAAAATAATGCTGAAGTTCTAGACGAAAAAGAGTACGTAGGTACGCACTATAAAGAAGTCGCGAACACACCTGTGCACATTAACCGCAACCATGTCTTCGCATTTAATGATTCAAGCCTTTTGTTTTGTATTAACGACTATAACTACTTATTGCTAGGATCTCGACTCATCACAGCTTACAAACTGTATTGAAAGACATTATGCAGGTTTTGCTGCCATTTACTTACTTATAACATTAAAACCAAATTTGACTATGAAACGGAAATTAAGATCGTGTTCTTGGGTATCACTGTCATGTCATGAGTCATATTGTATACAGCCACCAGGAAGAGTCATCGTCTCATCGAGCAAGTTGTCTCTGTAGCCTGGCGCCACGCGCTGCGAGTAAAGCATTGCAATTTTACTGGCAATGTCTGAGACGGATTTTTTATCGGTATAAAACGAACACCGACGTTGTCGACTCACAGCTTTGCCAGATGAAACTGCTTGTTATTCTACATGCGTGTAAATTTACCGTTGTATGTTTCTTAGTGTTATACAGACTTACATGCTTAGAAAACAAAGATAAGAATTATTACAATGAATGGAAAATTATTGTGGTTGGATGTTGAACAAGTAACATTTAATTGAGATAACATTATAACATAGCACAAAGCATCGTCACAAATGAATGATCGTTTGTATACACACAATATTTTGGTTATTGACGCCTGACGTTTGGCCCGGAGGACAATACCGCATTGTCGATATCCAATCACTCGTGTAATTACTGCCTCTAAGGCTCATTATTTAGTGTTTTAATTATTGCTCTATTAAGCTTTAAGGGTGGAGTCCTATTACAAAGTATCAAGTACAAAGTGAGGTGGATCAAACTACTGACCAAACATGTGAAAGAAGCTACTAATTTTCAAAGAGTTTGTTACAGACTGTAGCACAAGAGTGTACATCACATCTTTACACATATGGCAAATTGTAGTATAGTAGAACTGATTGTGAATCCGGCATTAGATGACAAGTCCCTCTAATTACGCATATAATGTCGCTTTACGGTTAAACAATACCTAACTAATCTGTAGAATATTAGTCAGCGTCGTTTTCAGCTACAGTGTGTCAGCGTGACCGCCTCGCGCAAACAATAAATTGTTGGATAAATTTTACTCAGTTGAGTTAAGAACGACCGTGGAGCCTGTGGTTGCATAGTTTCCCATACGGATAACTAATACGATTTATCCTTATTGAAGTTCAATAGTGATATGTTTTAGTTCAATGACAATATGTAATACGATTATCCACATTCAAGTTCACCTTTTCAAAGTCAGTTGGATTGATAAGTTTGACAGTGAATCTTCCTAGTAATGTCCTTAAGCTATCTTCAGTATTTAAAAAATATGTAAAATGTTTAGTACACTAAAGAAAACATTAAGTTTAAAGAAACGGAAGAACGGAAAAATTAAATACGAAATTGACAGTGAAAATGTAAGTACAGAATGTTGTTGGATAACGTAACGATACGGTACCGATAATTTCACGATTGAGTGGTAGTATACTTGTTTCAAGATTTCGGTATAGGTTGTTTATACGTGCTTGCTCTACAAACAAACAAAATTCCGTTTCGATGTTGAGTTTGATTATTTACGTTACAGTACAATGTCCGTGCTGTGGTAAACACTCGCCGGATGGCAGTGCTGGGCTACGAGGGCTCAGTAGGCTATTGCTATTCTGTATCGATGTATGTGATTCATTAATGACTACTAATGTTTTGAAGTGTAATAGGTTCTATTATTGCTAACAATAAATGCGAAGTTCTTGTGTGCTGTCATGTGAAATGGTGAAATGTATTCTATGCGTGATGCGCCGTGTGTCGATGTTGCAACTGCTCCACGAATGTAACTGCCAGCTATCGGAGATAGAAACATCTCTGTACTCTCCCATCTGGCTCACACTCCCTAAGAAAATGGTTATGAACATTCAAAAATCATTTTAAAAATCTGTGTATTTATGACTGTGGGAGAAGTTAAACATAATGCTATTTCACTGTAAGTTTAAGGTTAACTGCAATAGTTAGGGTGTTGTTAGGCTGAGACATCGCTTGTAGATATTATTAGAATCAACCGTCACAGACGCATTACGGTCGTCGCACTTCGCAAAACTGCATACGTGTTTGCGTATCCACTTTCTTGTTCTTTTGCATATGCCTAAATGGCCAGGCGGCTGTATTATTTATAAATATGTAATGCCCAGCATATGCATGTGGACAGTACTAGCTTATCAAGTGTGTTTAATCTTTTGCTATTGTCTTAGATCAGATGCTTTATGATATTATTGACATGTGCGGCTTGAAATTCCAGAAATAATCAATGTTATGTATAACATTCATTAATATTTTAAGGCCAGTTGAGAGTTTTTATTCAGTGGACTACATAAGTTCTTCTATTCATTAATTTCATGGGTTTTGTCGGAAAACTCGTCCTAATATAAGAGTAGGGCTTGTTTTGTGATAGTTCAGTGAATCTTAAGTACCAACTATGCAGTATGTGAGTCATCGCTTTCGTTCTTAGCACCTACGTAATTACTAGTTATTGGTACGACGAGGATTGCTTGATCGACGCAACGATGCGTGTTTACTTCATGCACGTATTTGTTTTAAACAGTGAAACTAACTCGTTTGCACACTTTAATATTTTCTTGGGTAATGCCATCGTAGTAACTAGCTATGTTAATATTATGACCGGGCCATTTGCGCTTTCTTGTTGTTCTTTCTACGTGGAATTTATCTTACGCACTAGAATACGACGTATCATACTGTACGTACCTAATTAAGCATTATAGATATATATATCTTCATTGTCCAGTAACGTTACCTTGGAATCGGTGAGTCATCTGACGCTCGCATGGAGCCGGCTAGACCGACTTGTACGGCTATACTTTAGTTGCCTGTATTTATTGTGACGATGTTGCATACAACTCTATTCATTATTTGATGGGTAATTTATAGCTTTACGCAGCGGGAACCTTGTAAAGGAAGAAAGAAACTCTATTTACAGTGAATCCTGCATTCCAGTAATATAATTTAATAGCTAAAATACTGAAAGAGAACTTTTACTTATAAACTCGGTATACTGAATAAAGCATGCGATCCATTTATTGATTTTAACGACATGCGCACAGTACATTTTTAATTAATAAAAAAATTAGGTAGGAATTCTCAACATTTTACGTAATTCTTTTCACATTTTCTAGTAATTTGTAAGGAATTTAAAGATCACTTATGAGCAAAATAGAAATTTACTAAATGACAATTTTGTTCTTTTCCAGTTACAAAGTAAACGAGAATTGTTCTTCAAGTCGGACTCAGTGAGTGGCGGCGGCGTGAGTGCGACGGGTCCGCCGATAGCAGCGCCGCCCGCGCCGCCCTCCGTGCTGAAGGACGCGCTCGCCAAGCGCGCCACTACGTTGCCCGACCAGCTGGAGAACAACCACCACGAGTCCAACGGCAGCATCAGCAAGCTCAGCAACAGCGTCTCTGTGGACGCCAACAAGCCGCCCAGCTCGGCGCCGCCCCCGACCCCAGCGCCTCCCGTGCCCACCTCGGCGCCTCCTGGTGCGCCGCTGCGCTCTACAGAGAACATCATCAAGGTAAGGTGTTTCCGCTTAAGTAGACATAATGACAAATTCATGAGATTCAATCAACAGTTGGCAGTCAGCACACGCTAATATTTCCTCTTCCTGTTCCATTTCAAGCCATTAGTAGTTACTGCCGAATAGTACCATGCTTGACGATGCTGGCTGAATTATTAGAGCACAGCCGCCTCGTTTCTTACTACGTATATCTCCGTATCTTATTTATTTACAAAAGTGTATCTAAAGGGTTTTTATCGTGGCCTACCTTTTGTAGAATATACAGAAGAAAAGCTTAATTATTTCAGCTTAGTTTGAATAAACGTATTTTGTATACGTAGTACATGATACTTATTTGTTCGTTTTCTATCACGTGCAACTAGATAGATCACGAAGCTTACCTACCTATTTCGTCGTGCTAATAATAAATTGCATACAACCACGACGATCATTATCTCATAACAGTGTTCATTATAAGCGGTCACTCAGAACAATAACAGTGTTTGTATTCGTTCGAGGGTATTCAAACAATGCGAGTAAAAAGTTTTAGTGTTTTCATCCAACACCTAATAATTTTTTATGATGTTTTCATGTAAGTTTATATAATTTCTATTTTTATTTCAAAATTTTCAGAAACCGGACCACCCACCAGTTGCGCCAAAACCTGAATTACCAAAATTAGAAAAGCCAAAAACCAAAGAATTAGATGGATATGTCGGATTTGCAAACCTACCAAACCAAGTATACAGAAAAGCAGTAAAAAAGGGATTCGAATTCACGTTAATGGTTGTAGGTAAGATATTTCTTAGTGAGAGAATAACGGACATATCTGATGATTCAAGTTTAGCTGTGTGTATTCTTGTGATGATTGAAATACTTAGTGACTAATTAACTTGTTCACGATTTTTAGGTGAAACGGGGTTGGGCAAGTCAACGTTAATAAACTCACTGTTTTTGACGGACGTATACGATCGGGACAAACATCCGGGTCCTTCACTACGCGTCAAGAAAACGGTCGGCGTGGAGACCAGCGTGGTGATCCTCAAAGAGAATGGAGTCAACCTTACACTAACAATAGTCGACACACCAGGCTTCGGCGATGCAGTCGACAACAGCAATTGGTGCGTGATTCAAAACATCCTTTCGATAACGCTGCATGCAATAATATTGTCGTAAATTAACACACAACACGCGAAATTAGTTCGTCGACGACATTCACCAAACAATAATAATTTATCATTTACATTATTGAGCAGAATACGGTGGATTGTCTTAGATTTCATTATTGACTCTTATTGAAGTGTTGATACTGTTGGTGCTGAAATGTATAATGTTTTAGTTGGCAACCTATCATCGACTTCGTTGAGTCGAAGTATGAAGAGTTCCTGAACGCAGAGTCGCGGGTGACGCGCAAGGCGGCGCCGCCCGACACGCGCGTGCACTGCTGCCTGTACTTCATCGCGCCCAGCGGGCACGGCCTCAAGCCGCTAGACGTCGAGTTCATGCAGCGGCTCGGAGACAAAGTCAACATCATTCCGGTCATCGCGAAAGCAGACACTATGACTCCGGAGGAGTGTAAAGATTTCAAAGAACAGGTAAGTTACGTGGGAAGTGGAAACCGTGACAAATTATGTTCCTTTGTGTGTTGTTTGTGTGACTTGTTTTTACTGTTTATAAAAAATAAAACAACTCGTTTGCAGATAATGAAAGAAATAAGTCAACACAAAATCAAGATCTACGACTTCCCGGAGAGCACGGGCGAGGAGGGCGAGGTGGCGGAGGCGGCGCGGGGGCTGCGCACGCGGGTGCCGTTCGCCGTGGTGGGCGCCAACACCGTCATCGAGACCGACGGCCGGCGCGTGCGCGGCCGCAAGTACCCCTGGGGCATCGCCGAGGGTATACTCACTCTACTTTCACACTTGAACTATTTAATGTACAGCTGACTTGAAATTATAACAATACGCTTGATTATTTACAGTGGAAAACCTGGAACACTGCGACTTTCTGGCGTTGCGCAACATGGTGATAAGGACGCATCTCCAGGATCTGAAGGACGTAACGAGCTCCGTACACTATGAGAACTACCGCTGCCGGAAGCTCGCCGGCCTCTCTCACGACGGGAAACCGCACAGAATCAATTCCAACAAGTAAGACGAACGTTGCTACCCTCTATCTGTCGCCTCATTCCGCTCTCCATGTCAACTTGTCATTTATATTGTGCTAACAGATTAACTTTTCAATCGAGTGTTTACCTGTTTCTCGGGTCTTAGTAGATCTTTACAACAATATTTTTGAAACAGGCATGATTAGACATAACAACCTAAGTAGACAGGGTTGCTAAAACATATATTTAATAATATTCTAACATTTGTTTATTTTATTACTGCTGTCACCGCATTTAAGGTGACCAGACTTCATTTTGGGATTCCATGGACTAAAATAACTTTTTATCAAGACTTTAAACATTAATGAGTGGTTATTTAACAGTCTTTTCATTGCTGCATGTCTGGTCACCTTTAACATTAACTCTTCTATTTACTGTCGCATTTATGTGCTACAGAGTTTTATTTTATTTTTAATACTACTTAGATACATTTTTTAAAATAGCTCTGCATTGATATTCCTTAATTAATGAATGTTCTGTGCTTGGGCATGCAGAAATGAAATATTAATTGTTGTCATAATCTTTGTTTCATGAATTATTTGAAAAAATAACTTATGTGTTTAATGCTGTTGTTTTTTAAAATAACCATGATTAATATCATATATCATAATAACTTGCAGTCCACGCGCTTACACAGTGGCATTAATAACAATTTATTCCTCATTATGTTCGTTGCGTCCAAATAGTGATGACTGCAACTAATTTGCGTGTGTCACACTCGACTGCACACTGATTTCTCAGCATTCATTTGTGTAATAGGTACATGAATGTCTTGTAAACTGTCTTTCAACTGCAATAAACCGCTTACATCACACGGACACGAAAAAAGCAAAATTACCTGTATTTTATGTTCTTAATGTACACAACTTGTTAATGACTATGCATATGAAACAGATTATTGTTTTACGCAATAGTCGTATGTATTGAAATATTGCTTATTGTGTGTTGTTGTGTTTGTTAATGATGCCACTGTGAGTGTTTGCGGGTCACAGCCGCGTGTCGTTAACTCTGGTTGTGTTGGTTCAGTTTGTGCCCGCAAGGATTGATGAACAGTTTCATGACCGTTTGGTAAGTCCGTCGCGTCGACGTATTTTCATAACTGCAGCTTGTACATGTAGCACGATGTTATTGTCTATTTGTTCCCGAACATTCAGTTACTGAATCATTTCTTTTATCCCCCTGCTTCTTTTCCAATGAGTGTAAGCTTTAACTTTGGAGTCACTTCATTTACTTTTTGTAATCTATATTGTTACAGTAAGTCATATTCGGTATTTATAGACGGATGGAAACTATTTAAAAATTACAAGTTAAAGCTTTCAAAAATTTATACGATTAATTGTATAGTTTTTATGTGTGTAGACTTGGGTTTGGTGACATGCATGCTTTTGCTTTCATTTTGTAATTGTATGTACTATATTCATGTATCTGTCTTCAGCGGATATATCTCAACGCGTTAGGCATCGTTCACACCAAACGTATTGTCCGCGGCTGACTGTGAGCGCGCGTTACGCAGTTTATTGCTTTTCCATATATATTGAAATTGTCGTTCACACCGAACCGACTATACGCTGTTACGTCGTCTGTTGTAGCTGACTCTCAGTAGCCGATTATTTTACTACGCCACTATGCACGGCGGACGCGGATTGGCTACGCGGACGCAGTTGCCGAATAGCGCCGCTCCGCCGCGTATGCACCGCCGCTCCGCCGCGCTTCAAATACTGAGCTCTTTTATGTGTAGAATAGTCGGCCGCTCAGCGTACGCATCTAGTGTGAACCTACACGAGCGTATTCTTTTGTTCACACATGTAGCGCATCGTACGCTATAGCCTATTGTCGGCTTGGTGAGTACGCGTACTGCAGATTGAGTCGACGTTCACACTGAGGCCGACTGTGAGTATACTCACAGTCAGCGGCGGACAATACGTTTGGTGTGAACAATCCCTTAATATCGTCTGGCATGTAAAATAACTTTATCCTGATTCTAGAAACGAAGAAATTGCTCTCGTCAACTAATAAACCCAATTGACAAATTGGACTAGACGAATTGGCCGTCGTTTAAACGTGACTGGTCTACTGTGGCCCACATTTCACATACCGCCTTACCTCCTTTTGTCTATAGAAGTACCTATTGATGTGAATGTCGTTAAACAATGAATATGTCGAATAAAAGAAATTATACTTGGACTGAGCCCCATTTCTTGCTGACCTGTTTTGCATGTCTTTTTTGATACGTAATTCATTATAAAATTTACTTCTTTTATTTTATTGGTGATATTTTTCTTTATTATGATGTTGTCTATGGTCAAGCATGTAGTTTAAAATGATAATACTTGTTCCCAGGAATCCTTTGGCGCAAATGGAGGAAGAAAAGCGGGAACATGATCTTAAGATGAAGAAGATGGAAAGTGAAATGGAGCAGGTTAGTTATTCATACACTTGTATTTTTTGTACACCAAAGCGGTGCTTAAAATTATTAGTTACAAAGAATGGCAAATAGGCAATTGCAGGTCGAGTATGAGTTTAAAGGACGAGACGCAGGCGAGGACTTTACTTATACTTTATTTTATTTTTTATTTTATTTATTTGGGAAAAAAAACAGTGACACATTACATTTTGACATGATATAGGTAAATACAAGCAATTATGAACAAATGTGTTACCAACGACATTTTCCACAAAATACATTAAACAGGCTTATTTGCTAACAGTTATTAAAAAATATGAACCTAAAAGCTATACTATACTATACTTATAGATAAAAAATACTGGTTTTTATTGACTAACTGTCTTCTTTATAATATTTTTGAATTGACTGGCCGATAGACAAAACATATCAACATGCGGGAAGTACTTGTTGTAATTGCCAGTAAGTCGACGCAAAGGTGCGCGCAAACCTGCGTTACTTCGACAAGAGGTAACAGCAAAGGGTGGCCGCGTACGAACCTTACGGTGTACAGTCGTTCTAGGCACAATATAACAGATTTTGTTCCGAATATCGATACAATCATAAACATTATTACACAAATCATACAAAAATACAGTCTCTAGAAGAGTACGTCTCGACTTCAAGTCAAGCAATTCATACTTTCTACGTAATTGATCGTATGACACTGTTGTGTGAAAACAACGATAATGCATGGCTTTTATAAATTTTTTTTGGACGTTTTCTATAAGTTCTGAATATTTATTGTAAAAGGGATTCCACACCGGCACTGCATACTCTAGTTGAGATCTTATTAAACACTGATACAAGTATAAATAAGTGGAGGGTCGAACAAACTCCTTCGCAGATCTCATCACGAAGCCGTACATACGAAATGCGTTATTAACAATTTTATTAATGTGGGAATCTAGGTGAAGTCTATCGTCAAGCAGGATCCCGAGATCACGAACAAGTGACATCCTCGATAATATGCTGTTGTCCAAAGAGTACGTGTATTCAATAGCATTCTTATTTTTCGTAAAACTAATACAACAGCATTTAGGTATACTCAATTGTAGTTTGTTACGCCTGCAATATTCACTAAAGCGATCCAAATCGTCCTGTAATAATTTACTGTCTTCGAGTTTTGTAATGGGTCTATAAATTTTTAGATCATCGGCATACAGCAGGATTTTGGAATTTATAAAACAAGTGCTGATATCATTTATAAATAAAACAAATAATAAAGGTCCCAAAATCGAGCCTTGAGGCACACCAGAACTCACGCTTATTGCAGTAGTTGATCTGAATCCATTAATAACCACCCTTTGAGTTCTATTCTTAATATTATACGGGTCAGGCAATTGCCGTTTCCGCCGAGGCATATAATGCTTTTCCCAAAAGAATGTCTGGAAATGAAATAATATTTATTTAATTATGTAAATGACAAATCAAGACTACAGCTTTTTTATTATAGCCGAAAGGCATATGCATTGATGGCTAATACGCCACGTGAATGTAATTTGTATTATTATTATATTAAACAAGACGACTTCTTCTAAGGCGGCCCTAGACCTGCAATAGCATTGTGCTATACTTACATATTACAATAAAAATATTTGGGAGTTAAAATTTTGGTCACTGTAAAAATATATCGGAATCTTCAATATTACATTATTACTGTAAACGTCAATTTTGAGCAATATTTAAATGGACGTTAAAATAATAACTCTGATGAGCGTTAAATAGGTCAATTCATTAAGTATATAATAACCCCAGCACGTCATCTCATACAAAACTACGCGCTACAGAACCGCTCGACCAATTTTGTGAAAACTTCACGTAAATCATCTGTCCGAACAAAACCTATCAACATTTGGTTTGGACAGGTGAGCCCGTTCTTGAGTTATAACGAAAAGTGCCATTGATTTAAATTCAGTTTAATGTTCCAAATTTAAAAAACATGCCTATTCATACAACATTTCTGGAGCAGTATTCCAAATTTAAAAAGCGCGTCTGCTATGGATGAATTTTTTCTTCGCCACATTCTCGTCTGTTTTTAAGCAAGGCGCGCCTTGGGCAATGAGGTTTTTAATTCAGGCACGATGATGTTGGTTGGCCCCCTTACGTCCTTCCATTGCTATAATTCGTTAGTGAGGCAGTGGCACTTCCAAGGTCCATGTCTGTGGGCGGTCCACTAGTACGGCATAAAATATTGATCTTATCGTTTGACCGGTCACCAGGTGTTCGAGATGAAGGTGCGGGAGAAGCGCGCCAAGCTGAAGGAGTCGGAGGCGGAGCTGGCGCGGCGGCACGAGGCCACGCGGCGCGCGCTGGAGGCGCAGGCGCGCGAGCTGGACGAGCGCCAGCGCGCGCTGCACGCCGAGCGCCTCGCCTGGGAGCGCGACACCGGCCTCTCGCTCGACGACCTGCGCCGCCGCTCGCTCGAGGCCAACTCCAAGGAGTACGTACTGCTTGTGCTCTAGTACCGCGCTACAGCTGCAGCAGTCGGAGGCGGAGCTGGCGCGGCGGCACGAGGCCACGCGGCGCGCGCTGGAGGCGCAGGCGCGCGAGCTGGACGAGCGCCAGCGCGCGCTGCACGCCGAGCGCCTCGCCTGGGAGCGCGACACCGGCCTCTCGCTCGACGACCTGCGCCGCCGCTCGCTCGAGGCCAACTCCAAGGAGTACGTACTGCTTGTGCTCTAGTACCGCGCTACAGCTGCAGCAGTCGGAGGCGGAGCTGGCGCGGCGGCACGAGGCCACGCGGCGCGCGCTGGAGGCGCAGGCGCGCGAGCTGGACGAGCGCCAGCGCGCGCTGCACGCCGAGCGCCTCGCCTGGGAGCGCGACACCGGCCTCTCGCTCGACGACCTGCGCCGCCGCTCGCTCGAGGCCAACTCCAAGGAGTACGTACTGCTTGTGCTCTAGTACCGCGCTACAGCTGCAGCAGTCGGAGGCGGAGCTGGCGCGGCGGCACGAGGCCACGCGGCGCGCGCTGGAGGCGCAGGCGCGCGAGCTGGACGAGCGCCAGCGCGCGCTGCACGCCGAGCGCCTCGCCTGGGAGCGCGACACCGGCCTCTCGCTCGACGACCTGCGCCGCCGCTCGCTCGAGGCCAACTCCAAGGAGTACGTACTGCTTGTGCTCTTGTACCGCGCTACAGCTGCAGCAGTCGGAGGCGGCGGCACCAAAACTGTCGTACTTATGTCGTCGTATTATGCAATTTTCACCAATAGATTGCTTGGCGCGGTCGGTCCTTGGCTGGGTGTACTAAGGAGTATTGGGTTTCCCAGATACGTACTTATTTATAATATGTACTTATTTCTTAATGAAGTTTCAATATTCTTGATTTGATGACGTTCCTTTTTTGTATGTTTCCCATCCCATATTCAAATATGTCACTTGGCATTTTTTCTTTAGGAGTGTATGTGTTAACACATTATTTTTATTTTCCAGGACTGTCGACGGCAAGGATAAGAAGGATAAGAAAAAGAAAGGTTTGTTTTAAACTCGCCCATAGTCTCGTTGGCCTCGCACCCACCGTTACTTGCGCGTGACTAACCTCGCGGCGACCGGCGCCACATCATCGATCGACAGTCGGATCCTCGGTCGCACACTGCATACATTTTGGAGGTCCGAGTACAAATTATACAAGTTTGATTCCTAATGTCGCGTTTTAAATTTAAAAATAACGAAATATGCCTTGGCGTTTAGCCTCTTTATTCGTTGATACCGAATTACCCGAATAAATTCGATCGATGATTGTTACTATTAGTGCATAACTATGCTAAATGAGATTTCATTTTCTGACCGCATCCTTACTGCGGCCTCTTGTTTGATAACAAAACATACTCGACGAAATTATTTTTAATGTCTATGATATCTGTGACTTTTCGAACATAATACTATTTAAATACTATACGTATTTTAACTCTATTCGCGTTGTAAAATAGATACTTAAAACCTTCTGATTGCTAGAATTGACAAACCTTAGTTTATTGGGACTGTACATATCGAGATTAAATTGTTGAAACAGAACTCGTGATTGTCTTTGTATTTCAAATCTGAAAATCAGCTTTGAGTAGCGAGACTTGTTACATAATAAGTTTTTAATTTTCAACCTAACTGGGTTATATTATAGTGCCATTTTCAGTGTTGTGACGAGTAACTTTGCTGTCGTAAACACAATAATTGTTATTGAAATTGCTTTTGTCTTCTGTCCAGCAATGTGTGTTCACAATAAGTATTTGTCTCACTAATTACTGTACTTCAAACCTTTGTATATTCAGGTCTTATTAACTAAATAACTTGTTTGGTGACTCTTCTGTTTCTATTTGAACAACGGTACACGTATGCCTTTTTACTTGTAATGAAATAGATTCAGCATATTATTAACCTTATAAAAGTTTTAATCACTTAAATTCAACAATAAATAATTAAGTAAAAGGGTGTGCCACTGAACCTCACTTGAAAATGTTTTGATGTATGCCAAAAATATTGTAATTGACTATATTCTTGTAATTTTACGTCACGTATTGAGATTTTTTACGTCATTTGCAGATTGGTCTTTTAAGAGTGTCGCAACTGGAATAGTAATATAATAAGGACCATAGTCCGCACACGGCGCACTTAACTAATTAGTAACTTATAGTTGTATGGACTTAGCATAATGAAACAACGATTATCGAAGACTACAGGATGTAATAACATATAACTGATATTGCGTTGAGGAACTTAATACAAAATTCTACCACAAGTCTACATTGTATGAGATTACTTTTGTATGTATTTTATTTATAAGACTTTTCCATGACAAAGCATTTATTATGATAAGTGAGGCCTAATTTTATACTTCTTGTGTTTCCAAAATATTTTGTAATACATATTTTATATAATTATTTATTACTTTTGGGGTTTGAAACTGTTTTAGCTGCCTGCAGCATTCGACGTAGCACAAACAATATTACAGCTTATGAGTAGACATTTACGTCCAGAAAGATGCCAAATAGCTTAATATTATATTAACGGTATACTTTGATCGAAGACAGTTGTCTCATGATTTATTGTATTTATTATATTATGATATGTTCATAAACACTAGATAGACAAACTTAATCCGAAAAGTGAAAGATTCAGCTCAATACTTGGATGAAATTAAGCATAGGCACTAAATCTATATCTTTACTGATAAATATAGCATAATAAAATTTCAATATAATAATATTGGAGATATACTTATGTTAACGCTTTTATTTTCTGTTATATTTATAAGTAGAGAGAGAATACTGTAGCTATTTGAAAAATTCGCATTAGGTAAAACACCATTCTAAATTTTAAAGCGAATTAGATAAGAAATATTTTTTACTTCTATATCATTACAGTGTACTACGATTTCGGCTTAATTGGTGCATTCCACCTGCCGGAGGTTTGATTCGCACGGCGTTTGTTATAACTATACAAAGTTATATTGTGCTTAGTGATATTAAAATATGCTCATAGTTCAGTTGTGAAATAGAATCTAGCTCTAGCTAGTTGTTAGCGTTTCTTTATAGTAACTGATAAGGGAATGATGTAAGGATCTCTCACCAACAACAAATATTGACGAACTCATCGAGCAGTCTACAATTATATACAAATCTATATTCATACTTTTGTCAACTCTGCTATTAATCTTTGATCGACTTTAATACATGCTATAAAGTTACTGTTGTTTTAATATCTTCTTAAGACTCATAATACACATGAATATACCGCTTATCGTTAGCGATCTTATTTTAGGTTATGTAAATATTTTGTTTAGTCATTACTATCTTACGAGCAAAATATATATTATCCGGTTATGTTACAAAATGACGCGTTATTTATGAGACATGCATAATCTTTATTTAATCAGCATGCAATTTTTGAATACATTTGTATTATTTCCTCCACTACAGTATTGACTTCCGCGTTAAATTTAGTACTTTAGGTAATAAGATTATGCTTAATTTTGTATTTTGTGTAGGGTTACGGCCCACTACCATACAGATCATTTGCTTAGTCATTACGATGGACTTGTGATGTGTTGGGAGAGGAAGGAAGTTCAGACGATGTAATATATTGTACCTTTGAATAAATATAAATAAATACGTAATATATAGGAGTAGATCGTTTTATTTTATATTTGGATACCAATTAAGTGAAAGTCAATTAGGAGCGAGATGTAATGAAAGTCACAGATCCTTGTATGAATCCTCATTTATTTGGTGATGTAATAGATCACGTACACAGTGTTATTACATTCGTCGACCACATCAAAATACAATCCATAAATTCACGAACAACCTCAAAATATTCTGTTATGTAAACAACGTTACTACATCTAGATATATTATTAAATATCTTTGGCAGCACTATGGAAAATATATTTCTACTTATAATAATGAAAATGCAACTTCAAATATATTATAACAATCACAACAGTTTATCGACAATACAATCTTTATACACAAAGTAACATTAAATTGATTTTAAAATATTTGACGATACGTGAATTAACTAAGACATTTTCACTGAATTTAATTCTATCAAAATTACTTTATTTACATTATCTATTCATTTATCGGGGTTTTACTCCTTCAGGGTAATCAATTTACACATTACATGACAAGAGAATAATAGAAAATATATGTATTATACTTAGGTACATTGCACATCATTTCATGTGTGATATTAAGTGTCTGATCCATTATTCATTAAATTATGATTTGTTTATTTCTCTGCAGATTATTGCTTACGCGCGGTACATACGCGCTAAGGAAATAGGCATTCAACTTTCGGAAGCTCAGTTTTTTTAATTAGATTATATTATTTTTAAACAATGGAAATTAAGCCACTTCTTTAAATGTACCAACGTTATTTGAAGTGCAAACAATATTACATAACTTGTCCTTATATCTAAATTGTCTCCTTGCTTTAGATTGCTCAGCGTCGAGGTAGGTCAACAGTTATCAGGCCATTCATTCACTAACTATTCGCTATTGAAATCAATGTCTTGCTAAGTGATAATTTGCATTTAGGCAATTTCAAATTCAGCATGAACTAAACTTACTGTTAGTTAAATAGAAGAATCTCGTGCTATGGTCTCCTCGATCGAGGTCCCAAACTATATACTTTTTCTATATAATATCTTAACTATAATTATATAATTATTTAGTATTTATGGTTACTATCTTGGTGTTCTTTCGTGTTACTAAATTTAATTACTATAAAACGCTGAAATTATAGGACGTTGTACTAAATCTCGATAAGTATCTTGTAATATCACAAATCACTGTATCGCTAAACTCTACTTATACACTAACCGATAAATTATGATATCGATAATGTGATGACCGTTAATTATTGTGTAATTCACTATTATTTTATGATAAATTATATGATTTGATAACGTGGAATATTTCTGTAACGGTGCTAATTCGCTAAACGCTAAGTCTAAGCGAGGAGGCACAATGGCACAGCTATTGTATTCACGACCTACAATATACGTATGTACTCCAATGATACTATGATTAGTAAATTATACCATGTATTCGTTAACTTTATACCATGAAATGACCGTGAAAGCAGTGACTGTCAATTAGTTTTGTGGCGGAGCGCTTATCAATATTAATCTTGCTCGGTATGGACCAACTCTTTGTAATTTGACTTTTAATATTGTTAACATATTGTACAAAGTATATCTTATTATGACTGACTATACAAAAAAGTATAGTCTTATTTGCTTGTATTTAGCAGTTAAACATAACGGCCAGCTGTAAGTACTTTACTTAATCCATCACTTGCCTAGAGCATTTGCAATCAATATTTTATTTATTTTTCTATAAAATCAATAATATGATGGCATTTTAATCAATTCATAGCCCATGAATCGATAGACATGTCACTCCACTATAATTAGTGAAAATCCTTAATAAACTTAATTGTTATTAACAGTCAAAGCAGTTATGCTAAACTTTGTTCTAACTTTACGTGGCCACAAGTTCGATTCACAACTCTTCTTTATAAAGCTTAATCAAGCTCTTTACATTAGTTATAATATTGTGGGTAACTAATCTAATCATCTCGTTTTACAATTGAAACTGACTTATAGGTAATTATTAGAATTCTAGATTAATACATTAGGTTCTATGAAGTAGGTAACTAAGAAGGCAATAAACAAGATTAAAGATTAGTTAAAGTAGTCAGTATCGTATTAGATAACAATTTCGTAAGATATAACTAGAGGTAATATGAAAGCCAACATCGTTCACATAGTTCAGAAGAGTAAATGCTAAAAGTATGTGAGACAAGCGAAGTGTTATATAGACCGATGTTAGGTGAGTTCGAGCACAGAAGACAGGCACCGTTGTACCGGCGAGACACACAGTGAGTCACACTGTCGTAGCGGTGGCGAAGCGGCGCACTACTAGTTACAGTCAACTACGAGTGAAACTTGCAGCTGGCTTAGACAACTACTTACATACGTAATATAGTGTCGATCATTATTTACACGTATATTAAGTAACAGTAGACCTGTTCTCCCAGGAGTGCATATTATAATAGCGAATTACATACCTTGTACTGGCGTCATTAGGTAGGGGACATTGTATTATGCTAGTTTTAAACCTTGCAAAACTGCAACAATTTATTTAGATCCTATGGTTTCATTCGGCATCCTTAACTAGCGTAATTATGCTTGTTTTATGCGAAAACTTTCTTTATCTAGATAATTATACCTAGGTAAACTACTCAACTGTTTCGTAGAGTTAGGCACGCTCATTTTTCTATGATTATTGATAAAGCTCTTAAAGACTAAATAACGACTTTGTCGTTCGTCTGTAGGCAGTTGAAAATATAACCTACAAACTGATATGTTAATTATTGCCGAAACATACAGTCGATGAGCGGTGTTGCAGAGAAGCCGGGCGATGCGCGACTACATGCAATGCCAGCCGAATACACATCGCAGCATGCATGAGCGGTTGTGGAACGAGTGCCCGCGTTCTGCGCCGGCGCCACTGGCCGACGGTCTATATAACACTGCGTTTCTGGGCGACGGGGGGGTTGCTGGGGCAACCACCAGAGTCAATTTCCCTCATCTTAACATTAAACATCCTCCCGTCGGAAAGATGACGTACGACATCCATTAACCACGGTACACACATGCAACACACATCTATTTGTTCCGTTTCACAATCATGCAATGTATACAGCCGCACGCGCAGCTTGCACAAGTTTAATGTCAATATGACCATTTTCTAATGTATGTACACGAACTCGTTGAAGGAGAAATGACTAAGAATGCGATAACATCGAATGCAAGAGTAACACTGTGTAGTTCTGAAGTAGGTATAATGTAGTAAAGTACTTAGCATGTTCTGAAAGTAAAGTCGCCGCCGATGCCAAATGAAAGTGAGGAAGCGGTCGTGCATAACGCAAAACAAAGTGCAACAGGACCACGGAGAGTGCAGTAGGGTGCGCAGAGAAGGTAGCTTAGGTGTAAACAATAGTAAAGGACATATATTACATAATAGATAAAGTTAGTAAGTAGGATTAGAAATACTTATTGTAACAGGCTTAGAGAGGGAAACTTAAAAAAATAGGCTTCTCTGTGTTGTTTACGTATTAATTGTAACAATGTGTAACAATATGAAAGTGTAACAAGTATTATATTTATTGTACGATTTCACTCTTCTTAATTATTGATCACAAATTGTTCTATTCGAGGCAATATTTATAATATGATTTCAAATGTCTGTTTATGCCATTTCTACTCTATTATTAAGTTAGCACTGAAAGCTACGTTTGAGAATATCATGTAAAGTATTGTGGTGTTAACATTGAAGGCCCTGATAATAGTAACAAAGTATCATTTAAATATTATATTATTACTTTAGATCCACAGCCAAATGCGTTGCGTCCGCACGCTTGCGATCTAGCGTTAAGAGTAAAAATACTAAGAGTTGAGTTGAAAAGACGCTTTGTGTGTCGCAAGTGCTCTGCAGAAACTTACTTTGTATATCGTACTGTCCATCTTACTATAAACTAATTTGCTGCAAACGATTCAATAACCGCCGTACTTTAAATGCGAGTTATAATCATTTGTTAGCAAGCGTCGGAGTGCGAGTACCACACGCAGTGAAACCTAACTGCGTTATATTAGGCATTGTGTCACAGTTAGGCATGATTGCATGTGGGCCCCAGTACCGGTACTGCGCTACATATTCATAAAGCGGTGCGAAATGCCGTTCGTTGTGTAAACGCCTCATTCTATATCATCATTCTTTTTTCCTTTCACTCCAGATACTCCTACTATAACATGCATTGATTCACCAATTACAGTTTACAACCTTACGCTAACATTTTATTTATAAAAATCTGTTAACTGAATGTCTATCCAATCACTAATTAAATCATAAGTATCCTAAACGTCCCACCCATCCAATAATTAAAGGCATTTTAGCACAGGTTTATGTATAGACGCAGTGTCGGTTCTTCCGACTTCAGGCGACGAGTAGTTTCAAGACGTTTAAGTCTTTAAAACAAGAGGAAGCTGACCCTGGTCCGGCGCGCGTCGCCCTTGCCGCGCCGGCCCATGCCGTACTGTCACATGGCCGTGTCGGAGCTGCTCCCCCCCGGCTTGGCGTCGCCCGTGGCGCCGCCGCCCGCGTCCTCGTCCCGCGCCGCGCCGCGCCCGCCGCCGCTCGCGCCGCCCGCCGTCAGCCCCGTGAAGTCCAGGTTGTACTGTATGCCATACCAACACAAGTTACACTTATGCAACACAAAACACTACGGACGCCACGAAAAAGGAAAATTTCCAGCAAGGAAAATTTTCCCTTTGATTGTGACGAGGACAGTTCCTACCATTTTGAAGGTGCTTTTAGATTAATCTCAGATTTTCACTTTAATTATGTTTGAAATAATTCTGTAGGGAGCATTTTTAATAACACACAAATCTAAAGATATACACAATTCTCAAAATGACAAGAAACACCATGCTCGCGAACCAATTTCTGGTTATTACTCAATAATACAACACATAGTTGAAATAATCCAAGAATAAATTAAAATTAATTATATCTTTTATGTAAGTGTAAATTAATCTCCAAAAAAATATAATTTGAAAACAAGTGTCTTGGGTTCAATTGACTTTAGATTAATTGTAGAAAATACTTAGATAAAAGAGAAAAAAGAAACTTATTCATTTAAGTTTATATTCCATGAATAAACATTTAATTAAAATATTTTAAATACCACACCGATACTAAACTAAAGTTATCAATCGCAACATCACACCAACAACATTGATATTAGCTATGGGTTACACCAAACAATGCTACACTAAATCCACGATATTAGTAAGTTGTCAGTTTGTTAATGAATTGCGTTAGATACAAACTGAACTTTAAAACAAACCACAAAATCTGTATCCACAAATACCTACTTCAACCATTCAGTACACTATTTTCACTCTTATACGTGGATGCTTTTTGTAAATTTGGCTTCCAATGCATAGGAACTCTCTCAGGCATACATAGGGAATACTGAAAATAAATGTAACAAAATAACACAAACAATATAAATGAGGTATGGAAAAAGCAAAAATAATAACAAGATAATAGGAACGGAAGTCGGAATACACGAGGTGGAGTCGAGACAGTTCATAATAGACATCGGTGATAATATCCTACGATGTGTAATTTAGCTGTCCTCGTATAATACATGTCCTGGTTGGCAGATTATTTTGTATGTACAAGAAAGATGTTGATTAGCATACGTATTCGTAAAGGAATTGCATTATGGACATGCTCGGGAAACTAGGTATACAAAAGTACACATATAGAACGGTGAATATGATGTGTTAGCGGGTGCAAGGTAGAGACAGACCGAGTCGTCCCTCGTCTGTGCTGACGTTTTGTTTATCGCTTTGTCCAGAGGAATAAGACCCTGGAGGGGACGGAACCACCCGGTGCATGGAGAAGGAAAAACAGATATAACTAAATAAATATAATTAAAATTAATAAACCGTAAAAAATAGTGGGAGTCGTCACAATTTGAACTGCTCTATTACTAAGTAAAACTATGTTCTAAATAACTAATGAGATTGATTCTTGATGTCTTCTTAACAAGTTTTAAAATATCAGTCGATTATATTATTTTTTCTTTATATTTAATTATATCAAGAATAAATCTCTTTACTTTAATCACACTGTTTCACCGTTTTCCCGAAACTCTAACAATCACGAATTAAATATAATCTTTAAAGTACTTAACAGGTGCAACACTCTGGTGCCTTTTAACCACTCCCACACGGGCCTCCCACGGCAAAGGTACCTAAGGAACATTATGTTCCAATGCACTAAAATCTTTACAATTCCTAGAAAAGTTACTAAACTGTCAAAATGTGCGATGTGTTGCTCGAAAAAGAAATCGGAAAATATAATTGTATAGTCAAATAAGTGTATGGAATGAGCGGTCACCTTGTTCGCGCAATCGAAACATGTAGTTACGACTTTACTAATAACGTTCATAAGATGTTTGGTCTCCTGTATGACGTTGTCTACTTTGCTGAAGGTGGCTGCGCGCCCGACCGTCGGCTCTTTCACCGTGAATTGTAGCTGTTGCACATACGTTGGGACCTTATCAAGATGCTCAAGAAGTTCTTTTTTTGTTGCTCCCGCGGGTACCTTAAAATATATTTTATATGACAGATACATACATATAGCAGTGAACTATAATAAGTCTTCATGCGTAATACGTTTACCTGATAAGAAAACTGTCGGACAATTTTATAAAGTCTATTGGCTTCCTCAGCGAAATACTCCGCTTGTGTGAAGAGGTCTTGAGTAGTGTTTAGACGGCCTTCACCTTTTGTGAATTGGTACATAGCGAAGGCCATGGAAGACATATTTTTTGCCCTGTAATTTATAAAAGACGAGTCTGGCATTACACAACATCTCTTTAATTAAGTACTTAGTACATTAAAAAGCAATTATTAATATGTTGTGTACCTCTTCACAATATCGTTATTTTCATCGGCAGCTGCGCCCTGCCATTTTTCAGTCTCGGCATCCATTTCAGAAGACATCATCTTCATTTCTAGACCAGACTTTGCGATTTTCGCTTGCTCGTCAGAATCCAGCCTAACTGCTTTCAGAGGCTTGCTGGTTGTCCCGTGTTTCTATGGATTAATTTGCATTATAACATTATGGACAAGATTGTGATCAGAACGATGATTTTATAGTTCTGCTAAGAAATAAAACTGTTTGACTCAGATTGTAATACCTAATTGTAATACCAAAATCTGTAACTGCGAACGGGTGAAAGAAGTTTCAAAGATCAAAGGGATTAATTTGGAACTTCAAATATATGAGGTTTATGGTGATCAGGATGAGTAGGTGAAAGAGACGTGATAATACCCCTGGCCTGGGCAGACTGCTGTACTGCTGCTTGTCGGGGCGGTCGTCGGTGAGGTCGAGCAGGTCGCGCGCCAGGCGGGCGGCGTCGCCCAGCAGCCACGCCCACATGTCCACGAACACGTCGAGGTTCTCGCGCGCCGCCGCGCTGCCCGGGTGCGCCGCCAGCGTGCGCGCAGCCGTCACCACTTGCGGACCGTATATCCTAAGGTTTATTTCGGCAAACTTTGCACTCACTTGCAGAGTCTCCGACAAAGCTATGTGCCTCAGTAATTTGCAAACCTGTTCATAAAAAACATTAACGTATTACTTCGAGATTACCTTAACAGTTACTTCGTGTTACCTTTTCACAAGATTATGTTACTAACCCAAGCAAATATTTTTGCTTTTACCTCTATTATGTGATCTAATTGTTCATGGAGCCGGCTGGCTATATTGTGCAGTCTCTCTGATTCTCTCTCACCACAGGAACTAGCTGAAGATGAAAACATTAAGTTGCTTTATTTTACACTCGATGTATTGTTTACATTAAAAACTTAATTTAGAATTAAGCCATAACGATTAGTCGATTCTAGAAAAGCTGGACATGCAAATCTCTAAAATGTATATTGTTAGGACAATACTCTATACCTGGTTGTTTACCTATGTATGCAAGGTCGGAGGCGAGTCTCTTCGCTTCGTCAGCGAGGGGGGCGAGATCTCGCGCTTGATCGCGCGCCGCAGCGACCAGCGCGCGTTCAAGTTCCGACGCGGCGCTCGTCGCACCCGTGCACGCACTCTCCAGCGCCGTCGCAGTACCATTGGCACCTTGCTCTTCCTGAATCACGAAAACTTAATAAACTCTTTATACGACATGATCATTACAAATGACAGTGGTAGCTTACCAACGATACGGCGACGGCAACTAATCTTTCTAATTCGTAGGCTATTCTCTCGGCGAGCGCGAGTATTCTCTGTCGATGTTCGTGAGACGTGTAGGCGGAGTCGGTGAAGTCGTGCGTACGTTCCACGAGCGCGCGCAGCGTGGAGGCGAGCGAGCGCCGGCGCGTGATGTCGGCGCCGCCGCGCGCGCGCGCCGTGCGCACCTGCCCCGTGAGCCCGCGCAGCGCGCCCAGCGCCGTGCCCGCCTCCCATTGCGCGGCCTATATGTTCACTTTTAAATAAAACTACTTTTACGGATTTTATCGCGGTTATATTATATTATTTAATCCCGACGTTTCGGATCCTTTACAGCATCCATGGTCACGGGCAGACTAAGGTGTTGGTCGTCTTGATATATTAGTTTGTAACTAATATATCAAGACGACCAACACCTTAGTCTGCCCGTGACCATGGATGCTGTAAAGGATCCGAAACGTCGGGATTAAATAATATAATATAACCGCGATAAAATCCGTAAAAGTAGTTTTATTTAAATGTCTAATATTCGCGTAAGTGTCAGAAATCAATATATATGTTCACTTTATTTTACTTTTAAACTAAACATATCGAAAATTCCAAAATACTTGAAAATAGCTGATTCCTACCTTACCTACGCTTATCTAATACGGGACGACTAAATACCTAAGGTACACAAAATTTGTGAAAATTGTTAGCTTTGAAAAAGGTGAGTACAGTATTTGAGATATGAATGTTGATAATAAGGTTAAATAAAATAGTGCTATGTCATCTAAAAAGCAAAAATAAACATCTATAACATTAATTGGGCTTCTAAATCTCATAACTTCTATCATAGTTAAATAAGTACGTTTTATGCAGGCGTTATATAATTACTTACCACTGCAGAGTGTCTGTACTTACGTACCGAGTTTTAAACCTAATCGCAGAAAGTTAGTATACGTACCTACAATGTTAGTTAAGTAGCGGGAAGCTTAGCCAGGCCTCTATAGCTAAGCTGTTGGGAGCGTGATTGTTAGCAGAATTTGGTGACGAGTTCAAGTTTTAGTCTTTACAATCTATAAGTAACTACATTTATATAAATATAGGTGCATTACATAATAATAATTTACAGATCTGAATGCTTCCTCAAGTCCGAATTTAATAAGAACATTAATCCTGAAATACAAACAAGAACGAGCGTTTTGGTACCAAACGACAATCGAGGACATCAGGACATTAATCATACAAAATCTGGAATAATATCTATTGTAAGTAAATAAGAACAAAAAAGAATAAAATAACTGGGTATTGAGTATTAACAAAGTATGAGGAAGCAAATTGCATAGACAGATAACATAGTTTGGTACTAAAAATACAAATAATTTATAAAATATGATTAAAAATAAAGCATACAAGAGCAAGAGAATAATCTAGTGCTTATTATATACAATAACAATTAAATTCTTACATAAAAATGATAATGCACTCGACTACCTGCTTTCATTAAATTTATACCTGTTCATGACTATCCGAGAAAGGTTTCATCTACAAGAAAAGAAATAAAAGAATGTTTATGTTCGAAGAATACGCATCAGAAAGTGTCACAGGGTGGGTTACAGATATAGCAATCAGAGACACAGATACCAAATCTCGATGTCTAGAAAAAAGTGGCGATATTACCATGCTTTGCTCAGCTGTGGTTGTCATATGCTGAAAGTAGATGTTGTGTTGCATAGTAGTCATTTGCCCAAATTTGAGAAAATGCTTACCTATTTGAGCTATTAACAAACCTTCACCTTGTTAGGTAGGTAAGGAACAAAATAACTGATTTCAAATAGGTATAACCTAAGTAGGTTTACGTGACTCTCCTCAATATAAGCTTAGTGTATCAAAGCTTCGTTGTAACTACCCTAACTCCAAATTCTTAAGGTGAATGCTGCAACTGGTAGCGGGAAATTCGAAATAAAATGTGTTTTTCAATGTTTTATCTAAGTTACTACTCGATATGATGTGTGGTCTTATCAATCGCGGTAATTATTTACCTCAAAGCAATTTTTATGTCTTTGTTTAATATCGAAAGTTCTTCCCCTAAACCCGCTACTAGTCGGAAACATTCATCTTAGATCTGATTTAAGGATTTTGAAGAATCAAAGATAATCGGAGTAAGTATAGTTAAATGAGGTAGGGGTAACTACATTAATTTATTATTTAGTACAAAACATGAGTTAAACAAAAAACTTAAGTGCGTTTAGTATTGATAGACTATACCTAAGTCATAAAAAAGAGTCCTAATTTACTATTGGACTTGAATATAATATATCTTAACGTTAAATACTGTTAGGTATATACCTAAGCGGACATCTAGAGGAGACTGCCCATCGCGATAGCACGTCGATGTCTATCTGTAGATGTAGCCCAGCAAGCTTGATAGCCCATAGATATTGTCGTTTTTCAATTAGCTTTCTATTCGCTTATTGTAGGGTCTCTCACAGAAGTGTTACAAAATACTTGCAATATTTATACATGTATGTGTATTATATTAATAAGATTATAAAAGGGAGCGTGTTTCGAAAACTGCTAAATTTTGGTATTTATTTTTTTCGTTACAGTTGAAGAAATGGTTTAGAATACTTTCATAAAAATTTTAATGTACAGTAAGCCAATGTAAAATAGATTTTTAAAATATATTTGTATTTTATCAAATTAAGCCGCAGCATTGTTTGAAGTGTTATTAAGACCGTAGGTATATACAATATGTATAAAATGGGCAAACATTTTCAGCGAAAATTTAAAATTGAAACGCTATTTTCTTGCTTGCAGGCTGATGCAGTTTTAAATTTAAATTGTTCTAATCTCCAATGTGTGCATAAGAGTATAATTACACGATACAAATAATACGGATTTATATTCGTAATCAGCTGGGCAAAGTTTATGGACAGTCCACGGTAGTTTGTACATATCTGTTCCGTAGTCCCGGAGTTGCGGGCTTGCGGAAGCCTCTCTAGTGTCTCATGTAGTATACATACGACTAGGTACAAACGAGCTAGTGTTGTACTTGTATTATTATAGAACCACCATTACTAAGGAGAGCCATTTCGACTCAGCAAAGTCGAACATGTTATCTATAACTATTGAAGACATCAGACTTTGTGCTTTGAACTTGTTTAGTTTATCTTATTTATAATATTTTTACAATGCTTGTACCTACACTTTTTTGAATGTTGACTTTCGACGAAGGTGCTTTCTATTTGTTCTACCAATATGATAAGTTGCATGTTCACATTATCTACTAATATCAAACCTAAGTCCGTAATTCAGTAAAATGTGTTTGATCTTATGAACGTATAGAATATATCCATTTAATATAACGTGTGAGAGAAACAACAGTTTCCTATAACGTGTGTTGACTACACTCCGGAACGTGCTTAGTGGCGCGCGTCTCTCCGCTAAACTTGTTTAGACGATGACATGTACTAGTCGGCAAATGTTTGCACTTGTGGCGCCTTACCTAATGGTTTCTTGGCTTACATCGCTTCAAGCGTTATACTCCTATCATAAATAAAAAATGCAGCTCGAGCTGTTCGCAATTTTTGCCGTTGCATTGCTGGCATGAAATTCAGATATTCAGAATTTTTACTAAAGCTTTTGTTCGTTTTCCATGTTCACAAAAAGCGGCAATCTGTGAAAATCTGTCAATTCTCTGTGAAAACCTTTCAAATACAGCATCGTTTTATTTTCCCATTTACATTTTGATCCTACAGTTGAAAGTATTTCTAGAATAGATCTCTTACAAAGAAAAAAGTTTTCAAATGAAGCTAAACTTGATTCCCAATTAAGTTGGCTTCAACGTCTTATTTTCTTAAGCGGAGTTTTGCATCCACAATGAGAATTTAACCCCGTAGATACCCGTTTCTATTGCAAACTCTTAAGTCAGTTAAGACTTTTAAATTATTTAGATCTATTTTCATAAAGTGCAATCTAAGGAATAAAATGTCAGAAGGAAAGGAATCAATAGGTATGTTCGTCCATTTGCTGTCCTTATATGATGTTGGGTGTTTGCATAAAGGAAGTTTATGTCTTGTAAAGGGATATGGGCTACTTACTTGGATCGGTCGGATAGGGAATAGCTCTGGGATATGGGACGGAATATAAGCTATTTCCTTTGACCGAATTTGTAGGTAGGCTGGTACCTAATTCTGGGTACCACTTTATACAAGAAGGTTATGTGGATGGCATAGCAACTACTCACTTTGCACCTGCTGTCCTTTTACCTATCCGGCTCTTAATGTACCTATTATGAATTCATATTTATAATAAAGTATGATGAATTAATAATAGGGGTTAAAGTATGAAATTGCCGATTTGTACTGAAAATCTAAATTGTAATTTTTTTTAATTTTTAACAAACTTATTTAATCAAAATAGTTGCCATTATTATCTATACATTGCGGCCATCTAATAAGAAGGTCATTTATGCCGTTACGATAGAACTCTGAGGATCTAGACTGCACAAACTGTGTGAAAGAATTTTGATCTGCCTCCTGGGAAGAAACTTCTTGTGACGCAGATAATTGTCCAAATCACAAAAAAAAATGGTCGTCCGTTAGAGCAAGGTCTGGCGAATATGGAGGAAGACGAATAGTTTCCAACTGCAGTTCCTGAAGAGTTAAAACGGTTTCTTTTGCTGTATGAGGCCTCGCGTTGTCATGGAGCAATAACGGTGAAGGTCGATTCATGAGTCGTGGCTGTTTTACTGCTAATTTTTTCAACATTATTCGTCTTCGGCTGGGTATCTGGGTAGTTTGACTAGGATCGGCGTTCGCCGTCTCTCTTAATTTCTCGTTAATCACCTGTCAGGCGGTCTTTTTCATGGCTCGTTCTTCAAGTCGAAGTTTCCACCACGAAAGCGTTTAATCCAAAATCGCACGGTGCGTTCATTAGCAGACACCTCTTCAAATGCAGCATTGATATTGCGGGCTGTTTCTGCCGTTTACTTCCGCGTCGGAACTCATATTCAAAAATTACTCAAATTTTCGCAGTGTCCATCTTTCTTGTTTAAGTTGAATAACAAAAACAATTGAACATCGATAATCAAATGTTTCACATTTTTTAAAAGAAGAACATCACAGAAACCACGTGAAAAAAGTTTCATTCGAAAACCTCAAACCATGAAGACTCTATGGCAATTCAAAAACCTACTAGAATAAAACGGCAATTTCATACTTTAACCCCTAATATTTATAATAAAGAATAGGACTTCAAACTGTCCATGGAACTTGCTTTGTATTGGTAATATTTTGAACTGTATTCATACTGCTTTTATACATCTTTTCTAAGTCAATGTTCGTCTGAAAGCCCTTATAAGACGAATGGATTCAACCAAGGTTAACAGATTACTCACGGATATTTTGATTAAGCGATAATGTGTCGATGTAATCGTAAAACAAATGAATTCAAGTCCGATCATACATTGGTGAATCGGACCGTTCCCGCAGGAATACATGACGGCGCCTATACGGCGTTTGTTGTCGCGTATTGTGAACATTATTTACTGCATCCATTGTTGTTAGCCCAGTGCCTGACTGTGCCACGCAATTTATGTCCTTACCTATACGTACTATTTTCACGAAGCTTTTCCAACGTTTTATGGAGTTTCTATAGGATTTTTAAAGAATGAGCCGAATTTATTGTCAACATTTTCAGTCTCATATGGGTTACCTTAACAATTTTTATGAGGTATTTTGAACGCTTACGAAAATTATATAACTGTAAATAACATTATAGTAGATAGGTAGGTATCACACAAAAAGTATTAAGTAAGAATTTTAAGCAAAGTAAAATGCATATTTTAACGCTGTCTAAGAGTAGGAGTGTGACATCAAACCTCATGGGATTGCTCCTCGTGTCCGGGCAGGCCGTCCCTCACGACGTAGTGGATGAGGTCCATGGCGCGTCGCATCTGACAGAACACCGTGTCACGGTTCTCCCGCGCCGACGCGCTCGTCGGGTGCCTCATACATGTCTGCCAACAAAACACATTGACTGAGCTCGAAGTTTGTTTATTGTTTGTCATGAACGCCGTAAAGTAGTCGTAGATTTCATGGAATTTTTGTTTGTTGACCCTAACGGCCCTTTCACATGGCAGTCCAGTTTTTTGCAGGATACCGTTTTTTGCAGGATCCTGTTTGATCGCTAAAGATATTATATGCTAGTGTTCATACGAGCAAACCGCATGCAGGATCCTGCAAAATGCTGTTCCCGTCGATTTGAAACTGGATCGTTCGTCCAGTAAAAAGCGAGAATCCTGCAAAAACGGACGCTGTGTTCACACGTAGTTCAGTTATGCAGGATACAGTAAAATGCCGGTCCCGCAAAACTGGACTGCCGTGAGAAAGGGCTGTAACTGCTACCATTACCTGTAGTACTTACCTGTATACTTTTTATATTAATTTAGGTACCTATGTGGTAACTAGTAATTGTATTTTATTTGTAGAAAGTCAGAAAATAATATTAAAAACTTCTATTCTACAAATTAAAACTTAATATAATTGTAATTAACTTAAATATTGAATATGTGAGAACTATAAAGGGTTCTCTTATTTAGACCTACTACTACTTCAAAAAATCTTGTGATTCTTTCGCACCAACGCGCAGCTCGGGAGCCCCAGGCATGCCTGTCAAAAACAAATATTTAGCTAGTCTGAAGCGACTGCGGTAGAAGCCTCGACTCTACTATGAATGAAGCCCCATCAGTTACTTGTGTGTCATAAAAAAGATAGTAAACCAGGGGCAGCAGCTTTTATACCTTGTGAAAAGATGAGGCCGGACACTACTTTTTGAATTTGCACTGTGTTATAACGCTGTATATTTTAGGTACAAAAAGTGTAGCAATGAAATATATTTCCTGAAACTAAATTTTCTTTGGTAAAACGGTTGCCATTTCATTCAGTTTAAGCAGTGTTCAACTTAAAAGCATCACGTAATTAAACTGCCCACGCTGTGCTCTTGCCCAGTGCGGTTTTCACAATCTCTATCGAAGCTGCATTTGTATGCCGTTCACACAAACGTTTAGTGGCTAATAGCAGTAATGGCGAGTTGTCAGCCGCTTTGTGGCGGCCTACATTTTTGCGGTTGGCTTTCCGCGAACAATATTATTGATCCAAATATGAAGTCAACAGTTCATGAACATAGTAGGAAAATATGCAACGTAGGTACAAACAAGTGAATAAGAGCTACCCCTTAGAATAGTTCACACTCAATATAAATTACTTTACGGAGTACCTGCACGATGACTGCGCTAAGTTCGTACATACTTGTGCCTCATAGTCATAGTTTGCGGAAGGCGTAGGAAACTGCGACATAGGTGGTGCAAACTTGTGTACTTGCGAACGATTAAATTGTTCTACAACTATTATTATAGCGAAATACTGCACTGCAATGAATCAAAATTTGAACTGTTGCGGACACAGCACAGGAAAATAGTTGGAATCAGATCTTTATCAATATGACACGTCTAATATAGAGCGATGGAAAAAATGAAGTCTTGTAAAATATGTCATGTGAATGGGTGGGGGAGGCATCGGCGGCGTGCGGCACGCTCGACGCTCGCTCGGAAGCGCTGACAAATTGCTAGCTTTGCCATCACACAGCTGACTGCGATTGTTCACTCACCCTACTCATGACACACTTGACACTAGCAATATGTACCAGCTACATCCTCAAAAACTTGCATTTATACCGCCAGTAATAACTGTGCTGCGTTCAGTGAAGCACCACACTTTTCATCTTTCCATAAGGTTAGGCAGACTAAATTAATAAGCATATGTTTATTTTAATAAAACATTATTATCGGACGGAGCGCATCTCAGCAGTTTATGATCAGTTTGCGAGTGACCTTCGACCAAGTAAGATCGTCTCTATAAAACGCCTCCTTCTAAACTTAAGTTGACAAGGTACTTGAAATATTATATTTCTTAAGTCTCCAGGCAATAAAAGTTTGTCTTTAAATACCTGCGATGGGAATTGGTACATTTTATCCCCTAGCTCCTTCTTGGGAAATGTAAAAGAATTTAAGACAACGTAGCATCGTACCTATTCAATCTAGTCGAGCCTAATGTTGGCAAACAGCAGGTTAAATTGAAGGTAAAAAAGCTGCTGTTTCATGCATCACCCAAAGGTAGACTGGTAGAAAATGCCTAAGGCGTTAAGTCGGCAGTTGTAAAATTTGCAAGAAGAACATAATAAAAAAATAAATTGGTAACAATGTTGTGTTGTCAAACAGTGCAACTTAGTTTATTAATTTTCTTTGAAAAGTAACTAACTATGCCTCAGCCTCAGTTATGACTAACACTGCTTTTGTCACAACATCATTCTACAAATAATGAATGAGGCGTCCTCTCAACTGCCTCGGTGACTGCTGACGAAGTCAAGAGTCAAGCTATAATTTAGCAAAACATTGCAGATTGTGATTGGCATTGTCTTATACAGTTTAGACTACAAAATCGTATGAGAAATGAGCGTCCATAAACCTTTGTGTCACAAACAACGCAGTGTGGTCCCGAATTGGGTTTGGAACCTACATAATTGATAGGCGGCCAAGCGACAGGGCTAATTTACGCGAGCCACGGGACTCACCGGACACTCCGATTGAAGATTTATTACTGTCCAGTGGTGTTAAGAACATGCCCTTCATTACATCAAGGTATTGTATTGAGGGTTTTTAAGTCAATAATTGGAACTTTATAATTTTTAGATCTGGAATTCATGTTGTCACGGTAGCGAAGCGATAACTTAAAGCGGTTCAAACTGGATGTATAAAGCAGCATCACTAATAATATATAAATAATCAAGTGACTACGGCTCTGGAGCGGGCTATATTGTAATGAGCACTTTTGGCAAGTAGATTGCCTTGTACAATGTTATACATGTGAGTGCTCGGCAAATGATGGCCATCCGCTGTGTACCCACAAACTGGCAGAGACTGATTGAATAACATCAACTACATGGTTTATACAAACATTTATATAGACACAAAGTGTAATAGAAACAGCCAGCAATTTTCGTCTGAAGGCTAGTTGAACGTTTGCACGAGTCCTGAATATTTTTGAATCTGTATTAAGATGAGAGATGAACATAATGACAAAATAATTATACAGTTAATAAGTTTGAATCAATTCTCAAAAAACCTTGGAGGAGGTGAGTAGCATGAGGGTGGATCGTTCGAGGACGTTTCTTGCTGCCGCTACTTGTGCTCGTCTTCGCTCGTCGCGCAGGTCTGCTCGCCTCTCCGCGGTTAGCCTCGCTAGCTCCACCATGCCTCCTCCAAACTCCGTGAATGCACGAACGAACTCCGCGAAGTTCGACACCGACTCCAATCGGTCCAGGGAACGTGCCACCTGTCGCATATAGAAACTCTTATAAAAACTCATGCACGCACCACACCTGTAAACCAGGAATTGTGCCACGCACGAACTCGGAACATTGCAGACGAACTACGGACCGCAAGGAGAAACTTCTCTCACAAACTTTCGTAATACTGTAATGGATACTTGCCACGTGGGATGTGAAACAGTTTAACCGCATTCTACACATTTCGTGCAGTGCACTGCTAAGACTGGCGGGATGTCGTATTTACAAATATTCGTACTTGTCGGTATTACCGTTCTCAGTAAATAGGTCAAGGTCTGACTTCGGAATTGAGGTACGTACAACGTTGATCTACGGCTCGGGTGGATGGCAGTTCTATATAACTTTGTCCATTAATCGCTTACCCTTGGATTAGAAAGGTAATCTAAATCTATGTATAATTAGATAGCGGATTAAAAAGTTCTAAGTACATGACGTTGATGGTACTGTGATTTAATCTTTTTCATTTCATTGATTTACATAGTAAGTATTTAGGTAGGTTTTATATTGTTTTCCAAATGGTTTTTGCATGCTACAGATTTAAATTATTTTTATAGCATTTTTGTGGGTTCCAATGGAGACCAAAGTTAGCATCGATATTTTTGGAGCTTTTGCAATGTTAAAGAAAACCTTATCCTTAGCCAGCAACAACTGTCGTACGACGACCATGTCTGCGAGGAGCAGCACCCTGGTGACGGCCGCCAGCAGCGCGCGCGCCGCCGACACCATGCCCGCGCCGTCTGCGCCCGCGCACACACGCTCGATTGCTCGACCTGACAACAAGGAATAAAACATTATTATTTATTTTTAACTAGAATTATTTTGAGCATAAATCTTCATAAGACAAAATCATGAACTTTTTCTGCTGTCAATATAAAATCAAAACAAACACGGAGGATAAAATAACTAGAAAACAACCAAAAAACATCGCGGGTTGGCAACAGAAATAAGTATTTATTACAATGTTCCACAAAATGACTCTTACAATTATTGGTAACCAGTTAACAACCTGAATCTCGAATCGTAGCATGAATTTGAATATAAGTATTGAGGTGAGAAAGGATGCATCAGGTGTACTCTAACGTCGAATAATGACTTTCTGACGACCCGTGGCGGTGGGAAAATCTGGCAATTTCCTCAGAATAAGTACCTACATGAAAACTATGCATGAATAACTACTATACCTAACATAATATTCTAATAATATACGTGAAATAATTACGGTCTTTAAAGTGGAAAGCAAAGGTCTATATTTACGAAATAAGGCTGTAAGAAATAGTCCTTTCTTTTTGTTTGGTAGATAAATATGTCTAATGGCATTAGTAAGAATAATGTTTTAAGCAGCCATCCAAGGCTCTATTATTTCTATTAAATACATCTACTAGTTTTTGGTAATTTATTCTACCAAAACTGTTCCAATTTCTTAGTTGAAGTTACGTTTACCTACATATAAAATACTCATTGCGTGTGATTCCAGTTAATGACTTTATTGATCAATGTCGTTACCTGCAATCAACAAAATACTCGCGTGCTTGTATTTACCGCAGCTTTCAAATAATGGTTAATTGGTGTCAATATTTTTTTTTGTATTGAACGTAACATAACATAACATAGGGGGTTTTTAATCGTAACCACCATAATGGAGAATTATAACTTTTGCAGCATTTGCTACGAGGCCCAGTAAAGTTCCCCTGTGCAATACACAAACCAATTTGACGATTATAGGCAGTTGCTCAAAGTTCTGATTTAGAAAATTATTTAAGATTCGTCGTTTACATTGTTTATTGATATGTGTTAACCTTTACGGTTATATACCGTGATTACGATACGCAACCGGTTTCGCTTCACAAAGCAGTGGCGTACTAATTAGCAGTGTTGTACGGTCGTACAGTATTGTATTGTGTACTACACAGTCACAAAACGCAGGTGCTCCATTGTTGTTTTTAATGAGCAATTTGCTTAATATATTAGTATTTAGTGCTTTCAGTGTAGCAATTTAGCCCTGCTGTTACAGCGGCCGCATAATTTACTGTTTTGTACCGGGATTAAAATGTTAGCGTAAACTGAAACTGAGGAACTTGCAGGATTAAATGACAGTTTAATTTTAGTGTACATTGACAATATGATATAGCTCAGTAGTACATTACCAGAATTAATCTACAGTCGCATATCATAAAGAGAAGGCACTCGCAATAATCGCGTAACATGTTCAACAGAAACATTTTCTACTTTACTCGAAGGTTGCAAAAATATAACAGAGAGTAAATCAAGGAACGTAATGGAATGTAAGGTAGATGAAGGCGGGTGAAATAAAGTGCAATCAAACGTGTACGTGTTTTGGTTGGGAGGGCGGAGAGCGTTATTGTCGACCCGGGGCCGGACCGTCCGACGCTACGTATACACGGGTCTAGACGAGTAATGAAGGTGCCACCCCTACTGGATTATCCGAAAACCTTACACCCTGCCCGAGGAACAAATCGTCCATATTATTGCAACTGAGATCCGACTCTATTTCAAAAGCAATATCCCGAGATTATTTCCACTGATTGTGTATTCTTTATTGTAAGCTGAGGTATTCAGGTTCAACATTGTATAGATCGAGCTTATCTTGCAGTTTACAGGATAAATATAGGAATGTAAATACATAGGGAATAAATATGCATGCATTTACTTTCTAGTAAGTGTAAATATTAATTTTGTGTTACATTACATTACAATTTCCAGATCCTGTAACTAATGTACTACGCGAGACCATTCGTAGACCCCTGTGCTACGAAACGCTACGCTTGGCTACGCAGAGTAAAAAAACATTGTAAAGGCTTGGTTATTCTAATTATTACGTCAGTATGCATTTTGTTGTATATTTTGTTAACTGTAGAAACTGAAATAAAAGTTAGTTGCATTTTATGCCCGCGTGTTTTTGTGGCAGAAGAAATGTCTTTTGCGGTCAACGTAACCCAACCGCGGCACGAGCGCTCGGTTCGGTTAGTGTACCAATATCTGAAAACGATATTCACACCTAAATGTAGACATTAACATTTGCAGAAAAACCGGTTACAGAGAGAATCTCGTTCGAAATTCACAAATCCTACGAAAATCGCTCACGGTCGATTGGAGCGGCAATCGGTCTTAAATGAGATTAATAAAGGGGCCCCTAATGTGGCTTGGAGATTCGTGCACATCCTACAATTTATTATGTCTTTGACACTTTTATGCTTAAGTTCCACGTGCCCGATTCTATTTGGGTCGGGCGCGTCGCTTTAAATACAACCGGCATAAAATAAAAATAAAGCCCTTTTGCTGTCAGGCGAAGGTTGTGAGTTTAATTCGATTCACCAGAATGTTTGTCCCTAATGTGTGTTATGTACGTAAAAATATATTGCGGTATTATTAAATTACAATTAAAAGTCATATTTTCAAACTGAAATTTTATTGTCTTGTTTTATTCATAGGTTGTCCTTACGTTTATAATCAAGCGATTTTTGTGTGAAAAAACTTCTAAAAAACGAAGTTCAAATTATAGTAAGTATTATCGCAGTCAAACATATAATAATAATAGGTACTCCTTTTTGCTTTACCTACTCCTCTATGTACGCTTTGCCAGTAGAAAAGTAATTATATTCCACATAATTCTTCAAATGGCTGCTGTAATTAACATTCCGAGTAAAAGTTACTATTTTTCTATGAAACATAAAGTGCACGTTCGCCGCCCTAGCATCGATTAAACGTATTGGTCATCGGCAATAGGGCACCACTGTTATAGGTCACCAGCTATCGGCCTGAGTGCTAAATGAAGTCCCAACTACTGAGTAAACTCTTTACAACTAAGTCCCACAACTTTTGTTGTTACGCCAAGGTCCATATAAATATATACCCTGTTAGCGAGATCTATACGTACCTAAAATAGAGCTAAAAATGTAACTTTTTCCCGCACTGTGGATGGAAGCCGACCAAAAGCTACGTTTACAATTTATTGTTATATGTACACAAAAAGTGCGAAATACCCTCATGGAATTTGAACTGGCAGAATTTAACACTAAAACACCGCTGTTAGACCTAGCTTTGTTTACCAGTTAAACCAAACCCCGGTCGGCTGGTTGTGATTTTTAGCGTGCTACATTGGCACGCGAGGTTTGTCCAGTGGGTGCAGACTTAATTGCGTGTCAACATGCCGCTTATTGTTAAATTGACCGCCGCCTGGCCAACGGGTTAGCTGATAACTCTCCCGAGTATAACTATTAACACGATAACTTTGCATGTTCAGAATAGCGAGTTGGAACACTATTAAGTAGTTAAACAATGTTCGTAATCTGTTTATTAAATCGTTTGTATTGTTTGTGTACAAAAGATAAGATTTAATATTCATTTATATTTTAATTTGAAAATGAAATAAGAAGGGCACAGCTGCATCTCTGAGAGGCTTTGCCTAGTGATTGAAAAAGTTGTTCATTCGGTAGAGTAGCAATTTGGGAAGTGGGGTAAATTGTTGCCTAAACCAGCAGATGGATGAAACTAGAAGCGTGGTGTGAATAATAGCTGGCTGTGTGAACCTCGGCCGTCTCTCACATACGTTTGATAGGTACGGTTTTTACTCTTTAAGTCAAAATAGGTCTCTATGTTTCTTTTTGGATACCTGGTCAAAAAAAATAGTGGGCTATACACTAGCTGCAATTAAAGCAGATTACGGTACGGGTAAGGTATAATACCACGTTACAGCGAATGTTCCTAACAAAGTGTTGTAAGCCCCAAGCTCTTTACCTACTATCTTCAACGATTATAACTACGTTGAGTCCAATTAGAGGGTATAACCATGTAGTAAAATAATTAGTTTAGCAGTAACTAGGTTGTACTTATTTCCAGGAAAAAAGTTTGCGGAAAATTCTGTTAATAATTATTTTTCTGGACTGGTGTATAAAATAGGAACCTATTATGTTACTGAAATATTAATACCATAAATATGAAAGTTTGAGGGTTTGGATGTTTGTTCCTCAAGTAGTTAAAGCTTTAACATCTAAATAATATTTTAATCTTGTGCGGGAAGTTGAACCTTTGGGACGTAGGTGAAACAAGTAACTAGTGTTGAATCATGTAGCAGTAGTGCACTAAACACACGTTCCTCAATTTCAGTTTAACCAAATAAAAACTATTTGTCTATGAACGAAGTACTTAATATATGGCTAAGAACTGTTTTTTTTAGATGTTCAATTGTCTTCTTTGGATAGCATTGAAGTGATTGTTTCTGATTAGTGTTTAAAGAAGCCATTACATGCATTGTTCAGTGAGCAATCAGCACAGCCCTACCGTCACGCTGGCTTTCCAGCCAGTTTGTTATTTAAAGCAGTGACATTTATGCCGCTAGTCTATAGTTTTATATTTTCTATTGGCCTAAACTTTTCTATTACATATATAATTTTTAACAATATTAAAAGCAATATGTCCTTTGTATAACAGAACAGATTTGTGTATCACAAAAGTTGACAAATTACCTATTATATAGTTGTGAATTAGTTCTCACGTAGGTAACTCATTTTGGGAGGTAGTACCTATAATTTGTAAGTTAAGTATTATCAGTGTGGTATTAAACCCGTGTATTTCGAAATATTTATAATACAATTCCTGCTAAATGAACATTGCACAAAGCGGACGTTTCGAAGTATTGCAGTATCACAATAATTTAAAGCAATTGCTAATTGTGTTGCAGTGTAACACAGTTGCCTTCATTTATTTATTAGTGGCGGCCGCCGGTGCATATCGATTTAATTAATCGATGCCAACCATATCGATTGCTGTACTTTTACGAAACAATGGAAAAATGTTTCTTTGTATTTCACTGGTAACTAAAGGCATTGTAGCTTTATAATGGCCGATCAGAGGGTTACTTTTTGTTATGGTGCTTAACGAGTTTTTTTCTGCTGGAGTTGGCACGTTTTTGGACTACTATTGTTTTAAATATGCGACCTGTTTTTATGTAATGAAAAACCTACATATGAGCTCATAATTAGCTGGAGTGCTAGTACGAATAAATCGATATCGGAAATGTGAAATGAAATGTCGCAAGGGATAAAACTAAGTTTTCCCCGAAAGCAAAAATATTAAACCCTGTACTTAAACTGCAGACATGCTAAACTCAATGTTTAAATTGACAAGTAGTAAACTATTCAATCTTAGAAGAACCCAACGACATATGTCCATTATCACTTTTACATTTGTATATATATAGACTCAACGATAATTAACCAAAAGCCGGTAAACCAAATAGCATTTATATTCCTTGTTTAAAGCCAATACATTTCCGTAATTAATGTTCCAAGTATAATAATTCTAAGTGTTAAATCATAATGAATTCTGTCAATTGCGGCATTTAGGGGAATTAGCGCGGCCCTGATTGGGATGCGCGCTGCCCGACCTAAGTTTATCATCCCTAACGTATTATGAGTTCGTGACTTGAAATATTATTAAGATATTATCGTACATATGTTTAATAAACGCCTTATTAGTGTGCACTTATAGCACGGTTCTATCATAATTTACTAGTGAAAACTGCAATTTGCAACTTGTTATTCTCGAACTTATGAAGGAGAATTCTAAATCGATACTAATATTTACTTCGAAATAAAACCCACAACATTAAACTAACGACCAGAAACAAAAAGGGCAGTTTGTGTGCTTACATAGTTATTAAGTAATGGCTTTATTAACTCCCCATTATCTGACACAAGGCATCGTATAACTATAAGGACAATCCTGTAACCATTTGGTATGTTTTATGACTGTTTGGCATGGCGCCCTCGTATTGGGGTTAAGGATAATGGAGACAAGTCGTTAAATCTTCATAACACTTATGAAAAACCTCGAGGATGCTTCAGATAGCAAGCCAGCGGGAAATTATAGCACTAACGATGCTAATGAAGATACATAAGAACCTATATACATAGGTGTTATGTTACATAATAATATTTTCCGGAGAAGGAAACTACACGTTTTATGGGATTGTTTTAAAAGTCATCGTCAAAACCTTTATCAAATCTGTGGCCATGCTATATGGAGTATTGGTTTGCCCAGGTCCAGTTGAGGAAATTAAATAGGCAGTCGCTCCTAGTAAGATACTGGTACTCAGCTGCATTTGGTTAGACTGGATTCAGACCCCAATGTAGCTGGAAAATACGGATTTCAGTTTTCCATTATCTACTACACGTTATGTCTTAGTTTTACCTAAGACATACTTTCATATAAGGCCCGCTAAGAAATGTGTTCAAGCCGTGCATTTCGAAATGTAACGGCTACACTCTGATATTGAAGCAGTTATGAGCGCGCCAGCTTGTAGCTTATGTCAGAAACTGTTACATTTGCATGCCTCTAGTTACACTGAATATTAGAAAACCAGTTTATAGATAAACTAAGGCAAGTTTCTGTAGGGATGTTTCTGCGAGGTTAAAATTAAAGTATTTTTTTGTTTTGTTTATTTAGGGGCGGTTTTATTTCCTCCATTGTTCAGGTAATATTGTATTTACTTTAATAAAAAAATCCAGATTACCAAAGCATTAAACTAAATAAGTAAAGAGGCACTCATTCTTACACAATGTTGCATTTAAACGCGAGAAACAGTTGGTCAACTTTATGTGGGCACTTACGAGCATTCCGCGGGCAACATTTAGTTTCAGCGGTTTCAGTAGTCTCGTGTTTATAAAACGGAGCCGAAGAAGCCATAAACATAAATTTGCTCGTAAACCGTTAATCTGTTCAGACTTGACTTAATACACAGTTATGTGCCCCGTAAACTCCATGCAGGAGTTGTAAGAAAATTATGTGATAAAATTGACTAGATTTTTTATTTTTGTAAAGTAGATACCTACTAACTAAAGGTACATTTCGTTTATTAATCCACGTATGGAGTTTTAGTATCGTTGAAGTTGTGCATATTATGGGTAGAGTAAATCATGCAAATATTGTTATGACAATATCTTTCTGAGAAGATAAGATCATACCAATAAATTTTACCCAATTCAAACCTGAATAATACTTACTCTTGCAATAGATTCAGTGAAGTAAAATTCGCAGCATGACGAAGGACTAGGAGGATTATTTAATAGTTCTGTTAGTTTAATTCATTATGTCAAATAAACGGCCCGCAGCCGTCCGACGGAGGAACGATTATGAGGTGTGACACCTATCCGCTCCCGTGCTCAGGAGAGCTCATTAATCTGTCAGCCTCAGTATCAGTTCCGCTTGTCAGGCCTGTCATCTGGTCTCCGGGGTGAATCGGATAAATTCGGACGCTTTGACTAATTATGTGAATTGCTGTTTCAACTGACGCTTAATGTTTCTTAGTTGTGGAATAAGCGAAATTGCTGCAATACCCGGTCCATATATGTAACTTTGAGTGGGAATACTTAAATTAGAATAAAGCCTATTCTTATGTCGATAAAGGGAAAGTTCTTCACTCAAAACAATGTGAATCAAAACACAAAAACAGGGAGCGAACTTATAGCTAAGCAAGCAAGCATAATAAATCATTTATAAGGTCACCGCACACGTGTGCGGTATACGATCAGATTCTCCCACACGGAGCGTTTTCTAATTCCCGTCACGTGGTGTTGCGGACTAAGGCCAGGCTCGCAGCTGTGGTCTCTGCGGCCGCTGCGGATGCTGCGACTGAACAAATCCGCATTTGTAGACCGACGCCATTTGTGTCCCGCGGAATTGCGGAGCGCGTGTGGACCGAAAGTAATGACGTGCCGCTGTCGTCATAAATTGTCCGATAAAAAATATTAAACACATTCGTGCATTATTTCCACGCGCGTAATGGTTTATTACCTTGCTTGCGTAAGCGGTGAGCCGCTATTATGTTGTATCGCTTCTGTTATACAAATATTGGTTTTGGAGAGTTCTGTAGTCAGCGTGTTTCAGCTGAATGCCCCGGCTTGCCTACTATTCCACAAAATGACGCCTTTATACGCTACGTTGGATTAGAGAGATAATATTTCTGAATGCTATATATAAATCAAAACAAATCTATAGCTAGGTACCTATGTAGCTACATACTTGTTTTCTGGCTGCTGAACATCATGCGAAAATATTATTTAAATAAAATTCATGATAAGATGAAATAGTGATCAAAACGATCGTTTCCGTTTTTATTCTCTTCGTTTTTGAAATGCATTTAACATTTTTCTACTTTAAATATTTTATTACCGTTTCCTTTTCTTGTTATTTGTTTGACTTCGTTCTTTGAGCAATTGAGTTTATTTATTGAACAATTAGATGCATATAAGCGGGGCTATTTCTTTCTAGTAAAACTTTAATGAGCTCCACTGAGCAGTTAATTGTCTGTCGTCCCTGAGGGTAACTTATTTTGTTGGTGTAGTTGTTTCAAAATAAGTAAGTAGTTATTGTTTTTGTTTGCATTTCCAAAATTCCCTGTTGTAATGTACATAAATACCTATGTGCCAAAATAAAAATGTTTACATGTCATAATTTAAAGTAAGACGAGCGCCTTATTTAAAACTATAAAATACATAGCATATCTGTAAGACTGTAGTCTGTAAGTTACAAAGTTTCAGCCGGGAGCATCAGAAACTCGTGAGATGCATTCAGTACAGTTTTCTCCGCCACTGAGCATTTTTGAAAGCGAAGTTTACAGTGTGTAATTTCGATGCATTCCGGGAGAAGATAGACTTATTGAATTTTCTTGGATAACGACCTGTCGTTGAAACTACTGTGATTTACACAGGTATGTCATTTTTGGAAAATTATCGGAAATCTTCAGGTTCGGTAAGACCATCTACGACAAAGAACATGTTTAGATGCTATGAGGGGGTCATTGAATCATTGGTGCCGTCCATAATATTGGCCAACTGCCAGGTAGTAAAATAACAAAAGTACTTTTGTCACTCTAATTGCACCATGACATAGCCTAAGTAGTAGAAAAACACACAGCTGATATATAATATAAAAGTTGCGAGGCGTCAAGTGACTCAGCTAAATGTTTCAACTGCTAATTTGATCCTCGTAACCCGATAAACTGTCACGTAGGATTAGGAATTCGCTGAAACTGTCACTCCGACCATCAGTTATTCAGCAAAAGTTAAGCCGAGTTGCTTCCTACATTCAAAAGTTGTCACTCGATTAAAATGTATCGATTTACGCATCTTTATATAAAATACAAGGCGACTTTGAAAAACAAAGATATTGCAAACGCCTGTAATGATGTGCGAGGAAACGTGATCTTTATTAGAATCGCGATGTTTTACGTTATTCATGCGTCGAAGGTACATTTCACCTTTGAGGAGTAACACGCACGGTACATTATTCTCGCTTTATCTAGCCAATAACGACACCTCATTACCGGGAACAACTTGTAATATGCGCGGAATATTATGCTGGAAAATGTTAGCACAATTTTGTAGCGGCACCGTACATTTTGACACTCACGATAACTTTTTCACGAGTAACAGCGACCTAAAGTGTATAAACAAGCATAATGAGAAACCAGGCACGTACTAAAAGTAAACAACTGTTGGAACTGCCGTTCAGTCCGTAGTCACAATGCTAATCCTTTGATCGATTAATCCGTCGCTCCACGGCGCACTCTTGTAGTGCAATGCTAACTAGACACAAATTGCAATTACACATAGGCTAACACCAGCCTGCCTGAAATATTTTACTAACCATTTCTTTTATGAGTTCCCTCATACGTTAGCATACATACAATAATTACCGATACAAAATATGTATTTGATTCACGTATCTAGTGCAGCACATAGACAAGTTAAGGCCGTAATTTTCTGCCGCGGAAGATTTATTTCCTGCCACAAAGTATATTGGTTTGCGTCAAAACGGTGTTTTACTACTCCTTCCGAGTTCCGATAAGACATCGCGTATCGCGCATACAATCAGGGCCCGCGCGGTAACGAGTTAACTCCTTTAATATTTATTTATGCACTCCCCACATCCCCGCCGGGATTCGTAAGAGCTTCGAGTTATTTGCGGAATAACAAACTTACATTATGAATAAATATTCCATTTGAAACAAACTGTCAGTCAGAGCTGACGTTGAATGACAGAATAATCTTCGAAGCAGTTTGAAGCTCGTATTAGTGGGTATTATTACAGGATCTTAGAGCACGAAAAGCCTGAAAGGGTATAGGTTTGTAGCTGGGTTTGACAATAAATTGAATATTTTATGGCCCTAGCTAGCAAAAGCAGAATTTACGAGGAAGCGGCCTGCTCAGTATGGATATAAACTGCGAAGGATTGTTTATGACCTCTGTTGAAATGAGAAATTCAAAAACAGAAAAATATTAAAAATGCTATGTTGATTGTATTCAAATTTTATTGAAGCATAGCCTTATTTTATGGTAGAAAATGTAAAACATTTTTTATTTTATACTTCAAAGGGCAAATTCAAATCACCTACTAATAAAATGGCACTTTTTATTACGCATTACGAGGTTAAGCCATACGTGGGAAAACGATAAAATGCCTCATTATGGCTGTAACAGTGCTTCACAATTCAAAGCAAAGGAAAGTTTCTTGCAAAACTTTTACAACTTAGTCGTGGAGCTTAACATGTTGCAGCTGTCTTTTTCCTCTTGCAGAAACCTGGAAATTAATGTTTCCAGTCAGTTTTTCTAGTGTTGCGGCTGAAGTTTCACTGTTGTATTATTTACGGGCAGTTACAGTCCGTGTACAGGTTTGGGAACGGTCCGGGTTACGTATAGCTTTCAATTTCCTGTAGCCGCACATTGGGGCCACATAGCGTCACATGCAAATCACGATTGTGGAACATAAATCAAATGTGTCGCGTGCTACCTTGCACGTATTTCGGCTATTGATGAACATGTGTTAATGTTTGCTTAGGTAATTAAACTGGCTTGCTTATATGAAAACATTAAGGATTAAAAAGATAAACAGACCAATTTGTTAGACTGTGTAATAAGAAAGTGTTGAAATTACAGTCTCGTAATAACAATAAATAACCAACCTCTTTGCAGATACCTATGTATGTAAAAAGATTATTTTACTCTTCTCACTTTTCATTCACTCTTCATCACTCACTCTCACTCATCATTACTTCATTTAAAATTGTATTCGTGTGCACGTGGCTAGAGCTTTTTCTCCTGTTAGGTAAGTTAAACAAAATGGCGCGCGGCCAACTTTCAGTTTTATTTAATGTACCAAATACAACCTACGACACTGAAGTAACATTACTTTAGAAGAAAAAATATCACTTTAAATATATTTGAACCTTTTGGAATCAGAAACACTGTATATTCACGACGAATAAAAATAAACAAACTATGTTTACTTTTACATTATTATTCTTGGGAAGAGATTCGATGGCGAAATATACTTGATTCACGGAATAGTACAAAATACCCTTATAAAGTCGGATATGTTTGTTAAGTCGGATAAGTGTAATAGGGGGATATCAGTGTTTGTCTTTCAGTAGCAGTCCGATGTCGGATTCCGTAAGTACACTCTTGATATGCGATTGCCCTACTCGTGCTGTGTTTACCACTTTTGTTTACCTCTGTGATAATATACCGTATCGTCAAGAGTAAAATAGGGTCATAGAAAATGCCTGTAAGCTTTCTATCAATAAATTAAGAGGATGCTGACACAATCTGCCAAAGATGGCTGAGCAGGAAAGTTTGGATTTCCCATCAGAACGCCACAATTCAATTTAAAGATCATCCCTCAACCAACTCAATTTTCTTCCGGAAATAAATAGATTCCGATAAAAAGACGAAACGACCTGCACCTCACAGAAAATATCGTCGTTATTTTGCATAGAAATACACTATAACAGTAAAAATATCACTTTAACGTTCTCGAAGGAATAGGTAGCAGTAAACCTGAAGAAGTGCCTTTTGAAAGTAAGGTATATTTTAGTCATACCTATATGTAGTAGAGGATGACACTATTGTCATCAAACAGAAGAAAATAAAGTCCTCTGGCTGCCTTTAGCTAACATACTCCCAATAAAACCGCCAAACTGAATCAAACCTCTCGCTGCAACTTGCTCATTTTCAGCAGCACCAATCATAAATAAACCTATCAAACACGAACAAGGTAAACAGCATTAATATTACATCGTACTTAGTAATCCTATATGCAAGCAGCCCGTCATCGCAGCTTAGTACGTACATTAAGTGATTGTAACCCGTTACCTGCGTAGGCAGTGTTCAGGCATGCATACAGAACCACTCTGTTACGTGGCTGACAAATTTACGAGACAGGAATACCAAAACCGGGGATGTAATGCCTATTGTACGTAGGGAAGTGGCGTATGAGTTTCTGTATGTATAGGTACTAGTAGGTCGTTTCCTTTACGGCTTAATGATCCGTGATTAATATACATGCCTCCGTAGTATTGAATGTATATGTCGCAGGGATATGATAAAAACGGGGATTTGATCAATTCCCTTAGGGATTTGATCAAATCACGGAGGATGTTAAAATAACAAAACGATTTTATCTTTTCCCTAAACAAATCTAGTGAATTGAACAAATCCCTAAACTGGTTCAGTGAAATGACAAAAAACAGTCAGTTCATATTTGTGTCGCGCTTGCAAACACTAGGCAAGCCGTAGGTGTCTGTCACGCACGATGCAAAACGAAGAGACGTGCCTGTAAGAAAAATAATGTTTTATGTAATTCACGATGCCACAAATCAGCTACATGTACATAAGTGATTATTACAAATAGGCACATCATACGCAACTAAAATATTTTTTAAAGAAAATTTGTTCATTAAAAAAAAAAAATTGTTCTGAGTAATGGTGATTTTTATATCAATATTTCCTTGTATTGCACACACCTGATTATCATAATTATGTAGGTATATCTTACCCAATAAACCTTTAAAATATCAATGCAAAATTATTTTTGTCATTTCACTGAACCAGTTTAGGGATTTGTTCAATTCACTAGATTTGTTTAGGGAAAAGATAAAATCGTGTTGTTATTTTAACATCCCCCGTGATTTGATCAAATCCCTTAGGGAATTGATCAAATCCCCGTTTTTATCATATCCCTGCGACATATACATTAGAGATTATGCATGTAATAAAGGTAAAACTTTATGATTAGTGATTCTGCAGGTGGTAGTGTTATAGGTAATTAGAATCTAAAATAATAATCGACGGATTATATTATTATTTACTTATGGTTACTAGTCTTATGATACTGTAATTTTACGTTGTTGAAGTGGACCATTGCTTATTTTTACACCATTAGCAAAATTAAATTGAAAATTATATTACCTTTCACGTTATCTGAGAAACATAATAACATTTGCATATCATATCTAATAATAATAATAAAGCTTTTTTTTATTTCGGTATAAAGAATGTTTACATTTCACAGTGTTAGTAGATCACTTAAACTAGGTTAGTCTATAATAGTGTTTGTTATAATATATTTTTCTTCTTGTTCCTTTACACGAACCCCTTTCGGGTAAAAGCCTCCTCTAATTCCTTCCATTTCTCCCTATTTTGGGAAACTGCCAACCAGTCTTCGCCTGCTACTTCTTTTATATCGTCAGCCCAACGTTTAAATGGTCTGCCTCTACTTCTTTTTCCAGCAGGCCCTGCCCATTTGGTAGTTTGTAGGGACCATCTCTTGTCTGTGTATCTTGACAAGTGACCAGCCCATTTCCACTTAAGTCGCAAAGCTTGTTCAAGAGCATCTGTAAGTTTGGTTTTCCTCCTTATGTCTTCACTTCGAGTTTTTTGTATTTTTCTTATTTTAAGCATACTTCGTTCCATTGATCGCTGGCATGTTTTGATTTTACTTTTTATTTCTTTTGTAAATGTCCATGATTGGCTGCCATAAGTTAGGCTTGGAACTATACATGTTTCCATAACAATTTTCTTTAGTTTTAGATCATAGTCTCCCTTCAAAATATCCTTATGTAGCCAGTATTTCTTCCAAGTATTGTTGATCCTCCTATTCACTTCCTCTTTATTACTATTTTTGTTGAATGAAACTTGTTTTCCGAGGTACACATATTCTTGTACATAATCCATCTGATGTCCAAAGACCTTAATAGGTCTTTGTATGCTGTTTGTCATCACCTTAGTCTTGTTTGCGTTCATTTGTAGACCACATTTTTTACTTTCATATGCAAGAGATTGCATCATTTGTTCTAGTTCTTTGGCAGATTTGGCAAACAAAATGATATCGTCTGCAAATCTCAGATGACTAAGGTAGTGTCCTAGTACGCATAAGCCATTGTGGCTCCAATCAAGGTTTTTGAAGACACATTCCAATACTGCTATAAAGAGTTTCGGTGATAGGGGGTCCCCTTGTTTGACTCCTTTCCCTATTGAAATCTGTTCTCCTTTATTTTCCATCTTGATTCTGCTTGTGCTTTGAGAATATATGTTTTTTATGATGTTGATATATGTCTTACTTACGCCACAGACATTAAGGGCTTTCCAGATAGAAGTGTGTGTTATGGTATCAAATGCCTTTGTGTAGTCCACAAAGGCCACATAGAGAGGTTGATTGAGTTCTTTAAATTTTTCTATTATTTGTTCCAAGGTGTGAATATGGTCTATTGTTGAGAACCCTGAGCGGAAGCCTGCTTGTTCGATTGGTTGTGATGCGTCTATGATTGGTGCGATCCTGCTCAAAAGTATTGTTGCAAAAAGTTTATAAATGCTCGGCAAGAGACTTATTGGTCTGTAGTTTCCAATGTCCAGTGGATCTCCTTTTTTGTATAGCAGAACTATATCGGAATTACACCATTGTTTGGGGACCTTTTCTGTTTGGATGGATAGATTAAAAACTTGTGTTAGGTGTGACAGCAAAAGGGGGGCCCCAATTTTTAAAATTTCATTAGTGATGTTGTCCGGACCTGGACTTTTCTCTGTTTTGAGTTTATTGAGATGTTCGAGAACTTCACACTCATCGATAGGTTTCACTGCTTCTTCTTCCTCTTCAAAATCTATGTGACTGTCTTCTGTCTCATTTGTTTCCGAATGTTTTTTATACAACTCCTTGTAAAACTCGGTGGCATGGTTGATTACCTCTTTCCTTGTTTTTGTTTCACCAAAATCTTTTTTGAGCACTCCTATCCAGTTCCTATGTGTCATTAATTCTTTATAAGCTCTTTTGGGACTTCTATATTTATTTAAGTTTCTCTCTACAACTTCTCTTTTGTGATTATTGTAATCATTTCTTATGGCCTTGCTACACATCTTGAACAAATTCTTTAACTCTTCTTTCATTTCTTTGGATTTGTGTTTTGTTTGCATTAGTTTAGTGCGTCTATCCATTATGTCTTTTGTTGTTCTGCTCAATATTTCGTTCTCACCTTTTGAATTGTTATATTTTATTTTTAGGCTGCTTATAATTGCATGTTCTATTTTATCATAGTATTTTTGTACATTATTTTCTTCAGGTGGTATACAAAATTGTGTCTCCAGGTTTTCGTTAAGGCTTGCTAAATACAATATTTTTTCATCGTCAGATCTAGGTGTTCTAGGTAAGGAGCTGTAAGTTTTTCTGCTTTTCTTTGGTGATTTCAAGCTGAAAGATGATCTCAGTAGTCTGTGGTCCGAAGGGAATGGCACATTATTTAGTACTTCTATGTTAGTTATTTGCTTTGGTTTGTTGCACATAATGTAATCAATTTCATTTTTTGTTTTTTGGTTTGGAGATATCCAGGTCCATCTGCGATCAGCGTCCTTTTTAAAAAACGTGTTCATTATGCTCAGTTTTTGTTCGCAGGCATACTGTACTAGTTTGTTACCTCTTCCATTTCGTTTTCCGTACCCAAAATTTCCCATTATATTTTTTTCATAATTTTTAGGTTGTCCTACCCTAGCATTGAAGTCTCCCATTATAATTACATTTCGATCTTCATACTCTTGTGCCTTTCTTAAGTCGTTATAAAATTTACCAGTCTCCTCTTCGGAAGCTTGCTCAGTAGGTGCATAGACCTGCACAAGAGTTAAGAGTTCATGTTCATATTTTAATTTCAGTACTGCCACTCTTTCTGATATGTCTGTGAAGCTTACAATGTTTTGTTTATGAATTTTCTTGACTAAAAAACCTACTCCATACAGCCCGGCTGTTTCGCCTATGTAGCATAGTATGTACTCTTGATGTTCTTCTATATTGCAGCCCATTCTTCTTACTTCTGCCAGGCCTATTATGTCGAAATTTATGTTCTTGAGAGCGTAGGTCAGTTCTAGTAGACGTTCTTTTGAAGACAACGACCTCACATTATATGTGCATATCTTCAGTTGCTTTGGTTTAGTTTTAAGCATTTGTTTTAGTTTATTTTCTGGTGTGGTGTTATGTTGGAGTTTAGAGGGTTTTGGTCTTACACTCCCACGATGACCAGTCGGCTTGGGAGCAGGTTTTGATTGCTACTTATTTATATTTTCTTTGAGTAAGTTGCTTCGAGGACGGGTCATAATCTCATAAACATTTTTTGCAGCAATTTTCTTTGGGCCCCCCGATAAGGGTTGTTGGTTCTGATTAGGCGAGTAGGATGGTTCCCTCTTTCTCTTCTCGCTTTTTTGTATATCTGATGGTTTCTTAACTATAAGTTTTTCTCCTCGCAGGTAGGCAATATTGCCTTTGTTCCTCTCTTCTTTGAGTTTAGGCTGCAAAGATTTTCTTATTTCTAACGTTTCTTTTGTAAAGTCCTCTTTTATGTATATTCCTTCCGGGAGTTTCTTTTTGCTTTTTAGGATTAAGTTTCGTCTCCAGTTGGAAGTGAAGGAGATCAGTATAGGTCGGAGTCCGTTGCTTGTTTTTTGTCCGATCCTATGAGCTTTATCGATTTCATATTCCTGGATATCCAGTGACATGTGCGTGTTGATTATTTCTTTCATGAATTTTACTATAGTTTTTTCTCCTTCGCTGCCCTCTTTTATTCCAAAAAATAATAAATTGTTCTTTTTATTCTGTATCTCTAATCCTTTAATTTTTTCTTTTAGTTCCGTCACTTCTGCTTGAAGGTTCTGGTTTTGTTCCTCTAGCATTTTGAACCTTTCGTCCAATTGCTGCGAAATATTGTGGGTAACAGCCTTTGTAATTGTTATTGTTTGTCTATCCATTTGTTCTTGAATTTTTTCCAACAAGAATTGCATTTGGTCTTCCATTTCTTATTTTGATATTTCAAAACTTGGCGCGCAAATTATTTAATGGTAGAGTTTAACTTCCTTGTATGGCAACACTCTATCTGTCAAATTCAAGTGAAGTTGGTTGCATTGGAACTTGACGTGACAGTTTTGTCTTTGGTTTACACACAATCGTTTTTGAGGTTATGTTATGAATATTTTCACAGCAATATTTAGTTATTTAGAAGATAGTTTGTGAGTAATTTGTTCAATTAATACACTTTCCACAACTAAATGTTTGTTTATAACTGTTGTATACACTGTTTTAACTTGTTTAGACACTTTTTTACGAGGTTTTATTACGAGTGATTATCGGAACGTCCGTTGTTAGCTACGCCGGAACCGGAAAAAAACCATATCATATCTATTGACAATTATTCCGTATGTAACGTAGCTCAATTACTGTTAAACGTTGAGCTATTCTAGCAATTATCTCGTCTGAACCGATACTGAACGGATAATACTCTATCAATAACAGTGTTGATTAGTGTGAATCGAGCCTTAATCATCGCTCGCCGTAATCCTTAGTTAAACATCGATATTAATCCGATTGACGGTCACACTATGAATTTCGATTGCGCTGCACAGCTTTAAGCGATATAGGTTTATCTCTCTGCAAGCGCTGAAATCGCTTTTCGGTTACGTTATTGTAGTGCATGCAATTTCTTGTAAGACGCTTTTGAGACTACGTGGGTACATTGAATACCCATCATGGGTAAGCTGGTAGAGCCGGGACAATTCTCCGGATTTATTTCATTTGTATTCGGCTCGGGGAAGTGGGACATCTGTTATTTATGTAGGTTCTCAATATAGGTAGGTAGAAACATTTATAGATTTGACAAATTATATGCTCCATGCCTTTTGATTAGTTATATAGTTACAGTTATGGATGCCCTACCCTTTTTAGGGTCGTAGTGAAAAACTGAAAGCTTTGCAGTACAAGACGAATGGTAGTGGTCTAATGGAAAAAATCTAGTAAGTGCCTTCAGAAAGAGAATATGAAAGGAATCGTGTTGTACTGGCCCTGTACGATTAATGAGAATCGGCATTATATACTATCTGATAACGGTTTTATCCCATTTGGGTAGATATGAAAGTGATCCATAACAGTTTTCCTATGTAGCAGTTGATAATAGGCATATTTATTTAGCGTTGATATTAAATTGTATAAGGATAATGTATCTACGATAGCACTGGCCTCGTAATCACAAATGCCACCACGTTGATTTTTCCACCTGAAGTTCCTAAGATTATGCTGTCAATGCTGTAAGAGGCAAAAAGTCTCCGTAAGTAATATATGACTTCTAAATACATGAAGGAATGTGGCTGTGCTTAATAGTCCTCCCACGTAGAGCAAGCGTAATGTTAAATTATTACGTTCTCACTCGCAATTTCTGGATGCTTTTAATATCGTTCATTTGTGTCAATTTACTGCGCTTCTCCACCGTGCAGTCAAACTGTATTAAAAGAACAAATTAAACTCGGAATGAGTAGACCGTCAAGAAAAGAGCAAGACTTAATTTAATTATGAATAGCTAGCTCTCAGGGAAGACATTGTGGAAGGTGAGTTACAGAGAATTACCTCGGCGACACTCCGTAATGGACGCGCTCGTTATTGCGATATCAATTTGGTTAAGAGGATTCAATTCGACAAAGTGATTTTTTTGTTATCAATTTCAATAATTCAGGCATGTGTTTTGAACTTATCTGTAACGTATTTGCAGTCCAGAATAAGCTACGACTATGAATCACTGCAAATGATTAAAACGGTTATTAGGCTAAGAAGCCGTTACTAACTCAAAGTTGGCAATGAATCCTTGGCTGTCGGGAATAAGGCCGAGAGCTAAGTTAAACGCCTATTACGGCAGAAATAGGCAGCCTATTTACTTAAGATTGTGTTATTTATTTGCTAACGGGAGCTTGGAGTATCGTTTCGTCGCCAAATAAACTAGCAATTGTGGGCATAACATTGTGTAAATGAGATTTCTTTCCATTGAGAAGCCGTTTCATTCAATAATTTAGGTGAACTCGTGTGCTTGAACTGAATTCAGGAAGTTCGGCTTAACACTACCGTCAATTATTCAGTAGTTGTGGTTAAGGGGTGTAAAAGCTCTGAGAATACTTGATGAAGATAGGGTGATATAGTGTAAAACTTCCGAACGGTTCATGCAGGTTAGCGCGGACAAAGGAGCGGAAAGTGTTACGGGAGGCGACGGGAGATTGACAGCCTCCGACCTGGGACGGGACGAGGCACCGTCTCTGACGAATGTGTTTAAGAATTTACTTCAGCATTCAACCAGTCAGCATCGAATAAGATAGATTACAATGTTTTTCCGTTGAGACACCGACTCCGTATGCATTGTTAAGCACGCGGATGTTCTATGATGATGTGGATGACCCTATACGTGAAGAGATATTTATCTTCTACGCGACGTAGCTTTGTTTAAGTAAAAAAGTTGCACTTGCATAAAACTTAAAAAAAAAACCTATTTTAAAGCACATGGCCAATAATTTAGATGCTGGGTAGAATTTAAAACTACTGGAAAATTTCCAGGAAGTGAAAGTTATCATGAATATGAAAATACCAAATCTGTAGGTACGTACAGTTATTTTCTTCAACAATTTTTAAAAAATAAGATGATAATTTTATAGCTGTCCACAGACCTTGACTTTCATTTTGTATCTTTGAAAACTTTTATTCTGTACCACGTTAACGAAATCTTGCTTATCTCTTGGAAATGATAAGTACTGAAACCGTTTCCTTTTGTTGTGAAGGTTGACTGACCGTGTACGAAAACCCGACTTATCACGGCATATTGGCGCTGGCACGGATATTCGGACCTGTCCTTTGTTGTTATTCCCAGGACCTTGTTAAGTTCCATCTCAAAATAAACGAGGATTGTGTAACCAATAGATGTTCGAAATCGGTATCCGTTTGTTATCGTCGTCAAATTCTGTGTATCTCTTAGATGAATTCCGGTATCTGAGGCGGAGGTGCTAATGCTCAGGTTTGCGGTCGTCTCGGTTCAGTTGGCAGTCCCAGACGCCAGTGAGCCGGGGAATATTGTTCACCGCACCGGCCCGCATTGCTAGATCACGTTTATTTACCGGTGGACAACTTTTCAATTGCATCTCTGATACGTTACGACTTTTGATTGATGGGAGAAATTGTGTTTCTTTTTCTATGATAAATGAAATTGATATATTTCACCAAAATATGTTGTAAGCAGCATAATGAACTCCATTATTTTAGAAGATTATGTAAGTAATAAAAAGGTAGATAGCTATGTACCTTAATACTATACTTATAAAACGTCGAGTTAATTAAACTTCATGTTAAGCATTTTTAAGAAAATATCTACAAACTCATTTCATTAATTGCCTTTCAAAGGCAATTCAACTAATTTATTATACAGCACGTAACAACACAATAACAGCCCAGGGAATGGAATAATAGACTCCAGTACAATTAAACTGTCCGTTAAGGATTTGTTCTGGTACTTATAAGTAATGACTAAAGTTAACAAAGTTAGTGAGTTTCCGCCACATATAATATTTGTGTCGGGTGGAGGCGCCCGCCAGCCCCGACAATAATTTGCCGAAGCTTAGCGTTAAGGGTCAAATCAAATCAAATCAAATCATTTATTTCATGTAGGCCTTTACAAGCACTTATGAACGTCAAAATTATAACTAAGTTTGATTCTAGTTGCCCATTCCAAAAGTAGCTTCCTATGGAGAAGAACGGGCAAGAAACTCCATGGTTACTCTTTTTAAAAACATAATAGGTGTAACAATTTGTATGTATTGATACATACGACAATAACATGAAAAAGAAATGTTTACAATATTTTTTGGGTTGACTTTGAGAAAGTTATACAATGCAAGTTGAACTAGGAAGTTATTAGAGAAAATTATCATTGGTCATTGGGTACACTATCCCGGATTTGAATATCGTTCCTGTTTTTATGTTAGAATTTCAGACATCGTTATATGGAAGCAATACGTTACGTTTTATCAAAGTAATAACTCTTGCAATAAAAAAAAAAACTAAACTGCAAACAGCATTTTATAAGGGAAAAATCACTATTTATTTTTGTACCGTATAAGTACCTCCAATATTGCGGATGTTGTCTAGAAAAATGGCTTCTCCACACGGAAGCTCAACCTAAACAAAAATAAATTGTAAATAAAACAAAGGAACCTGATAAATTGTAGCTCCTAAGTAACAGTGAGCTACGAACTTGCTGCGAGAGCTACGACAATTCAGAATAAATTGATTTAGAACTGTCTGAACTGACTGCTTGAGCTGTATTTTGGCGAAATTCTCCGAAAATACACGTAGACTCTGCCGGTTAAGTTTATGTAAAGTGGTTTCAGTATCCTACCCTGAATGCGAAGCACGGCTAAACGCAATGTGGTGTCACCTTATTACAGCATAGATTTCTCCGAAACGGGGAACGCCAGATGTGTTTTATGATCAGACTAGAAAATTGTAATTTGTATTCAGTAATCTTATTATCTATTTTATTACTTGTATATCATGCGACTTATCACATGACATATAACAACGTTCTCTGGGTCTTTTGATCTCGTCCTCGTGTAATAATAACATCATGTCAAGGTTTAAAAACATTGTATATTATGATGTTAACGTTTCCTTTGAGGATACCGCGGCAGTGCTCCACGATTGACTCGTCACAAGTCTGTCAGCCTGTCGGGCGCGCCCACTAACTTCACCCTTTAATTCCACTTTCCCTTTTGCCCTTTAATTAAAATCTAAATTGACCTGAATCTGTTTATTTATTCAATGCAATATCCACATCTATTTGAGCTTATCTTTGTACCGATCCCTCGTTAAGTAATTACGGCGGTATGAATAACATAAATAAAAGATGAATGCCAAAATCTAGAGATTGCTCCGCTCTATATGTAACATCGAATAATCCGCGATTACTTTCGTAAGCTAGTGAGGATGTACAAAGCGATTCTAAGATTTTGAGTGCCATAGGTATCTATATAATTTTCGATCTTGCAGTGACTATTATTTTTCTTATCCCACGTAAAGAGGCACTTTCGCTCTAAATAGCACCATTGACGGGTGTTGGCGGCGGGACGCGCGACGCGGGGGGAGCGAGCTAAAAATAGACGACCGCCATAGTGGGACAAGGCCATGCTCTCGGCGCCTTAACCCGGCCTACAGGTACGGCTTACCAACATCCTTGTGATTAATCTTGGCGTATTTGCGAGCTCCATTCGAGTGTTGGATTAGACGCACTTAGATAAATCTCAAACGCCTCTTGACGACTCGTGTTTCGGGGCTGAATATCATGGCAAATACCTGCACGCGAGAACACGATCGCTCAACAGTAATCTGAGAACGATTAACAAACGTTCTCATTGATTGTTTTGTGATTAATGTTATATGAAGTAAAAGGAGAAAGATAACTAAGTACCAGTGCGTAATTTATATAATTCGGATAACATTATATGCGTTTTGGTTTAACCTGTACCTAATATATATAGAGGTATAACACTATATCACCTGTTAATAAATAAATAAATGCAACGCATAGCTGTACATCATTCAAGACGTAGATATTTATAGGCAGGTAGGTACTTGGTATTTCAGAGTGTTATCGTGAATTTTTCGATTGAGTATTCCTATAAATTATCGAACTTAATTTTGTATTCATGTATGAAGTATTAACAAACTTATAGATATTGATGGATGGCGTGAATGAGCGGCGGAAAGCTGGCACTAATGACGCTCGCATTTTGTTCTCACTGCCTCAAGCAAGATTAACGACGCTCAACCCTTTTTTAATTATGCAGCTTTTGTGCTGAAGAGTGGCTGAGTTTTTTAATTTGTCTCCAAAGAGTCTTGGTTAGGAACTTGAAACTAACAAATTAGAAACAAAAGCGAGATTAACTTCATACCTTCGCGAATAAATTATGCTGCGGCGTGCCTACGCGGATAAAAATGTAGGCGGTAATACAGTATCTCGTAAACTTTATTTAGCTGTCACCGTCGCGTGTACCATTAAAAAGTTGTAGCAAATGTGAAATTTATTTAATATAGTTTTAACTTCCTTTCCGTGCGAAACATTCATTACTCGACCTTCGCGATGATAAATGAACAGATAATTGCGAACTGTGCAAGTTTACCGGCGGAAACTTCGTGGCTAAGTAGTGAGCCACAGATGTGAACATTTCGTAATAACAAATGTATGGGCAGAATATTACTGAAAGTATTGAGAATGCCACTGATGATCAAGTTCGAGCTGTATGCCTTGGGGCTTTTAAGAGAGCTGCATTCATCCACTAGATGTGTTTGAGAGGCGGTGAATGCCATTTTCGACGGAGTATGAAAAGGAAAAAGCGCTTTGCAAGCACCTGTGTATGTATTCATTCTTTTGTTCGGCGGAGGGCGGTCGAGAGCCGACGAGGCGCTAGCACGCTTGCCGCGACAAATTTTAGGATACAGTAAGTGTCCAATACTTGTACCTTGTTGTCTGAATAATTTATCAGATAGGTATCTCTTATATAAAAAAAATATCATCATAAATAGAACGCCGCTTAATATATTAAGAATAAATCAGACATGGAAAGGCATACACGTATTTGAATAAAATTTCGTAAATTTGTATTAATTGACTCAGGTAATTTCACTGGATAGTTGCGCTGAATCTTATAAGGTGCTTAAGAACACACAACATAACAGTTAAAAATAAAACGAAATTACATATTATTGTATTCAACACTAATATTAGCCGTGTTCCTAAACTCATCATTCTTAAAGGGAGATGTTCTTAATTAAAGTGTAAATCAAAGGAATGGAGTTCGCTTAGAAGTAAGGAAACATGTTAGTTCAGAGTCTGAGATGGGGGTTATCATTAGCTATGCTTACTATACAAACATATAGCGCTAGATGCTCACGATGTTGTAGGACTGCGGCAACTTTGCAGATGTAGAGCTTTGCAGGGACAATACGACTATCCACTGTGTAGGTATGTATACCTGACATTTGAAACTAACACCTTTGTTCTAGGTACTATGGATTTCATAATAAGTTTGGAAAAACTACTCTCAAACACCTATTCGAGAGGCTTTTAGAGAGGCTCAATGAACACGTTGGCGTTATTCAAAAGAAAACCCGAGGTCGGAGTGGCATTTAACTTAGGTGTGCAAGAAGGTTTTATGTGAAATGAGCGCGGTATTGCACGAGAGCTCATAAGAGGACGATTATATGCTGCCGTCTACGTGTTTTGTTTTAAAATCTTTTAATATTATTTCTCCGGCCTCCTGCGTACTACTTACCTACTTACATTTTAATGCTTCTTTATTGCCTTGGAACAATGCGTCTCTCTCCGAGCTAATAAAACAGCCCACTACAGCCAACCCATTTCGATTATTATACAAGCTACTACGATGTTAATATTAGTAGGCCTAACGTATAAAACCTTACACAAAAACTGAGTGTAAATGTGTACATACAAACGCTTCGTGTACGTGAACATTTTCGCTTTTATCACATTCGTTTCTTTGTGTCACCAGAATAAATAAACAACAAGGAAAAAATTATACCGAAAACTCGAAGGAGGCGGAATACTTTTTTGTGTACTGACAAACGAAACTTTCAGACTCGGCCTGGAGGTTCGACGGCGCAAATTGCTGCCAACGGGAGAGTTACCACCAACAATAGATAAAGTACTAACCGCAGTAATTATCCGGTGGGTTTCGCAGCGAAAGAGCATCTGGCCTGTTGGTGAGCGAGGATTCTCGTTAGCGCGGGGCAATATGCCTTATGTTAATGAGGTGGATGCAGAGTGCAGACGTAATGAGCCGCCCGCCACCCCACATGCTACATGTTACACACTACCCACTTACGTAATTACAACTGATTACATTACATGTTTCATGTTTAACAATTTCTCTTACGCACGTAGACAATATATGTCGCGTAGCGTGTTTTTTAATATTGAAATGCACGTAAAAAGTTACGGTATCCTTCGGTTGTTTCCTCCTGAATATTTAATAAGGTTTAACACGTTTGTATACAAAGAAGATTCGATTGACTGCAGCCGTTAATAAACGTTAGTAATTGAATCAGTCAGATTATCGGAAACATTCACGCACGTCAATATTCATAGCTACTCACTTTTGTAGCCATATTGAAATATTCTGTGCAAATAAAATGGCCTTTTAAAGTGAGCTAATGTTATTCCAGCACTCATTCACGTAGCTGAGTGTTTTTTGAAACAGTTGAAAAAAATGGTTATTAGGTACGTATTGAGTCAATAATAGAATAAACTCAATAGTATTGAGTAAAATCAACTACACTACTACAGTATAGCCTAACTTCCATTGCATTACGTCGTTGGTACCTCTTAGAACCATAAGATAGGTATCGCGATTGTCACGATTTGATATTCAAATGTGTATATTTATCTAGTACGTTACAGCTTGGTAACTCTGGAGGGAAATGGCTGTATTTGGGATGAAGCTTACATAATCCGCGATCTGACTTCATAGGGCCCAATACATTTTTATATGGAAATTGGAATACCGTCGGGTATACTTTACATCATTATGGATATTGAAGAACATAATGATTGTATCTTTTGAGGAATTTACTTTCGGTAACGCCTATCACTGACTAAATAACTTTTTATATAATGATAATTTAAAAATGATTTAGGAAAAGAATTGCCAATATAATGTTCCTATCTAAACATCTGCCTCGCTCCATAAAACTCTGAAATAAAAGATTTAAATTATACTTACTTATAACTCGAGTTTTTTAAACTTGTTTCATTTTGCGTCCAGATCTTTTCGACTTTAAATTACTTCCATAATTTATCTACTTGTAAAGTAAGGACAATGTTGGGCTAAAAATATAAATATAATAATTCTGATGGCAGAGTTGCTAGATTATGTAAATGGCTTTATTAGCATTTGTTTTAACACCTTTGTTCATTCTCCTTTATCTTAGAAAGTTTGTTAAACGGTTAAAGAAGTGACTACGTACTTATTTATAGTCATCTAATAATAACAAGCTGATAGCTGATGTTTAATGCTTGTCTTGAAATCGAAGTAGTCTAATATTAAAAAAATTACAAGAGCCTAAAATGAAGAAAAGCGTTGAAAACAATGTACTTTTTCCAATTAGTGTGTCCCTTTTGATTACCTTATTCTAAGGAGGCGGAGCGGAAATGTCTACGGTACGAAGTAATAAAACCGAAGAGTTCTGTTATAAAGCTGAGCGCCAGAATAAGCTCTTCCCTTTCTTTAAAAACCTACCCTAATCCCTTTCTTTTAAAATATAAAATACAACTAAGTTCAGTTTGGGAGCTATTCCCTGAAGTTTTAATCAAATTAAATGTTATTCGATGTAGTTGCAGGAAAGCGTATTTTGTAAGGTCATTAACGTTGAAAACGTGCTCGTTGTGGATTCCTTCAAATGAAAGACCTTTTTAAGGCATTGCGGTATCAGTTTTGAGTCTACTTCAAGTTTATAAAGAAAGATAGATTTAAAATGATAGATTTTAAAGATTTTAGCAATTGTTCAGCGTGTTTACTGGATATTTAGGTGAAAATAGACACAATCGTCAGTTGAATGCTTACTATTAAGCGAAGATTGTAGATAAACACTACTAAATAGTAGCTATACTACTTACATAATATTCCTTCCTAGAACATTAAGAAAGTCGTAAAACCTAACAACTGCCTATAAAGCAAAGATAACGCTTTGTATTTCCCGAGACAGCAACGATACAATGATTAATGAATAGCGGTACTGACCGAATAACGTATTCAATGATATTTATTCAGGATCGACCCTTTGAATATGTTTGCTAAGTAAGAAAAAGTGAACATTTAGAAAACTGTTTGTTCTCTAAACACCTTCCGTGTCGCGCTCGGATAATGCTGTCACCGCTCTGTGAAAACGAACAAACAGGTTTATTGGTCCGTGATCAGAATATATGTTCGATGAATAAAAGCTCGTGTTAGTTGTTTTTGGAATGGTGTGTTTGTGGCGGGTGACGCCGCAGCGGCGCGGCGCCTCGCCAACAGCCTATCACGCCACTGTCTTAGGCCTCTGGGCGACACATTCTGAGATCGCCACTTAAAATGATTCATACTATTCTGTCCCCTATTAATTATGCCAATTCTTTTTCATAAATTGGCATAGAATTTCATGAAACTTTATACTGAAATAGCACTTACAGATTCTATTTGAAGACGAAGAATATTTTCCTTAGATAGATACGTGTTTAAAATGCCAATAAAATACTTGGTTATATCGCCGATAGAACATTTTCTCCATCTAAAGCTTCTGAAATACGGAACGTCTCGGAAAAATCGGACCACCTGGTGACTATAACTTACTTGTACCCTACATTTCGTGTCTGCAGATACGAAATATTCCTTTTCCTTTAGATATTCGCTGGAGCGTGATGGTCACAACTTACGGATGTCCCACAGTGTATACGAATATAACCAGCGTTTGTGAAATTTATCTTTGGAGTATCTGAAGACGTTTTCTGTTATTCTTTGTATTAACCTTTTTGCTTGGTGCTGGAGCTATCTTCTTACCACGGTAGTAAATTAGTGAAAAGTGTTAAAATTTAAGCATTGTAAGTACCTAGTATTATCTAAATTAATCTGCGAAAGTTGCCTCTGGATTGTACACGATAGTTGGCATAGTTAAGTAAAACCAGGCTTATTTAAAGGATTAGATCGTTAAGGTAAGCGGTAATCAGCGCCAAGGGGCGAATAGTTCGAGTATTTTCTACTTTAGGGCGCCTATTAGTTAACTTTGCAAGTGAGGAGGAGGCTATCGTAAACACCTGCTGTCTGAATAAAAAGTACCGCCCACAGAACATATTGTATAGAAGTTACATATTTGTTATACCTTTGAGTACCGTATGGTATTCTGCTTCAACGGCAATGGTCACATTCGCAATGCCCGTTGCAAATCTGTGGTTACCAAAAGAGAGAGATAAATCGGCACAGAGAGCGTATGGAAATTGGTTAGAAAGAGAAATACGGTTGCCATAATTGTGGTTAAATGTGGCTATGATTAGCAGACGGGTCCTGCGGTTGCCCTAGGGCAACGTTTGTCCGGACCGGTCACCTGCAGAATACATTTTACGTATAAAGGGATATTATAGCAAAGAACGAGTACAATTTTATTAATGTAGAGGTATAAGGTATAAGACAAGAAAAGAAGAAAAATATAAGACAAAAGGTGTTATATATGGGCTACCTACAATGAAAACAAAATCAAGAATTCTTAACTATATAAAAATTATTCCATTTTAATCTAATCAAAATTGATTTTTTCCCAAAAGAAAAGCCATTCTGGCTGTATTTCACAGTTTTTGTTGATTCACACTTTTTTCTAATATGTAGGTAGATGCGTAGCACGGAATGCTGACTTATATGTATGAAGCTTCACAAATATTTACGCTGAAAGCAACTGAGCACTTTTTTATTGATATGAATACGCGCGCAGAGAAATCATCAGGAAAATATGAAGCGTGTTGCTACGTAGAAATATATATTTTCCTTCCCAAGTGGAAAGTTTGAAATGTCAGGAAAATTAGAATGAAACATTTACAGTCTCAAATGAAAATAAAATTTTCAATCACGTAACTGAATGTCGGGAACTATGTGACCTAAAAGATAAGCAATGAGTAAATCGATAATTTTTTTTTTTTTAATGCGTGGAAGACTAGCAGTTTCTCTCGGATTCAACCGAGAGAACTGCTTCCCGCACCATTTAGCCAATGACACCCAGGGATAAACAAAAAAATGTTTTCCCTTTATAATATTAGTTTAGATTTATTTTAATACTGCAGTCATGAGTAGTCTTCTCTTCATAAGAAAAGTATTTTTGTATCAATATTTTTTGGTGATTACTGATTACTAAAATTACAATTATCTAGGTCATTTGAACCTGTACCACAACAGGACACAGTAAATTCCACTCGAGTCGTTTGCCCAAATGTCCACTCGCTATCGTTTTAAGCTCCACAAATAAGTACCTTCATATATCGCATGGGTACTGTACCGCATAATCCTTCCCATCTGCAATATAGTCTGCAGTATAATCTGCATATAGTACCTACTAGAGTGGGATTTTTGCTGAAAAAGTCTAATATATCTTTAAACAATAAAAACCTACAACTAGATACATGCGTGATATACTTACTATCAGTTGATATTAAAAGAGATTACAGTTGAGTCCACATGTATAATGTAATTAGGTTTATGGATATATTGAATACAAATATTTATCAGCAGGTGTTATTTTCCTTCCAATTTCTCTTTTAGCTCTGTTTGTGAAGACATTTATTTCACTTCTCTGGCACAATTTTGCAGTTTTATTGTGCCAGTATTGGATTACAGCCGCAATAGAAGCGTTGGCATTGCGAACGAAAGTAAAAAGAATGATTGCAATCACAAACCTAACGAATGTATGGAAAAAGAACAAAGCAATGTTTAACCCCTAAAAGGTTAAACTGGCATTTTATTAGTTGTTGAGACTGTTGTTTCCAAACAAAATAATAATGTTGTTCATTCGATAACGGTGGGACGTACTGATACGTCGTCAATTACCCGCAGCGGTGCGCTTGACAGTCGGGAATTGACTGCGGAAAAACATTGCTTGCATATTCCCGAGTTAGAGGAAAGACTATAAATATAAACAACGCCTGGAGACGCTCCTGTCTCGGGAGTAATGTAAGGAAAACTTATCCAGTTAAACTTTCCAAACCATTTGGGTGCCTTCTGTGTGGCTTCGCTTAAAAATTTCTTTTGTCTCAATTGCTAAGGAAAATATAGTATGGCGTGACCATTAACTTATTTTGTAGTAAAATACGGCTTAAATGGAGCTACTTAACTTGTATGGCTCCTTACGTAATGTTTCCGGACACGTAAATGTGTTTTTCTTCTAACTAAAACTGGCGCAGTACAATGTTGGTCAATATTTCTTATCGTGTACCAAATACTACCTATTCAACGAACAGCCTATTTTAACATTCAGAGTCTTCGTATATATGAAATAAAAGCAAACCTTTCCATTCCTTCTTTGCTCTCATAATCATCTTAGTTGTACAGAAAATATATCTTCATTTCTTACATTCGTCTAGAATGTTTACTTTGTTCTTCAAAAGTCGATTCATAATTGATTTATTACCTTCCAGATTGAATATAAACAATATGCTAGTTATGTTTTACTCGCATAACAACAGGGCACAAAACAAATACGAAGTATAGTTTCTTACGACCCTGCTAATGACATGATGAGGCAGACGCAACTAAACGATTGCCTATAAATCATCACCGAATGTCGATTCAAGATGACTGTGATAATTAATTGCACAACTAATTCACGCAATTGTTCCATACCTATGAAATCTATATTATGATGCAATTAGTAATTCTGTTCACTTGTTAACTTATTTCTTAATAATAGTAGAAATATGGATTGATTAAGAATAAATATTAAAATTCCATTATTAGGTACATGGGCGATTCGTGCAATGCGGTGCAGTGTGTTTATTAAAGATCCCGTTGAGTATAGAACTACTAAAAGTAGTGGGTAATTGTTGTAGAATCCACGCAATAAATAGCGTATAGCGTCGTTCTCGCCTCGGGCTCGACGCCTCCCGGGAAATTATTGACGTTTTCCGACGAACAAATTGCACTGTTGTTGCAAATCAACGTCCACACTACCGTTTTGCCAATACTTTTATCATATAGGTACCTATCAAGTATGTATTCGTTTAAGTTTATTTCTAAACCAAATACCGCCTATGGTGAATATTCAAAGTGAAGGAAAATTCTCTCATTAATTTATGTGTTCAGTCAAAGCTAACCAATTAAATATTTTGTGCAGACTTTGTGTAAGTAGCTTTTAATTTTAATAGGAGAGCAGCCATGTTTAAGTACAATATCAAAAGCAAAGGCAATATCAAAGGCTCATTAAGCCCATATGTGTGTGGTTGAACAAAATTCGGAGCATGTGTACCTGGTTATTTTTTACCTCAATATATTAGGTAGAGATTTAAAAGCTAATTGATATAACGATTTTCGGCTTTCGTGAAATAAAAATCACGTCATCGTGAGTAATAAGAAGAGGAGTATTATCTAACAGAGACTTGAAGAGCCTACTTGAGGTACTACAGCGGCGCAGATAAGAGTGATAAATGTGCAAAACGTGGAAAGTATATTCGGACATATAGCCATTAAAATGACACGAAGTTTTTCAAACTTACTTTTAACTATTTCACATCCTGTACCCGGGATAAAAATAACATTAAATCTTTTATTCATGTCGCTGGATTTAAATAATTGACAGTTCAGCTTAAAGGTTAATGTATTTTGGAACAGATAGCGAGCAGATTGGACCTTGTTTAAATAAATAATGACTGTTATACACGAGTTAAATGTATGAGGTGCATCAGTAGACAGCGAGTCCGCATGAATGAGGCGGCTCGACGATGCGATCGATAGCGGCTAAGTGATGACCACGTCGACTTTCTGTCGGGTAAAGTAGCGGCAACCCGCTGCCTCTCAACTAAACTTGCTAATGTTATTGATACTGCTGCTATACGTAAGCCCTTTATTTCGGCGGTGTTTGAATCTTGAGCATGCTGTTTGTTACGCAAATTAAAGACTCAAGCCCCTAAACGTCGTTGTTTATAAATTCTTGCAACTGCTAATGAACTTTACTGCACATAAATAATAAACTGTAGTTTCTGTAAATAGTTCTATTAGTGCCAAAAATGTAGTGTAACGTGAGAAATAGCTTGAACACACAGTGCTCTTAACCCCACTCTGAGCTACTTTAATAAATTGTAACTGTGTCGCGCAACATGGTTAAAATTAAGTTATGTGAGCACGGAGTTAGTGTATCTACGATGTTTGTGTGTTTTGGGCACATACTATTATAAGACTAACATCATTATGGTGTGAAGTCACGGAGACCGCATAATGTTGTGTAAGGGAGAGACAAAGTGGATCGTGATTCTTTTGTGACCGCTCGCTTTTGTCAACGTAGACATAGATTAATGCGACTTCAGACGAACTTTTCTAACAAAATATGATCCAAACTATCATTTTTACAGCGAAGAATATTCTTTAAACCGGATAGGTAATAAATTATGCGAACAGTGTCACAACAAAGGTATTGTTTTAAAACTAGCGCACCGTAGTTGCTGTAAGTTTTAATATTGTGTAAGAGGGAGTTCAAACTTTCAGTACTTTACCTAAAAATACTACATTATAGAAAGTAGGTTATCGCGATCAACTATTTTATTGTCATTTGACCTAAAAAGTTTACTGCAATCAGTGTAAAACAAAAATAAAGTATAATTATGTTTCTGTGAATATCGTTAAGTTTGCCTAGGTACTGGGGGAGTCGTAATTGTTAGGTGTAGCGGGCCTCCATTCCACTAACGAGTTAAATGAGTTAGCAATTTGCCGATGTATCTGCTTAATTGACTGCGATCATTAGTGCATCGCATGTCTTTTGGAGATTTAATCGTTGTGTAATGTAGTCACTATTCCGACATAATTGTGGACACACTACTTTCTAAACTGCATTATCAAAGTCGTTTGTTAGAGTTGTTTACAAACTTTCTTGGTTCAGTAGAAAATGCTGAAGGTATATTATCTTTTTCAAACCATTAACTTTAATGTAGATATAAATTACTACAGCGTGGTACCTACCAAGAAAATGTTCGCACATTTTCCGATATTTCATTTCAGCAAGCGATAAAAACTGCTAAGTTTACCTATGAAATATTACCTTGAGAGAACTTGTGGAATTATTCCAGAGAGTAGGCTATGTAGGTCTGCACTAGATCCGTCACGATGACATTGTGCTCAATGTTTCACTCTATCGGTGTACTCCTACTGACTTTTACTAGAACCCTTTTCCTTCATTAGAATACGACCTTCGTTACATTATAGTAGCTAAAACTTTCATTTTTATAAATTCCCGCATAAAATATAATTTACGTACAGCTAGTGGAGCAGAATGTTTAAAAGGCCCAAAAACAAAGACGTCGAATTTTGAAGACAAAGATTTAACTTAAATATTTCCGAAGTAAATACTCGCTTTCATGAATAAAACATGGAGCGCAGATTAAAAGCGATAAAACTAGCGCCTGAAAAAGGTTCGTACTATTTGAAAATTAACTTTGGCGAGGGTATTTTGAAACGGTCTGGACATTGCATGAAATTGGATGGTTTAATTCGAGTTTCAACAGTTCATGTTACGATTGCGTCTGCTTCGTATTGCAGAACAATCCTCCTAACGAACTAATTAGTTCAAATAAATGGCAATTTGCCTGAGCTAGGCCGTTCGGACTAGTTTCCTGAAAAATTTCAACGGGAGCCCCCAATTGCGCGAGCCTCCGATGAATTTCCGACGGCCGGGTCCATATTTCCGGGAAATGACGAAGCGTTCACATGTGTGTGTAGGCAGTAACGGGGACCTTCGCGATTCGTTCAATATGTTTAGGATAAATGATGGCGATGAATATATCTCCTACCTGAAACTGTTATCAATACTTATGATGTTATGTCAACTTGCGCAGTTGTAGCCTTTAGTTTTATGATAGCGATTAATCCTGAAGATTTATTTTCTGTTTTCCGTCGTAGGATATTTATTTTCTGTAGCTTCCTGTTTCTCCAAGGTCATATATTCCCACGGATTAGATATTCACAAAGTACTAGCAAGATTCAGTTTGTGATTCCAAAAAGAGACCAGTGTTGAATTTAAAGTTCTCAGCTTATTGAAATTCCTATAGTATCTTCTGGGACTCAAATAAATCACACAATCTCATCTCAAAACTAAAAGTGTTCAGTATAATTTTATGAACATGTTTGAAAGTATTTGCGCTAGTAATATCAATAAGTTATTTGTCTTGAAAACTTCCACGAGCTCAGAGCTGTAAACATGTCAACACGCCACTTTTTATTCCGCTAATAAAACGGGTATCATCTATTTTCACGTGGAAAGCTGTCCGACATTTAGATTATAAACATGTTACACAACAGATTTATTTCATCAGACACTCATTTTGCTACTGAAGTTTCTAGATAAACTTTTGTCCAGTTCTGGCATTTTACATTCGTCACTGAATTCAACCATGTAGTTTATTGGATTACATGATAACAGAGACAGTTACAAAATCATTTAAAGAGTCTATTTGAGAGATCTAAGTGCTTATTTTTACTGCGGTTAACAGCCACATGTTTTTCACAAATTGTGTCACAAACGTTACGGGATGACGCCGGCGCCATAATGCCTCACGAGTTTCAAAACTGAAACTACCTCGTGTAAACTTAGTAGATAACGCGAGTATGGCGCCTATTACGCAGCACCGACCGGCTTCCTTTGACTTCGTCTTGAAGTAATTGCATTTATTTTGTGTGTTTAGTACCTATACGAGGGGAATGTTTGCGTTCATTCAATTTGCAGCGAGAAGCCCCTGAGGGCGGTAATCCCTGGCTTAGGCCTGTTGCGTCCTGCTTTTGATACTCCTCTGCGCACGACGCCGGCTCTCATCGAATTGTTTTTACTAATGTATGTGGGTTTGTGGGCTCCCAACCCCTCTACCTTCTGATGGCTGGATTACTGACTTCATGCGGCTATTGCTTTGTGACTCAGATACTCTTTGAGTTTACCTGTTGTGACGGCCAAATTTCTGTTTAAAACAACCTGTGGGTTACCACCCGGTTGCTGATCACAAGACTGTTTGGAAATGAGGCGTTCCAGATTGCTATGAAAAACTATCTATCCAGCCATGTTGTGTCAAAATGCTCCTTTACAAAAACAAAGGGAAAAAAATACCCAATTGATTTCTCATACCACACACCGTGGGAATAATGGCAGCATTCAAAAAGTACGATACATTTTCATAATGAGTGCGTGTAACTCCTCAGTTCAGCCCTCTGCGACCCAGAAACCGGGAGTTGCACTTTAATATAGCACGGCTGAAGCGAATGCCGGATTTTCTATTCTCGGCCTTGTCTGTCAAGATTTATGTGTTGTGCCCCTTTAGGTTTTTGCAATATCCCGTGGTACACATCGCCGATTTGTTTTCTTTTCGACTCAACTTTACGTCTGTATTTTTAGTTCAAATGAGAGTGTTGAATTGGAGTTGATGAGAGCTGTTCTTTTATTGACGTTGAGTTCTCTGGTAGCTGTCTGTTATTGCGCGATATTTTTGTCTCGACGCTGTTACAGTTACATACAAGGCTTCTGAACACTTTACGGATTTGTTTGGGTACAGCATTACTAAATGTACAAATTATAACAATATACGAGTACGAGTTAAGTAGCGTAGACGTATGATACGATACGAATAGATATTTTATATTCAACTGTAAAATGAAAATGAATAAAGTTCCTCTGCCAACATGAAATACACGCGGTAAAATATCAGCTGGCTATCTATGTCAAGTTCATTCATAGTGAAAGTTGTCTGCTTTTCCAATAACTTATTTACAGGGTCGGGAATTACTATTTGTAAACAAGGTAGGTCACGGTTTCAGTGAAACGGGACTGCATTCAGTCGACCCGACCCAATATATAAAATAGAGATGAATTTTCATGGTTTTCCTAGAACTGGACCGTTTCACTGTTTATTTATATGTGTGTGTTGATTCATGAAATGGCGAATAGTAAAAGCGAGTGTATGGTACTACTACGTTACTATTATGTAAGTTGTACTTTCATTACACAGGTGATTCGGTAAATTGACCTAGTGATATTGGTTGGTTAGGTTATTTTTATGCCTTTGATTAGGCGATTTTAAAAGAACGTTTCATCACTCATCATTTCTTTTCCACAAATGATGGTGAAGATTTTCACGGGCGGGAACGTTGTCGCTTCATTTTTCAAACAAACTGCCAGCACGTAACGATGGAGCGTGTCCGAACGGGATAAACGATAATCAAATTATCGTGAGCGATGTTTAACACTGACTTTATTGCCTGGGAAAGATTTCTGAACAAACATAAAGCTTGACAGGGTTCATAGAAAATTTTGATTTATATTAATGAATACGAATTTATTGCTCTATAAATCTCGCTAGTCTGATATATAGGTATAGTCACTGACTAAAAATATTGTTATTTATGGAGTTTGTAACTTTTAAATAATGGGTCATGTAATAAAACTAGTGACAGTAAGTTAGACTAGGGTAAGGGTGCGACTAAGTATCGTCACTACTTACGTAAGTATCGTTACTACTGGAAGCACGGGTGTTTTATTGCCATATTGGCTAGCGTTCACTTCCAGCATAATTTACACTCGTTTGTGTCTTACAAAAAATAAATTAATTGGAATACTTGAGCCGAACAGTTAGAGAATGAGTAAGATGTTTTCATCTTAGAATGTATGCTGAACTGAAAGTACGTAATTTACCAGAAGGCCGAGACGAGTTTATCGCAGACGGGGGTAATTTCTCTTAGAGCCGTTTGTACCAGAATTAAGTGGTTCCGAACGTGGCCGGGCTTGTCTTATCCCGGATGTGTTGCTCGATACTACCTCTTGTGTTCTCGTACTTCGTAAGTGTGATCTATATCGCAGCTATTTGTATTAAGTGTTTGTGGACTCTTTGTGTTAGAAGGAACCCACGTACTTGCTTATGTATTTTATCTAAGTATATGAATCTTTTATTTACTTGTGTATTTACTTGTGCAATAGAAGAGGTAGGTTGTTGAATATGCTTTATAATCTTTGGTACACCAAAACTATCTACATTATACTCGGTTGGAGTTGGCTATAAGCATCTGAGTGAGTTTGTACATTCCCAGATACTCACACAGAAATAAAAAGTTATTTACACTGTAGAGTTTTAAACATTTATCAGTATGTCAGTTCATTGAAAAATAACGTTTTTCCGCCAGCTATTAAACATTGCCGGACTCGTTAATAGATACCTGCCCACGGAAATAGCAGACATTACACAGATTAATGTCTTTCGCCGATAACTGTTTAGCGCTCGCTCTAAATGACAAAACATTGTATCGCGTGTTTTCCTAAATTTAACGGCCCTTTATTTCTAACTCGATAAATAGCTATTCGCGGTAAACTTAGCCCATTGGAGAAGTTCGTAAGGTATAATGTGTATTCGTCAAAAAGCGGACCGGAAGTCGTTGGCAGTTCCACAAAGGTCGAAAGTTGGCATTGAATCGCAAATAAGAGAGATATTCAACCAAACTAGAGCCAAATGTGGCTATAAATTTCTGAACGGGCGTCACTGCCCTATATTTATACAGATTGTAAACTTCGCCGTCGCTACAAATTGAAACTGTGTATTGGAAAAATGGATTTCTAATCACGTCTTTTCTTGCAGTCGTAAAAATATCTGTGTATAGCCATACTTTCACCAACATACCTACTCCTGTGCATGGTTCACCAAATATACGCGAACGAACAATGACACCCCTTGTGCTTTCCTTGCAAAGCAAATAAATGTGACAACTTGGAATGACATTTAAATGAAACACTCACTGGTTGGAATTGACAAGCCAAGGGAAAAGTGACAACTTAATTTCGTAGAATCTTGATGAAGGGAGTCCTCTGAACAATTTAATAGGTTTTAAAGGTCTATTTGACAGTTGTCGAAATATTTTCTGGAAGGTTCGAAAGTGCTGGTCGACATGATTATTCGGAATTTCGCAATTATCTATTGTTCCTTGTAGCATTTCAAAAATGTATTCATTTTATAATTTCCATCTCAATTTACAGTTTGATATTAATATCTTTGTACAACGATGAATACATAGGAGTGGTCCTTTATTTTTGTGGATGAGTGGATTATACTTAATGATAATACAAAAGCGAAACTCTGAAAATTGCGGTTAAAAACAGTTGCGACACGACTGTGGTAATGGACACGAGGTGCACAAATGTGTTATCACTATGTTGAAATATCCAGGATTTATTTAGAGTTTTCATTGTGTCTACAAAGAGTTGAAATTAACATTAAAAAAATTGGCAAAAAATTGTGAATAATGGTTATAAGAGTTACTGCAAATACTCGTAGCAGAAAATTAATTAGAGGGAAATTATCCAATTTCAAGAACCTACTTCATTTTGCGCGGAGCCAAAGCTCTAGCAGTTTGCAAAATGAGAAACATCAAATCTGACATCATGTAATTAGTTCACAAATAAACTATTGGATATTTTGTTGTGACGCAAAATAACTTGCGCTAATAGTTAATAAATTACAGTTTCATTCAGGTCAATTTACAGGCGACCGTTTAATTAACAAAAATTTGAATAATAACACGAAGTTTTGCAATTTTGCCGTGCTCCACCGCAGTTGCTGACATGTGAATACATGAATGCCTTTGTAAATCGTTTTTCTGTAAACAGCAAAATTTTATGTTTCAGAAGTAACAAGCTGTGTACTGTTTAACATAAGTAAAGTGTGAAAATAGCATTCAAACGTGTCTCGTTTTAGTATCAAAATAGTGATCTAATCACGGTACCACAAGAGTTCTTGTCCGTGACCGAGGCGTGATTGTCAGCCATTCTATGAATATTCGTACTTATGAAATACAGCGGAATCACAATTTCTCACAAAGGATGGCCAGGCAAGCATAAAAGATCTTATTTGGGCGTGGAGCCCCTGGCCATAATCCACAGGGTGCGGGATGTAGGCCGCACTCAAGGGGCGCATTATCACGGCATTATGCTGATGCGTGGCTGAGTCCTCAGCGTCTCCGTGACGTCACATTTATGCCGGATTTATGCCAATAATCGTCTTTCTGAAGCGCCTTTTATTAATGCTGCGTCTATGTTTTATACCGTCAACTTGCTTATTTATTATAGTGATTTACAACTTAAGCCTCGTTAGTTCGGTTGTCCTTACTATGACCGTTATTTTTTAGCTTATTTAATTTTATACAACATCCAAATCGTATTAAAAGGCATACGTATTGAAGTAACTTGAGTGTTAGTTTTGAAGTGTTATACTATAAATAAAGTATTTTTATTTCAGTATAGATACGAGATTTCATATTTGTTTTGAAACATGAAGGAAGAGGTTTTGGTAGTGATATGGTTGAAAATATGTTTCTATTTTGCGGTCTAACTGACCACTATTTGTCTTCTTTCTACCCTTGAAACCTGAAGGCAAGAGTAGGTACAAAACGCTGAAATGTCTAGAGTCTAGATACACTATTTCAACAATAGCAGTAACTATGAAATGGCGATCGCTGGCATTTAGTGGCCTTTATAATTTTATTAAAGTATTTAAGCACTCGCTCAATAGACCTGCACAATGACTTTTGTCTCGAAAGGGCATCTCCGACTATGACTTTCTTTAAAGTTCATCTAACCTTTGTTATATATCAAAAATTATGTCTTCATCTTTTAAAAGTTTTAACTGGAAAGTGTCTCTTGTGTTTTTTTGCGTTGGGGTTTAGGGGCCGTTCAGTTCTTCAAAAGAGCGAAAGTTATGTCTGGGGGAGCCTCTATCAGAGAGTCACGCGTCGTTGGCTTCGTCGCACTTTTGTTCAGTGACTCGCTTGACACTTAAGGAAACGAGCACTGAGGTCGCGCCCCATCTACTTTATATGACAATGTTATTTTTGCTTCATGGCTTAGGTACATCTCTATGAACAAAATTAAATCTTAATGTAACATTTAGGTAACTGAAACCGAATTCGAAAGCAACTGACGAGTTTTAAACATTGTTAGGATTAGGAACTGTCATATGGATAAATTCTCACAGTTTTTAAAAAGTAACTCAAAGTAAAAAATAGAATCTAAGCAAGAATGGACGCGAGAGAGATGTTAAATGCGATACAAAAGTTTTGTCGGCAACTTAGCTGTTCCAAGTTAAAAGTGTTGTAAGCAGGGCCGTTATCCAATAAAGCTTTCACAACTTCCCTTTTTACGATTCATCTGGGACAAGGCAGTTATATGCCATAATCGTTACAGCCTCTCTGCCACTGTAAAACGTCATAAATGTCCCACCGGGCTGGTCTCGATTACAGTCAGGTGTTCTTACTGCCAACGTAACCAGATTAGTTAGATATTTTGCATGGAATTGAAAGATGACCAAGTTGCATTACAGCAACTACGACATAGTTACTCCTTTATCAGTTGAAGTGTTTATTTTGTTTTTTTGAAAGTTATATACTTTTATACGGTCTTTTAGTGTTCTCTTAACCGCTTTAAAAGTCGCAAATGGTAAGTTAAACGCATAAAGTAAATCTTCTAGTGGCGTACTCTAAAATTCTTTTGTTGTTAATAAAACTAGTATTCTCATAAAGTCCTATTAAACTGTAGCATAAAACTTGTAAGGTAAAGGAATTTTCCTTATTTCTCGGTTATGAATTCCGCTAGAGGATTTCTTTATTTACTTGCAACTGTTGTGAAATATACGTGTTAGTAGTACGGAAGAAAATGAAACTCTATTTTATGTGACTCTGGAGACATTTATATTTAATTTCGCAAAAAGTTTGCCTCTTACAAGAGCTGTAAAACTTCTGCTTACAAAAGCTTGACATTAAATAGTTCATGTATTTAATATTTATTGGGCAACAAGCCCTCCGTAAGTACAAGGTGGTAAAATGTTTCGAAGAATAATTACTTTTTCGATCCAGAAGATTGTGATCTCAAAGGCGCCACTCGTTCTCGTCATCCAGTGCCTATTTCGCCTAAGACCCATTGAATATTTCTTCAGACGAGAATTTGTTTCCTTTTTAACTACTTTGAGTAATATTACAACGTTGATTCACAAAGCTTTTGTGTAACGTTGTCAAGTAACCTTTCAGAACCACTTTATCGCTTTAACAGGAGGCGTCGTGTTGTTGGTTCTATGATGTCGGGTTTGGACGTTTTAAGTAGTCTTATCGGATGGTTTTTGTTTGAAGTGCCATCGTTGGGGGTTATAATAGCAAGGTAAACCCGAAAATTGGTCCTGAGCTCATTATAATGCGCATGAACGCGACCTAAAACACAGCAGTGACAAGGTTGAATAAAATATACGGTTTGATGTAAGTTTTGATTTACGGAAGATTCAAACATTGATATGAAGTAAGTAAATCTTGGAGAGGCCTATGTCCAGCAGTGGACTGCGATAGGCTGATGATGATGATGATGATGAAGTAATTCTTATGAAGGATTTTTTGTACCTATACCTTATCTTCTGCAAATACCATTTTGTTCGCTCCTAAATTTAAAAAAAGTAGATTAATAAAGAGAATATTTATTGATGCGAACAGAATTGTTAATGAATGTTACTTAATTCCATAAACGAAGGTACCAATTTGAATTAATAATCGGTTCAGACAAAGAAAACGAAATGAAGGGAAAAAATGGAAATTGCTTTTTTCTTTTATCTACTGGCCTTAAGTAAAGGTCGCAAAATGTGCCTATGGCACTTGACTTTTTCTGAGTTTGTAAGGAACGGTATGTATGCGGTGCTCTCTTTGTATTTTTTTAATAACTCGACGTACCTACGTTGGTGTTTGTATAACTTCATATTATTCCTAGCAATGAAATTTTTACAACTTTTTTCATGAATATAGCGCATGGATAAAACAACCCCTTTTGCCGATACAAAATGAGGGACATATCCAAAACAAACAATATTTAGTAAAAAGCTTGACGTGATAAGATATTTAACGACGTCATTAATATTTGATATCAGTGAGCGAGTACCCGTCACGAATAAAGGCTTAAAACAACTTTCTCCGGGATGATTTTACGAGCGTTGCGTGTTAGTTTAGGGTTACTGTAGAAGTTGATGGTACCTGCGTAATTGCTGCGGTACTCCGCCGATATTTACCGACCACGTTTAAGAGCACTGAATATTGCATTCGCTACCTTCTGCTTCAGGAGCCACGAACGTGAACTGAAAGTGTGTACCTGCCTTACTTTATTACTTTTCCACTATTCATGGCGCAGATACCTACTGAAACTGTTTTAAAATGTAACGTTCAGGAGGTGGGTGTTATGAACACAAACGGGTACTGCAAGTGGAAAATATTATCTTTGAAATTGCTTTGGCGAAAGGTTCATTGAATCAGAAAGTCCCTGTGCTCTTTCAAGAATAGAGGGTACTGATACGGTTTATGTACCTATCAAATGTTTTATCTACAAGTGTGAAATTGTTACATTTCCCGAGCGATGTTAACCACTATCAAAGTACCACGTTAGACTTTCTTCTAAACTTGAAATTAAATAGCCCTAGTCGCACAAATTGAGGTGAATGTTTTCATTAATTTTCTCGCAGAGTTGGGAATAGCCTACATTATCACACTCGCCATAAAAGAGCATATTAATAATACGGCATCATGCTCGTACGTCAGCCTCGGGGTCGGAATAAACAGTCGCTTAGCTGCCGTTCGTTCACCGACGCAGTGTGTACACAACTGTGTTTAATAACAACTATCTAGCGAACCACTACCGCATCGTCATGTGTCAAAATATATCGTAAATATTTACTTTAATAGTCGTTAAGTATGTACTACAACATTTATAGCCGCATCAGTTTCCGATTATTTTTATCTATACGGCACACGGTTTCGCAAATCCGGATGAACGGTCGATATTTGATTATTAAAGTTTAAACTTAACTGAAATTGGCACGGAATGTATTTTTATCATCTGCTCTGTCATCCTTAATGACCCAAATATGTATTCTGATTTACTTTTTCTGTGTTTAGGTAATAAGATTACCTAAGTATATGATGGGTAATTCTAGTCGTTAAAAAAATTAGTAAGATTAAGTAAACCCTGAAAGAAACTGAGTTTTTACCTCCATTGTGGAACAAAATGAAGATTCCAGAATAGCTTAGAAGCTACGCCGATATTATCAAACGTATTATTAGGTCGAGAATTGGGCCATGTGATTTCAATTCGTACCCTAAATAAAATATTACACACGAAATTGGCTTTGGCAGCCGCATGTTCGTTGAAACGCGCTCATGATTTTGTGTGTAACCTTCCATTGATTATGCAAATAAATCTTAATTGCCTGTTTCGGCGCTTGTAATAAAACAAACAGAAGCTTATCCTTGAGAGTTGATGAAAAGCTGCTCCCCCTAATTATGTCGATGGATCCGCAAATAGCTAATAGTTGTGATTGTGAGCCATTTCAGCAAACAATGGCTGAGCAAGAACAGCATTAGGACAACTATCCATTAGCTTAGAAGTATAGGAGTGGCCGGCGAAGGTCACAGTCGACACCTGTTATTTATTAGATTTGTTTCGATCCCGGATAATCTCGTTACAGCTGACCCACTGCGCGCGCCCTTGGCAAACCCAATGAACGAACGACATTTTTCGGTTAGTGAAAAATGTTCACGGGAGGGCCATTACGATTTTGATGGCGCTCTTAATGGTAAGTAATTACATGAGCGTTCATCTGTAACGCCTCGGGAGCTTTGATATTATGTCATTCTGCCTATATAAATTCGAGAAAGAGGGGTTATCAATGTTGAACTGAAATCGGAGTCTTAAATAATTCCTTATTTAATCCTCATAAAATCATATTAAAAAATACATTTTACAAAGTATAGTGAAGTCCGTCAGTCAGAAATTAATTGGTATCTGAAGCAAATCATTAAGGAATTTAACGGTATGATAAGGGTAGATTGAATTACAATGGCATTCATGATTGATGACATTTACGATATCAATTTGAATTGAATACAATGTCCACGGCTTGGGTTTCGAGAGGATATTGAAATCGTTCATGTGAATTGCTAAAGCCATTATTCAAAGGCCGTATAACTGTATGTTTTGAACTCCGCTGTGTATTCGCAGAAGGTATTGCGGTCGGACGGTTTGCACCCTCGTCTTTAAAGCAACCGAAAATTTTAACGAACGAGGCGTCGAACGATGATGTGTGGAGTGCCCTCTCGTAGCCCATTCGACGTGACCACCAGTTCATGAAAAAGTAATATGTATGAATTTTACTGAAGTCTGCGCATTTACTAAACTGAACGTGTATGATGCACATTGCACACAGTTTGTTACTCTGGCGATGACATCGGAGGCGCGTGTCATACTCGCTGACGCTCACACACTCTACAAGGTTTACAACTCTACCGATCGGATGTTTTGTCAAAACACGACCCACATTACGAAACACTCACAAAATTAGGTTTTAGTGGCATATAAATAATTTATACATCGTAAAAGTGACCCAATAAAAAGTGGAATAAAGAAAAGTGATTTATTTCCAAGTTACACCGATTTTATCAACTAAGTGAGCAAGCCCAGACGGGAATTTGATACTGTTATAGTTTCGCATTAAGTACCCTTAGGTATCTTTTGCATGCACGTGTTTGTTATTATATGTATTACGTTCGTTATTTTTGCAGTATTTGATTAGATAAACCTCAATCACTGACGTATCATCTCTCACAAGAATTCCAAGATCATAAAATGTAACGTTTTGTAATAATATAGTTCAATAGTAAATGATGAAAAGTCGATAAGAAAACAAGTCTTCACTTTCTGTTTTTCGGCGTTCATTTCTAAGCAAGTTGTTAAGCAATTTTAAGACAAAATCAGTAAGCTGCGATCAAATCACAGCATTCAAAAGACTATAATAGAAAATAACACGTTTTATTGTAGCACGGCAAGCCTCGGAATTGATCGGCTCCCGTAAGCTGAAGGGCAGAGGGACAGGGGCGGCCATTGTTTGCATCTTTTGTTTGTTGGCATGCTGGAACCGGTAATAACGTTCAAGCATTAAAATTCGGGTCAGGTTGTTGACACAAATTTATGAAGGCTGTTAGAAAAGGGTAGCTATAATTCTACGCATTATCCGCGACACGTTTAGTAAAGAATCTGAAAAACGAAATAGAATAATGAACATAATATATTTTGCAGATTTGAGATTAGAATACCTACCTAATGTACTTATTGAGCACGAACTCTTTCCATACGAAGCTTACGACTGAGTGCTCACATACGAGTAATCCAATCTGAATGTTCAGAAAAAGCTGTACAAACATACTATTTGAATAAATCGTAGCGCTAAGATAGATTCATTATTCAGGAATAATTCGCGTCCCTGTCACCGGGGACAATGGGAGGGTCCCGACCCGAGTGAAATGTAGCAGTAAAACTTTAAATTAAGGAGCCAATCGCGAACGGACATAAATCCACTTTTTGTCGCAGTGATTCAAGGCCCACCTTATGCGAACTATTTCTTAACATTTAACTGTGCATGTCCATTCATTCGAATATATGGAGGCCCCTTAAATACACAATAGAGATATTGAAGAGATTTATAGGTCACGCAAGCCTTGATTAAAACCCTCTGAATGGTAGTATGCGAGGGTGGGTTTAATCCCACCGCTTTCCATTTGTATATTTTACGTTATTAAATTAATATTTGAATTTACACATTTCCGCAGCTTTCTAAAGCTCTCGGGATTTTTAAGCTTAAACCACTTGACATATTTGCGAATGTAAATATTAATGTACCAGCGTGTAATCTACGGATGGTTTATGGTACATAGCTGAGTAATTTGACGCCTCAAGTTTAATTGTTGTGTTTGCCTAGCTTAAACACATTAGCAAGTTGATTGTATACCTAAGTTTAAGTTTATTGTCGGTGAGGGGTGGCGTCATTATTAAAGGACTTAGCTTTAATTAAATAGCTAAGAAACTATTTCAGTAAAATGGCACCAAGCAAACGTAAACTATCCCGAAAGTTGTCCAATTTTCACGAAAATTTATGTGAAAGCACATAAATTCGAAGTTTATAAAATGAAAGACCGATTTAATTTGAATTTTATAATAGCTTCGTCATATTGCCTCTGTTAAAATTATACAGTTCATATTTTGGTTTATTACGCAATTCTCCCTTTTCCACTTTGAAATATAGTACCTATATTTTAAGGCCTGTTCTCTTAGCGGTATATCTATGCGTATTATATTTAACAGAAAGTGTACCGTAACACTTACACTAGACACTTATATTTCCTTCTACGCCAATGTCTTTGATCTATTAAGTTAACGATAAGCTGTAAGCATTCGTGGCGACACTTATGACGCACTGACTGACCTGCGGCCCTCGCCTCCTTGCAGGCGAGCACCATGCTGTGCCGCACGTCGGGGTTGTCATCGGCGATGGTCTCGCCGACGGCCACGAACCGCTCCACGGCGCAGCACACGGCCGCCCCGACGCGCTGCACGGCAGCCCCGCCGGACGCCTCGCCGCGTGACGCCACCAGACTGCTGATCTGTGACAATAAGGCATTATCAGAGATATGTTCTTTGTTAAACAATAAAAAAAAAAACAATTTATTGCAATATATGGCCAAATATGACAACCTAATTTTAAGATTTCCTCGCAAGTGAGATTGGATCTCTTTTTTTCTCAAGAAAATTTTCCCCGTATTCTCGTTTCATCCAATTTGTATTCTCGACGTCCGACGTCGATGCTATAAGATTAGCTACTTGATTAAACTACGCTTTAAATTGGAAAATCAATAGAGTTATCGGCAGTATATTGTTCATTTGATAGCCTGGTTGTGGGAAAATGCCTTGCAGAAAATAAACAGGTACCTACGAGAAAATAATATTCGATTTCTGGCAATAAGAAAAACGTAACAGGTTCGCTGCCTATCGGTTGTCACATTTAGCTTGTCGTGAAGGCAGAATGTCGATATTAGTCTACGAGAATGATAATTATGTGCCTCATTTTCCAAGTTCCTAGATATCGGTAACATAAATTGGCAGCCTGCGAAGCTCGAGATAGCGGGGACACTAAATATAGGCGGGATACTTTACTGCTTATTTAGAATACTTATTTATGCATACCTTTTCATTATTTAACGGCATATTTATCTATTCCTATAAGTTTTTAAGATATAAATTACTTCAAGATATAATTTTATTAAGTTACTCCTTTACTGCTTTTGACGTCTTTCTAAGTTTTCACTTATGTAAAAATATACTTTTGTGTATGGATATAATTAATGATAAGGGTTTTCGATCCTCTAAATAAGATCATAACGAGGGTCAAAAAGTTATGAAAGTCAGATACATTGGAGTAAGAAAGTACATAACTTCTTGATTTGCTACGCGTCGCCGCAGCCACACTGCGGTGGAAAGCTCTCGGGGTACAAATATAACATAACATTGTTTCATGGAGACTGGAGAGCAAACCATTTTGCTACTTAAATATATAGGGTCGGTCTGCAAATAATGTAAGGTAACTTTATATAAAACAAGAAAAAATATGTTGTAATATACTTATGATATGATATTTTCATACAAAAAAAATAATAATCAGGCGTTCATTCAAATTGTTTTTCAGGTTCCACAAATTAATTCGGAGGCGCATGTTACATTGAAAACAGGACAATGATATTAACACAGGTGAATGCCTTTGAATGTCTTCACAGAGTCCGGCTAATCCTTCAGCCGTCCGTCATAACCGTCACATAAAGGAATAGGGTGACTATTTAGATTTGAAGCTACACAGCTCCTTTGATCCTTTGCAACCCGTGAAACTTCAATTCTAATATTATTTAACCCTTCCTCGCAAATACAGAAAATCACATGAAATGTTTATAACTCGGCAACTTTGCACTTAAACGTTGTTTGTGTGAGAAATTGCAGGTGTCCAATACTGAATAATAAATAAAGTGAGTAACTTCTCGTAATCTAAGTTTCTTTGTGTGGTATGAAGAAATAATGTCAAGTAAATAACGGTAATAATCAACCATCGGCTATCTGTAATATAAGAACAAAGGCTGCAATATAACTTTAATTCGAAAAACCATAGTGAAAATGGCAATTCCGCCAGTTAATGACCTAGTGGTTAAAGATAATGTTTAATCATTTCTATTTAATGGGAAAATAAGATTTGATAAGAAGACTAGTAGGAACAATGCGAACGCAATCAGAACACCTGCGGGATTTTCTAAATCCGGTGAAAGACGACCGGGTTCGAGGGTACGGAATATTTCCTTTAAATTCAGCGAGGTGCTATAATACATACGTTGGAGTTTGGAATAATGACGCAAAAGATTCAATCAATCTGTCAAGGGATCTGCGCCCCAACATTCACTTGTAGAATTGTTTTTGCTTATCGAACTGTACTACGGTAAAACATGCAATTCATCGAACTAACTCAACGATTTATTAAATAATCAATAATTGTTTCGCATGGTGGTTATTTCAGAACTTCTGATATTGAGGGTAATTTGTAAACCATAAACATGCTTGGCAACTAATTTGCATAGAATTAAAAGCTTAGGCCTTTGGCTGTGTCTGGTATCGAAGGTTAAAGCTCTAAAATTGATTATGTTTACGCAATATTCTTTCTTGAAAGGATTGTTCCCTGGTTTAAAATTAATAACTGTTGAATTATTTATGGGTTTAATTTGGTATAGATTAATTTAAAAATCCAAGATGTCCACAGGGTGGTGTTGCACAAAGGATCTGCAGTGGCATTGAGTTGCGGCGCGTCGTCTTTGTTTAGCTAGTTGACTGCTCCGAGCACGAGATAAGTCAAACAAGTACAATGTCAACTCCAGTCACTCGCACGTTACGTAAGCCACTGAAAAGTTTGCTTAGCCAAATCTTTACACCTTGATGGCGTTTATGATCTTTAATTATTCCAGACTGATATTGTAAACATCGTCTTTTTAATGAAATCATTGTTTTACGCACACGCTAAATAGTAAATAAAGAGTATTTATTCACAAAACTACGGTGGATGTCGTGCTCACAACTAAAAATTTATATAATAATGGAAAGAAGTAACCTGAATGTAGTTCCTACGGTTAATTACCACTGCAATAAAAAATACAGAGACGAACGGAATTCAATTAAAAGTTAAATGCCGAACTTTGCATAACTTAATAAATACTTGATTACCATGATACCGGGGCCTGTTTGGTTCATTTGCTTTTTTTAATGCAACAATTAAAATGAAGTTTTATTTTGAACTTGCCTCATTCATCTCAAAAATAAATCGAGATATTTATAAGAAAAACATAAACCACAACAAACTTTGAGTCCATGACGTAAGAATGCAAGAAATTCAATTAAACATTATTTTGGAAGGTGGTTTGAGTGTCGTCGGCCGGGACGCGGGGCGAGACCGCGCGGCGCGAGCTCCGATCAAGGTCGTTCTTGCACGCGAGCTTCTTTGCCACCCCGCGCCAACACTACTTGTTGCGCTACACGCTGCATGGCCAGCAGACGAGCTGGTCGTGCGGGAGCCGGTACAGCACTGAGGGTCGAGCTCAGCGAGCACCACGTACCTGAGGCTCCCGGCGCGCGAATTCATCGTCATCGGAGAGAGCGTCCATGTCTTGGAGCGCGTGGCGCGCGGGCGGTGGGCGCGCTCGGCGGCGCGCAGTCCGCGGGCGCGCACGTGCTGCGTGGCGCTGGCGTGTCGCTGCGGCACCGCGCCGCTCCGCCCGCGATCGCCGCGGCACTGACGGACCCGGCGCACATCGATCGCACCTACCCGCCCGCCCCACGACGCGCCGCCCGCTACGAGTCCACGTGGCCGCCCGCCCCTCGTGCTTACTATGACACCCCAAACTTTTGGCGCTACTAACTTATACTTTACTTCATCTTTCGTCAATAAGCTTGACAAACAGCATGCAGGTTATGCTTAAAAGCGATCCTGAACGGGTCAAACATACATATACATGGTAAAAGTGTTGTTGATAATAAACTAGCTTCATTTGAAACAGCCGCCGCACTCGATGCCTCGTCGCGGCTGCGCGGGCCGAGGAGCAACAGATTGTTGTCGTGGGCGGGAAGTTCTAATCGCGGACGTCAAACCGGCGACGCAATAGAAATTACAGCTACTACGAAAATAAAAGTACGGTTTTAGTCGCGTACGTAAAAGCGGGAATTATCGTCGGTGTTCTCGTCGTGCGCGACGTCACAGGGCCGCCGACGACGCAATCCGTTCGGTCGGCGCGTAAGGCACGCGGCCGGCGCGAGTGGTGCCGGCTGCAGGTGAGGCCGAGCCCGAGGCGCTGGTGCATACCTGCTTGATGAGGGGGAGCAGGGTTCTCTCGATGGAGCGCGTTTTTATCTGTGAGAGATCGACGTCGGGCAGGCCGGTGGCCGCCATGGCTGGCGCGGGCGCGACTGCGCGTGTGCGCGCGCATGCCCGGCCGGCGCCGCCATTGGCGGAGCGAGCGCCGTCACGTGCCCCCCTCCCCCCGCCAGCCGCCCACGGGCTTCGCCCGCCCGCCGTCAACATGCGATTGCGTGTTTGGTTTTAACACATACTCTTGCGGGCTTTAAAAACTACGGCTTTACGTGTTTTACTTTGTTTTGATTTCGAGCTCCAATTATAATACATCCACGTGCACGATTCACCTATATTTTTTTATTTATTTGCTTTGCTGCGGACTAAGTTAAGGGAAACAAGCATGTAGTAATGCAGGTCTAAATTAAAAGCCTTTTATTGATGCACAAACTTTATTTTCATATCGTTGACCACCCGAACAGAACACTAATTAACTTATTATTAATCATTGGCACATTATCACAAAGGTTGTCAATGATTTATCTATAATTTTTACATACGTAGGTACTTATGATAACAATCAATAGTTTTACTCTCTGTAACTGTGATGGCAATAACAAGTCATTTTGAAACAAAATCACTTTTCCGGTGAGATCCTACTTTCGATATTAATAAGTAGATAATAAGATATATGTATTAATACTGATAAATATTAGAAGACAATTCAGATTATTCGAACTTTCATTTTTACTGAAATTAAATATTTATTGAAGATATAGCAAAATTATAACTTATGGACTAAAATATCTTTAAGGCTTTGGTAATTGCGTGAAGATTGAAGAATAGATAATTTAAAAGAAGATTTCTTACATTATAGTACAATGCTTAGTTTTAGTTTATTACAACACATAGTAAATAATTCCTTTTTTATTTCAAGCTGGCTTCTGATTTTTAAGTAGATGAGACAAAATATGCCAAGTAGGTGTAATTTAATATACAAGATGTTACTAAATAATAAATAATTTATAACAAACAACACATTGCAAGTGTAATAATTCTACAGGAACACAATTGAAGTTCATACGAATTGTTTTACACGGTTTAAAATTGTGTAAATTCTACATGCAACATGAAATATGAACAGTATAAATAGCAAAATAATATTTAGGACGGCAACGGTTACAAAATTCCAATCATTTAAGTTTATGGGTTACATTAATTTTACGTGCTCTTAAATATTACTAAATTATGGCTGTGAGGCAAGCACAATCAGTATTGTTCAAAATAGCCGGCAACTGTGTAGTCACCTCGAGTTTTAATATTCGATCTTTATAACTAAGGACGAAGTCTGAGGAACGTGTCGAGGAAAGCTTGAAGTCGTGCAGGAACGTTATTCACGCTTTCATTCTATAGTATCTTAGTGTTAGAGAAACTCTGGACATCAACTGTGATGCCCAACTATCTAATACAATATGTTTTCAACAAGCTTTGCGAAACTTTCCTGACTGTAGCAGTCAAACTACTGGAGAAATTGAGAACACCTTATCTCTAGGAGGTAGAGGTGGAACTCGCTTGCTCCTAACTTTCCAAGTTCCCGCTAGTTAGCTTATCAATTGTAGTAGACGCCCATACTGATCTGCGGACGACGTTTGCACAAGGCTTGCTTGGAGCTGGTGCTGTCTTGTGAACTGTCCGACATCCAGGGGCTCTGTCCCGACGAATTTCGGACCTTCCGCTTGCGAAGGCTCTCAGTGGGACCTAGCGTGGGTCTCAATAACTGTTTGAACCTAAAGGGACCCTCCGTGTAGTCGTCATCGGAACTGAAGACTGGGGTCGCAAGTATTTCGGGCGAGTTCCGCAGTATCTTGCGTAAGTCGGACTCAGGGTCGTAGGTGGGGTTGTATGCGAGGCGCGGAGGAGGCTCCGATTTTTGAGATTTTCTTACTAGCTCGTTGATTTTATTGCTGTGGAGAAAAACATCTATTAGTATGATTCCTATTTTGCGTAAAGTATCGGTCTCGTCATTTGAGAATGGCGATGACAGATTATAATTCACGATTTACTCTATCGAGCTTCTTAACGGCAGTATATTGGGAAATAATGTAAAAAATGTACATATGGTTTAAAAGGGAACATTATTATGAACATCAATGCAGTCAACAGTCTAACTCTAGCGGTCTACCAATAACGAACATCCATACCCATCGTTTCTGCTGTCCACAACGAATGCCGCATGTGACAGAATGAGAGCGATTAGTTTCGTTTAGGGCCAGAAGCTAGCCGATTCTAATTCCCTATAATTTCTATGTTCCCCATGATTTCTCTGGTCCCCATAAGCCATATGTTGTCTGTTATCTATGGGGTCTCTATACTCCCTGTATTCCATATGATCTCTGTGGTCTCTCGGGTCCCTGTAATCCCTGGGGTCCGTGTTATCCCTGTGTTCCCTGTAGTCCCTGTCGTGGGGATCGTACCTGACTAGTCCGCCGCACTGCCGGCTGCACGGCAGGTTCTGCCAGTTGTTCGCCTGCAGATGTCTGTCGTCCTGGTACATGTGACCGTTGCTTGTGGGCTGGTATCTGCGAAGGTTGGATGTACTTCAGTACTTTGACTTTAAACCTCAAGTAGTAGGTATCTCTGTTGAATCACTCTAATAATGACTTTTGGTGATGAGTGTTTTTAGTACGTAGCAGAACTTTTATGAAATGGCAGTTGTTCTCTTACTTGTATGTAGGTATGTATAGTTTCTGCGGAGATAGTAAACATTGCGAACAATTTTATTTTTATGTTTTATACACAACAGCCATAAAAGTTCCTCTTATCTGAAAATACTATGATTTGATAACATTTTTATGGTGACATTAAATAAAGACGTGAATATATAGTGACTATATTACTGAAAGTAGATGTTTATTTACATGATTTTCAAAGATGGAAAGTGTTTGATGAATCTAGCTAGCGTCATACTGCTTGTCAACAAACCTTGGGTTTTTGATCTCAATATCTTTCTTACAAATCAACGGTTCGTCCCATGGCCTAGCGGGACTCTCCAGGAACTCGGGCGAAGGACTGCATCCGTTCCATCAGAGTTAGCATGAACAGTTGCAAATAACGATTCTATGAGTGATATTGATAAAAAATTGAGAGTATTGGAAAAATCTGTGATTGATTTAATATTTGATTAAGAAATCAAACTCAAATAACACACTCATGAAGGGGCAATTAATTAAAAGTAAACATTTGCGTTCCGCAAATCGAGTTTTCGTTTTATTACGTTTTTATTGCTATCGAAACTGAAAATTCTGATTGATGTGTAGATATTGCAGATATTACGACTGCCTGATAGACTATAAAACTTGCGGTGTGACGCAATCGTGTTTTCATCAACAGATGAAAGAAAGATTTTTATGAACTTCTATCGTAAATAATCGAGACGGTTTTAAGACGACGACCTAGGTACAGCTGTTATATCGATGGTTTATAAATCCTAAGCTACTAAATGTCGGCATGTAATAGAGATTCCCGGTTTTATAATGGTCTTATGAAAGAATCCTGGTTGAAGACATGCGTACGCTAAGCGAGGGTTTTTATTATTTAAACCTATGTCAAAAGGCATTTTATTTCCCCTTCTACTTTATTATATTTACGTCAAGAAAATTTTAACCTTATTTTTGTACCAGAAACTGGGCTTTCTAATCGTTGATCGTACCTAGAGCCTTATTTTAATTATAATTTGCCCATGTTCAATGCAATCAATTGGCTCAATATGGGTCCCTCAGCTGGGGTACTTCTTGGTATACTGAGCACATGGTTACCTGGACAGCCTGCTGGCGTCGCGCTCGAGCTGCGTGGGCTGTCCGCGCAGGATGGCGGGCACGAGCGTGAAGCCGGGCGGCTGCCGGTACTCGTCCGCGCGCTGCACCTCCGCCAGCCGCACCCCGGGCTTGTTGCGCCGGAGGTTCTTGTGTACTTCTTGGTTCTTGTCGTGGACCTGAATGGAAGAAGGTTACGTTCTAAGTCATTCAGTTGAGATTTTATCCGAAGTGTATTGATTTCTTGAGTCTTTTCGAGTAGGATAGTTAAGTTAATATCAGTACCCACCTCCAGGTCAATTCGAAATGTTAGCCATACCTACACATACATTTTGATACACACTTAGAGACTGATGCAGTGTCAGCAATCATTCGACGTTTGGAGTTGGTACCATCAGTAGACGACAGTCTCCTCGAGACCGGACCACAAGCCACACTAATAATATAGCAGTTACCTGATCAGAGAAGGCGTGCAGCTGATCAGCTCGCTCCTGCACGGAGTAGTGCTGCATGAGCCGCTGCGGCGCGGCCGGCGCCGCGTGTGTCGGCGGCGGCGGTGCCCGGCCTGCCGCCCACTTGCGACGCGCTGTGTAGCCGCGGAAGTCTGTAAGAAAAATAATAAAATAAAAATTATTTAATTCAGGACCATAACCCATATACCCAAAAGACTAAGCTTCAGCTACAAAAATCAAAGGAGATTTCGACTAAATAAAGTCATGGCGAGGACCTGGAAGTTCAGTGGGGCATGTTAGAACCTGCGCCGGGACTGTTCAAACGGGATTGTCCAAAAGAGTTACCGCGGCCCCGGTACACAAAGGGCTTAACACACATGATGCTTGACACATGGTGGATTTTACTCAATAAGACATTTAGATGATTTCCCCTCAAAAATAATAGGTCATGGTACTGCGGATATCATCGCAAGCCAAGTCCTAATATCGGTATATTAAATCATTCAATTCAAACAATGCAAATACTCACGACTTTGTATAACAACGGCTGCTTTGTTAGTATCAATGTTCTCCTTATTTCCCGACATAGTTTCATTGGTGTCGCTGTCGTCTGACGTCATTCGTCTCAAAACCTTTGCCTTCATCAAAGCTTTATTCTTGTTTGGGACACCTGTGAAAAAAAAATACATTTTCATATAATTCTCAAATTTTTTGTAGATCATGCTTTGCAAACTTTTGATCGTTTGTTCATTTCATATACAACTAACTTCTGCTCGTGGTTTCACCCGCGGCCCGTTATGACTGCTCTCCGTAGCTGTATGGTGACAAAAACCTATGTCCTTCTCCCGGGTCCAAGCTTTCTCTCCTCTAATGTTTTTTTTAATTCAGCTAGTAAAATGTGTAACTAACACGATTTTCTTTTATATATATAGATATATCCAACTGACCGGACTTATGTTGTTTCCTCTTGCTGTCCTGCTCCAGTTGGAACTCCCTGGCCAGCTGCCTCTGTCTCTCCTGCAAACGCTTGCGAGTCAGCCAGCCGCGCACGTGCTTCTGTAGTGTTAGCACTGAGATGGCCATCTGCGCCTTCAGCCGCTGGTAGTGTCGTCTAGCTAGCCAGCCCCGGACGCAGGCTTGGACTAACACTACTTTCCTTATCTGGAAATAATAGAAATTCCCTTAGAGCGCAAACTACATACAGCTTCATATTGCATACATAAAAAAATGCATACAGAAGAATTTATAAGTCTTATATGCGTAATCTAGCAACTTTGTTATTGTCTGTATGAAAAGAGGCTTGTGTACTCATTTTGTCAATAAATAAATAGGACATAGGACGACTTTGATGATAGCTTTCTTTTTGAATATTTTAAAGTACTTGGTCTTACCTGTTCTTCATAAATTCTCGCCAGGACTTCGACGTGGTAGTATTTAAGGAACACCTTGGATTTGCCGAGGGCCCAGCCATCCATCTTCAGCCTTAATAACAATAGCCTGCTAGTATCACGGTTAGGCTTCACTTCCTCATCATAACTGAATGCCAGGAAACCGTACCTGAGAATAAATGTTGTAAAATTAGAAACCTTTATTCTGCCGAATACCTTTACGTTTTTAACATCTCATATATTAACTTTACAAAAAAATTCCAAATAAAGGATCTTCACTTTTGGATCTTTATTTTTTCGTTCGCTCAAACAGAAAATGAAAATACTTCGAAAAAGCTTATTTCAGACCCATCACAAAATATTGAAACAAAACACTTACCTCTTCAAGAACTCTTCAAACGAAAGTCGGTGGGAGAATCCGGTTTGCCTTATCCTAATTGTCTCCAAGACTCCCGTGTAGCGGAGTTGTTTCAATATTTTTGCGGAGTCGAAGTGTTTGGGGGAACGCGAGTCGTTTGGCTTGAGGCAGCGCACGAACTGAGGGGTGCCGCTCACCATCTTCTGCAGCAGCTCCATCAGCGAGTACCTGAAGTATGTTGACACCGTCTGCTGAGCTCGTGACTGGGATGCTAGTCCTCGACTGTTGAAGCGCTCCTGGAAATATTGTGATATTGCTTAAATTATTTCCAATAAAACATAGTACAATTTATGCAATAGAAACTTTTAAGGGGTCTACACACCAAAGCCGCTGACGCCGGGCTGTGCCGTCGGCGTCAGCGGCTTTGGTGTGTAGACACCTTTATATATCATATTTTCTTGTTCACACTTACCCTAACTTCACTAGATGTAGGGCTCTCCAGGCTCCTAGAATCCATATCTCCTTGCAGTGGCGAATACAAGTTGCCAGTTTTAGTAATAGGACACTGGAACAGGAACCTGATGATGTCGTACTGACTCTGTCTCATCAGCTGAACTACTTCGGGCGGGAGGAAGTTGCGGTTCTTCTCTAAGAAGCCGTCAGCTTGGTAGACCACGCGACCCGCGAAGTGATGGACGGCGAAGCAAATAGCGTCAGACTTTGGACGGACGTAGTATTTGCTTTTGATGTTACTGTGGAACTTTTCTGCAATGAAATATATCTTAGGTTAAGTTTATAGCTTTTTTAGTGACACTATTGGTAACAAAGGCTTAGTGAAAAATTATAACGCACCAATGAGACTTCTATCAGTGGCCCTCGGGAATCGACTCTCCTCATCTAACAACGCCAGCATCCCCATCGGCCTCGACAGCAACATGTCCAACACTGGTCGGTTATCAGAGAACTCCACCAGATCCACTGGAACTCCTTCAGCCATATACTCTTGTTGTTCCCAAGTGAATATGTGTTGGTTGAAGTAGTACTGGATCTGTTCATTAGCGATGTTGATGCATAGCTGCTCGAACGAGTTGTTGTTGAAGTTCTCAAAACCGAAGATGTCGAGTATGCCGATGGAGAGTTGTTCGTTTCTGTAATATATGAATGCGTGTTAAGATCTGATAATATTAATTTGGAAAAATAAATTAATGGAATCCATTCATTAGACAAGTTTTTCCCAGCACATATTAATGATCCTTAATGATTGATCACGTATTTAAAAAGGGGCATACACAGACCTCTGTCACTCACCTGATTCACAGGTAAGGGTCAAGGTAGCTGCTTCAATCACTTATTTTTTTTTAATTATATGTATAAGTGTATTTTAAGCCATGTGGAATGATTGATAATTCATATAATGTTTATGAAGACTTACACAGTCGGCCTGTTCTGGCAGAGCAGCGCGTTGATCCTCTCGACGATGCGGTCGAAGGCGCGCGCGTAGAGGCCGCGCGCGGTGGCGTCGCGCGCCACGCCCGCCTCGCCCGGCGAGCTGCGCCGCGCGATCGTCTCGCCGCGCGCCACCACGCTGCTGCTCGTCAGGCACTCGCGCAGGTCCTGCGTCTCCACGCCCAGCAGGCATGATGCTGGGGATAGGGAAGACGAGGGTTTTCATATGAAGGAAAAGAAAATCTTCAATGAGGACGATGCTTTGAATAAGAATAACAAAGTCTACTTTTGTGTTATAGACAGTACTATTGCCAATTTGCACGACTAAAGTTAAATTGAAAACAAATTCACACGTAGGTATTGTATTACAAGCAAATGTCATGCACTGAGCTCAGAACTGAGCATTATAGTGTGTCTTCCGGTGTCATCAAACTTTAATAAATCACAACTCCGCTTTCGGTAGATAAAATGCAGATCTTCTATTATAATTCTAACAAAAAAGACAATTAGCAAAAAAGTCTCCAATGTCGTCTAGACACTAAAAATAAAGTAAACTACGAAAACAAAGCACCGTGTCTCCTGGCATCAGATAAAAGGCCTCATTATAAAGTCGTAAGGCGGTCATTAGTTACCTCTGTGCAGCGGCGCGGTGTCGATGATCGTTGCCTTGTTGTCCGTATTGTCTTCTCCCGCGGTTTCACCGAACTCTATGTCACCCAGGTGTAGGATAGCTGCCAACATCTTGTACAGTACTAGAACCTCTTCTTCTTGGAAACCGACCACCTGGAATGTTGTTATTGTGATGCTCAGTTATTTTATTTTGGAATTATTTATCTGGACTACATACTGTGGAGCAGAAAAGTTTTGAATCTTAAGAAGTGAATTTATATAGATTTCAGAAACCCCTTAGCATGTAATTATCACATAACGCACAATCCAACCACATATTGGTTTATTCTGGGTTCTCACCTTGAATGCCTGGTTGAGTTGTCTCCAGCGATGCACATTGTGTTCCCTGTGCGCGACGGACAGCGGCTGCAGGTAGCGGTGCCGGGACTTGAGATGCTCGTCCAGGTAGAACTTCCTCCAGCGACCCTCGCTCTCCAGCCCGTCGTACAGGTAGTAGAACACGTGGAAATTACTCTCGCCCCTGAACATTTTACAATGACAACTTTATAGCCCATTTAGGTAAAAGTAGAATTTTAAAGGGAAAGTGAACTGGCAATTTTAATTGGGCCTGTTTTACTACACTTCTTAAAGTTGGAATATATTTTATGCCTCAAATACATTTTGATAAGTCAAAAAGTTTGTCCCCAGTCCCAGTAACCCGCATCGACGAAGAATTTTATACTTATTGCTCATCGGTACTCAAACTTTATCTCGGTCAATTGGCTCTTACGATTTACTCGGAAGTTTTGCAGGTCAGTATAGAAAGTACTGTATTTGAAAATTTTAAAATAAAATGAGTTCTACTTACAATGCTTGGTGTACAACTCTAGACTGTTCCAGTAGATACACTGATATGCGAGCACCAGATATTCGCCCAACTCTCATCATAGACAAATCTAGATATTTGCCGAAACGAGAACTGTTTGCGTTGATGCCAGTACGAGCATTGCCGAAGGCTTCCATGATAGGATTCACTTGTAAGATCTTTTCTTCTAAGTTGCGGTTTTGAGTCTGGAATAACATATGGTCAAGTCATTTGCCTGGTGGAAATAGGTCACTACTACAAAATCGTAAGTGTTTATACTGATGGTCTTACAAGTTGTGCCTGAAAAAAAAGAAAATAATATTACTTACCTTAGACAAAAACACAAGTTGCTTGAGCAACAGATTCGCAGACTCTGTCTTCCCTGCTCCGCTTTCCCCAGATATAACAATCGCCTGATGCAGCTTCTGATGCATGAGAGCCTGATGCGCCGCGTCCGCCACCGCGTAGATATGCGGCGGATTGTCCGACCGGCACCGACCCTGGTATATCTGTTGAGTCTAGAACAATTAGAATAATTCACATAGTCATGCGCTCAGAAGCAAAAAAGCCAAGTTTGATTCAAACTAATAATATAGTTGGTTCCTCACTGCTTCTAATGGAATTTGGAAACACAACGTCAAAAATCCCGTTCTACATTTCAACCACGCGCAAACAGCAAAGCAAAACACCGCTTCGTAACCCACACATTAATAATAAAGTCCAAATGCGTGAGGACGAATTAATTAAACACCTTCGCTCTGCCCAAAGCAGAGTATTTTTAATGTTGTGGTTACTTTCGGCGTCATTAAATTACCTTTGTGGTGTATATTCCCACGTCGGTGAACGGGTTCACAGCGACTAGTATATCTCCTATATACGTGTATATCTGGTTCTGTGTGTATCTCTTCTGAAGTTGTTCTACGATGGCGTCCTCAGTCAGTACTTCTAATGTCGCCAGGTCATCTGTGTACATTTTCTCAGGTCGTGCTTTTCGATGAGATTTGAGTTTGCCTCTCTTAGTCGTAGCCTCAGGCGCGCGAGAGCCTCTTCCCTCGGCCCTCTGTCGTTTTATCTCTGATTGAAGCTCTTTACGGATCTATAAAAGAGTATGTTTTTTATTCTAGGTATTGTAAAGGATTCTCCCATCAATGTATCTGCGTTATTAGTATCATAAAGATGCGTAACAGTCACAAATCAATTACTCATGTTATCTAGAGCCCATTGATTTAATTCCTATTGAAGATAGCGCTGATAGCAAAGGATCGAACAACCTTGTGAATATAAATACAAATTATGTTACATGATACAGAAATAAGTGTTTTTTTATAAAAAAATATACAAAATTACCTTATCCTCAAAGCTACTGACTGCAAGTAGTAGAGGATGTTCCAAAAGTTCTCTCGCAAATGGTCTTTGATTCATGTCTTTAATTAAACAGTCCGCAATAAAGTCCACTAATTGCGGTGAAAACATTTCAGGGTGTGACAAAGATGGCGGTGGGTTCCGAGGTATTTGAAATAGTGCCCTCATAGGGTGTAGCCCTGACAGTGGAGGTTCACCTTCAGCCAACTCTATGGCCGTTATGCCTACTGACCACACGTCGCAGCGGCAGTCGTAAGATTCGTCCAGTTGTTGTTCACACGCTATGACCTGCAACCGAAAACAATTCACGTGTGACCTTAAACAGTCATTATAACACGAGATCATTACAACTACTTTCAAAACGTCACAAGTATTGTATTCGGGGTCACGAATATTGTTCGCATTATGTGGAACAGCTAGATAATAGCAAGTAGGTACTTATGCAATTGTTCATATTTAAAAAAAGTCGTTGACATTTTACCTCTGGCGCCATCCAGTAGGGCGTGCCGACTGATGTATTTCTTCTAGCGGCTGTTGCAGCCAGGTGTGACGATACTCCGAAATCTACCAGTTTGACTTCAGCATCTTCGGTGAGGAGAATGTTATGCCCTTTGACGTCACGGTGCATACATCGGTGTGCGTGGAGATGTGTCAAGGCCCGGACGGTTCCCCGCAACACGTACGCGAGTTGTGGTTCGGTGAGATTGCTCCCGCGAGCCCGCATTCCCGCGCATAAATCAGTCACCGAACCACCAGTACAGAGCTGCAAATATAAAGGTCACATTGATTTATGCCTCTCGCATAAACCGCAGAATATGCAGCCTATAAATAAATTGTATACCGACCTCCATGACGAACCATATTTGGTCGTCATCCGAACATGCGCCGCGTTTTAAGAACAGACCGAAAAATTCAGGGATGTTGCGATGCCCCGACAAGTCACGAAACACGAGGAACTCTTCTTCTATTTCTTCAATGTTTTCTGTGATATTTTCTAATATCTGTAAATGTAAAACGCATAGGTATAATTAGATGTACAGATTACAAAATCTGATTTAATGAAAGGGACTTCATGTATGTAAACAAATCTAACAGAAGATAAAGCCGGTTGATGCATGTATATTGTACACATTTGGTATCCATTTAAGTTATTGTGTTTCAAAAGAGAGGCTGCCAAGCCATGCCGTGTCATGTATTGTTAAGCGGCCTTGACATCAATACTACATTTGAGATAACATCTAAGCAATCAATTATATGCGTATGCTAACAATACCTCCATAAAAATTCAGCGACCTATTCTGTATACACAGTATTCTCATACACATAGTACTTACTTGTAATCGCACGTTTATACAAATACATATGTACCTCCGTTTAAATTGTAATCTTCCCAGAAGCGCATAATTGCAGTAATTACGTGCTTAATTTAATGAGACGCAGTTTGGGGAGTAATTTGTCAGTAAATAACCGTAATCTCTATTCAAATTAAACTATTCAAGAACTACGCCTTAACAGGGAACCCATTACTTTGAATAGTTAATAAAGTTAAAGTTGTAGGACTAGTGTGACTGAGGCAGTTTCTCTCGGATTTCACCCGTTCAGTTTACGAGTGTATGCCCTATAAATGTTGTTGACCTTAGTCGTGTTCATACTAAAATAACATGTGGAAGTAATCGTAGGCACTGCGGCATTCTCGAACGATGGCTTTTAAGTGACGTCACCTCATGTGTAAACCTAAGATAAGGTTAACCAGTTTTATTGTGACTAATGCTGATATCCGTCTAGGTTTAAATAAAAAACTAATTTACTGCCGGCAGTTCTGCAGTAAAACTGGCTAGAGATTACGTGTTCAACCTGTTGATGTTAACAACATTGATGCTATAATTTAGATGTATTAAAATGACCTACACCAAGGTCTTCGCTATAATCATAACAAATGATAAAATTACACCTACTTTATTGTACCAACATTTTATTTGTTGTTATTCTATTCGTTCTACCGTAGGTTCTAGCTGTCTTTTTGACCTTCGCAATAAGTGCCTAAAACTTGATTTGACTTTGTCAATCCTGTCTTTCTCTCCTTTGTCACGCCTTCCAATCGAATTGTTTCTTTGTGAATGTTAGATACATACCTTTTGAACTATGGGCTTTTGCACTGTTGTTATTTTAAGACTGTTTCTGTTCAATATTCCTAGCTTAATTTCTTTTCAACATACAACCACATACCTTAACTGCGACGCGTCTCCCTGACTTCTTATCCCTGGCACAGTAGACCTCTCCATATGTGCCTTCTCCGATGAGCTCCTGCAGGGTGAACCGGTCGCGAGGGTCGGCGGCCCGGTCTAGCTCCACGTGCTGCGAGAGCCCGCGGTAAGCCACGTCGCTGCGCATGGCTCAGCAATCTCATTGAGACACCATCTGCAACAACATATTTGACTGTTAAAAACGAATTCCTTTGAAGTGATACAATGCAGATTTTACCGAGGCTTCATTTTGACGAACATCGACGATACAATTTTTCAAACAGTTGTTACAACCTGAACAATGGCCAATTAAATATTACACACACCTAACAGCTCGAAATTCGGATAAATTAATCAACATCCTGGCTATGAAGAAACATTAGAAATATCTGCATTTTTACACGCTACAGTAAAGTTTCTTAAGAGATCCAAACGATAAGACCTAACTACCTAATGTACGATAATGTGTCGACATCGACACCACTTTGTTTTAGTATAGGTACTGCTTGGTTATGCATGAGTGCATTACGTCGACTTTACCAATTATAACAAGGCAAAAATTTAAAATAAAAGTGCGAGAAGATGTATATTCTCATAGTAATTCCTTTTATTTAATAGACTAGCTTCTGCCCGCGACTTCGTACGCGGATAAAGTCCCTTATGCCAGCGACTACGGGGTTAGCAAAATCAAAGATCTGAACCGTCTGATATTGAATTTTAAGGGCCCGTTGACTTGAAAACAACGGAATACGCATAGCTATTAGAAACGTTCCATATATTTAATTTTTGTACTTCAACGGCAAAAGCACGGCAGACTAAACAAAACGCTGAGAACTGAACCGCAAAAGACGTGACCATAGGGATAAAAGTAGTGATTCTAATTAGTCCGCATTTAAGTTGTGTGTGGCAAAAATATTACACGTATTAATACGTTAAAAAACATTAAATGTTACTGAGATGACAAAGTCGTGATGACTTAGTGGAAGTCGTCGTGGTTTAGTGGGTAGAGAACCAATCTCTCAAGTATGAGCGTACGTCTTTGATTCCAGGTCTGGCAAGTTCCTGCCAATGCAACTTTTGTAAGTTCGTATGTACTTTCTACGTATATTTTGGATACCAATGACCGTTATTTGGAAGGGATGTTAATCTGTAGGTTCCGGCTGTCATTGAACATTCTTGGCAGTCGTTATGGGTAGTCAGATGCCAGTAAGTCTGACCAGTTTTACCAAGGGGTATTGGGTTGAGCGGGTAACTGGGTTGTGGAGCTCAGATAGGCAGTCGCTCCTTGTAAAACACTGGTACTCAGTTGTATCGTGACTGGAAGTCGACTCTAATACAATTGGGACAAAGGCTCTTGAGATAATAATGACAATAATAATGAGATATAAGCACCGCAGGACATCTGAGGCTGATGACGGGGAGTAGCGACCCCGGAGGGCGATATATACTGAGTTCTCCAGGGAGAGTATACTGTCCCCCATCTCCGGCCGGTCGGAGTGAACCATGACGAGGGTAGGTCTCACGCCTCTGGCTTGGCTTGGCCGGCCAGAGTGGAGTCGCTAGAGCAGGATTAGTAGCCCTGCTCGGAGGATAGGTGCCTCGTGGTAAGTGACCCACAGGGAGCGCGTAATCTGCGTTTAAAATCCGCTGAGGTATCCTCACACTTCAGCCGCTCATGTCCCTGTTGCCCTCTTGTTGCTATTCAGTGACTGATTCCCGGGGGCCCAGTAAGTGAGCTGGCGAGTCTCCACCTGCCATTTTTACCATTTCACCATTTTTACATGTATCTAATACATTGTCATCGGCAGGTGCCATAGTTCCCGTAGTTTCCCCATTCCTAGTCCATTAGCATCCCATCACAATAGCCCAAGTAGTTTTCATCAACAGTTAGCAATGGTATAGCACAGAACCGGGGATTGTCTTTTTTTTAACGACGTCCACTGGGGATTGTCCTTGGGTTCATTTCTATAGTGTATTTCTATAGTGTATAAAGGAATAATCGTCGGTTTTGTTTCACCATTTCATTAAAGTTGTCTCAAAAGGGCTTCAGAGTGTTGGCTTCGGCCCCACGTTTGCCTCCCAAAAATTCGGAACTCTGTAGTCCCGAGGTCTGGAAGAGACATACAAAATAATAATGAGATATAACGCAACAAATTCGGAGAGTGGGGGCTCGTGACGCCACGTCTAGGTATGTAAAATTTGTAATAAGCAGTGACTTAACACAAAATTCAAGCGTGTTATATCTTCTTTATTATTTGTTTGTGAGAAGGAGAAAAGAAAAAATACGTGTCCATTATTTTAGGATTATCTAAAAGACGGACTAATTACTTTTTTGATTCACCATACCACCTATTTCATAACATTCATTTCTATACATTTCAAGTGTAGTATTGCTCTTGAAGTTCCACATCAGGTATTCCAGATCTTCGATGTAGGTATATACGACAATAGAGAGTGCTTATCAGGTTGAACCACTTTTGCTAAAACGTCATATCTTTATATGCTATAGTCTAGCTGGGCTCCTGGCGTTCCACATCAGGTGTTTTACATCTTCAATTTTTATAAGTCAGCAGAGAGTGCTTATCAGATTGAACAACTTTTGCTAAAACGCCACACCTCTATATGCTATAGTCTAGCTGGGCCCCTGGAGTTCCACATCAGGTGTTTTAGATCTTCAATTTGTATAAGTCAATAGAAAGTGCTTATCAAATTGAACAACTTTTGCTAAAACGTCATACCTGTATATGGCACAGAGAAGCTGGGCTCTTGGGGTTCCACATCAGGTGTTCCAGATCTTAAAATTTATTATCTCAGCTGAAAATGCTCATCATATGAAACAATTTTTGCCATGGCACCATTTTTGTATCTCTTATAGATTTGTTGGTCTGTTGGTGTTCTGCATCAGGTCTTCAAGTTTCGGAGATAAATTATAGCCTATATGTTGACCAGGCTCAATACTGATACAACAAAGAAAAAAACACTGAAATCCGTTCAGTAGTTCCGAAGATTAGCGTGTACAAACAAACAGACATACAGACATACAGACAGATTTTTTTTTTGGATTTGTGCTCCATTACTGTTTCTAAACCCCACCCAATTATTATTTTTTAAATATATTCAATGTACAGACACAGTTTTCTTACAGATTTATTATATGTATAGAATAGATTGATTATCTATCACGTAAGTAATAAAAATATATATAATCTTGTACTTCCTGTCACTGAATTACTGAAAAGCTTAAGTTTGATAAAGATAAAGACATCATTGGACACAGATATCAATGGACGTAACATGATAGACTGACAAATTGCTAATAAGCGTGTTAAAAGAACGATACGTAAGTATTTGAGATTTACTTCTATGAGACTCATTCCTGAATTAGGTATGAAATGGGATTACAATCACGTTTGATACTCATTATGGTCACATGGAAGGCTTAAAATTGAAATGTTATGAATTTATGATACAAAGTCCAGTAAGAAATCCGGCAAGAAATAACTGTACCGCAGCAGAATCGAACACATCCGCAGAACTTTATTGATTTCTAATAAATATTATTAGCAACTCTTTTAATAACTTGTGTTATAAGTGTTTGCGTCTTTTATTAAACGGGCTTTCAATGGAAACGATAACCAGACAGCTGCATTCATATATTATGTCTGTCCCAATATTTTAAAGATTCTGTATTCACAAATTGTCACATTCCACGGACCGATTAACGGAATAAATATTTAATATCGAATTTATCTCCTTAATTTCTAGGCTAAGAATCTATTAGTGTTTACGACAATTTGTTGTTCGGTTAGGAATACTGAGGTGATTTCTGAAAAAGGAAAGAAACGGAATTAATAAATTGGATGTACCGTTGCATGCGCCATCGCGTGGCGACTTCATGCGTGCTTGGACATAGGATGACGTACTGTATGCAGTTGTCAATAAACTTGCTCAACAATAATGTGACAAGGTACCTTCAAGACACTATTCAATTTTTATTACACGTTCAAAACAAGTATCTTATACGATTCAAAACCGTACGAGGACCAACAATGAAATGTAAAGAACTTATTATTCTTTAAGTTTTCCTTGTAATTATAAATGAATAGACGTACTTACTATGTATTACACAATTGATTACAGTAATAGCTTATCGTAAATAAAAGACGCCAAGAAACATAACATCGATTTCCGCAAAAGGTTGGATAAGTATAAGTGCAACTCTCGTTAACTTTCAAATATAGTTTTAATGCATTTGAGGAACTCTGTCACATAATGTTGCCATATTCGTAACGCAAATTACGATGGTGTAACTAAGACGTACTTAGCTACTACTTGTGTGGTGTCAAATTGGTGCCAACCTTGGATTGCCGTATGTTGCAATTACCCAACTGAGAAATGAGTCGACAATATTTGAATAGAGGACAGACAAACATTCACGATTGAGGTAATTTGTACAGAATAGTGACTTAGCTGTATGTTAGACGTAACCAAGGCATTTGTATTCTTATTATGACATGAAACTTATACTGAATTGATAGGTAATGTACAATAATTTTATATGTAATAGTAAATTGATTATTGTATTGACGATAATAGTAGCGGACGTAAGTTTATCAGGTAAAGAACCTAAACTATTTATAAAATATGTAAGTACCTATAGACGTTAACTAAATGGACGCTTGTTTGCTTTGTAGGCCGTGGTATGACATTATGACATCATGCACTGCACATAACAATGTATTGCTAATAACAAGTGGACAACTGGCGATTATGAGATATTTAGAGCTTAGGTAAAATCAGGTTATGTCAATAGAATTAAGTTTGAAATACATTAAAAAATAGGGACAGAATACAACTTGTACCTAATTCTAGGTAGGTACATATAAATACTTAGTAAATAACAACACACTTATGTATTGCATATTATTCCCAGAATTACTGTTTTTTTATGAAACCTATGCAAACTAAGCAGGTAACTTGTGGTAATTCTTTTAAATCTGAAGATTAACTGTTGACGTCCATGTTTTCTGCGAAAATGAGTATTAATCATGTTTAAGTACTGTAAACAAAGTCAATTAGAGATTCATTAAATCAAAATGATTCGGATGTAAACATAAATGACAGTGTTTTTCCTGAGTACAAATTATTGAAGCCAATTGTGATAATGATGTAACACAAAAACTACTTTGGTTGGTACCCAGTTTTTTTTGCATGTTTTGCGATTGTATCGAGCGTTGATCCTAATCCGGCGCTAAATGCGCACGTCTGCAATTAGTCAACACAACACATCATAAATGGACATTAGAATGTTTTCATGTAAAAAGAGGTCTCGCTCAGTGTGACTGACGGCCGCGACTGAAGCTACACTTTCACTGATTGTTTTTGTCACGAAGACGTTGCGACGGCCTGCCGAGCTCATTTTGATAATTATAAGGTTTAACATCGTTGTCATGTTAATAGCCACTTTTTAGTGACAAACTACTGGTAATCAACATGCAAGATGCTCAAGGCGATCATTGTTATTCATACCCAAAAGTACATAGATATCTACGAATCAATTTGCTATCGCTTATCAAGTAATATTGATGGCTCTGAGGATGGCTACTATAAAATAAATAACTGTAACAAGGTAATGCTTATTTTTCAAACTGACAAGCAAAAAGGTTTCTTAGAATTTCTTCAGTTGGTGTTTCCGTGTAAATTATGTTCAGTCACACTCGAGTAGTTACATATGTGAATATGTGAAATGTGATTCAATAAATAGGAAATTAGCAGCATTGCATTGCTTTCCGAGTTTCTTATTACGTTGTCGAAGGGGTCCGCGTGTTTCAAGTCATTGTTTTGTTTCGTTCCTGCATGTGAACAATAACATTATTACCAATCTTTTCTTAATCTAGTCCGTTTTTAATTGCAACTTATACAAGCCTTAATTAATAAGAAGGAATTTCAGTACGTGCTGAACGATCGCGAGTCATGAGAGGGCAATGTGTTTCACATGACCATTTTAGATACAGCGTTCTCAGGTTCAATAGCGGGTATTGTATTTTAATAATAGCATTAGCCATTTCCTGTTGCTTACCACTTTCTATTTTGATAGCTTGGTTGTTTAATAATATACTTAAACAAATAAATATAATACTTATTCATTTTTAATATTTCGCTGCCCCTTGTCTGTAAACCTCGTGTGTTCTATTTAGTATTAAATAGGTTTCGAACGGTTACTGACGGCTGGTCAATAACGGTACAAGTTCCGATATAGTGGGAGGCAAACCACGGAATGCATAAGAAGGGAACGTTTCGCCATTAGTAAGAATAGTCTATGATATAGTGAATATAGGTTTTATAGAAAATATATAATATTACGTCTGGCAAATGAAAAATATCAATACACCTAAGCACATGATTACAATGTAGGATAGTAAGTTGAATGTGTAAAAAACATGAATTACAAAGAACTAAAATGTTTCCTACAAATGGAACTACATAACGCTTACATTGGATAGAAGTCATTTACTAAGCTTCGACTATAAAACAAATAATTTTCTAGAGTCGAACATGTGAAAGAGTTGTTCAAAATAATGACGTGCCAAGCCAATAATGACCGCCATTCGGCTGCGGGAATAAGAGCATTAAGTATTGGTCCAATGGCCGATGTAAGCCGATAGTCAATTTGAAATATTACTTCCAATAAGCGAGATAGTAGTGAAGTCCATTGCCGTGAACCGACATTTCTTTTGTAGTGCAGGGTAATCAATTTTATACTGGTAATTGTAGCGAAAGCGTTCAAGAAAATTTGTTAACATTTCGTCTTGAGCGTATTGTATTGCGTCGGTAGTTGCGTTTCGCAGAACCGAGAGTAAAGAAGTAGATAGGTACTTAGGTTTACGAAATAGGCCTAGACACATTTGAACTTCATACTTTAAAAGTTATCACCACCAGTAATAAAACAAATCCTTGCATCTGGTCCAGTTAGGTGTAAACAAAACAACAATTTATTATTTCTTCCAATATTTATAACGTAGATAAGAAATCTTAAGAACAGCATTAGGTAGAAAGCTAATGAAATTATCAAATGACCTGCGATCTGACCTTTGGCCGATGCTAACAAAATGTAAGACAATGGATTTAGCTTTGTTGATTCAATATTGTAGTACAACGAAGCCTTAGTAATGCATAATGCAATCCTTTCATGGCATTATAGTGAACCTCATAATGCTCGGCCACGGTCGTCGGACGAACTGTCTGGGGGATGGCACTACGCACACACGGACGAATCAAGCCTGTAAAGTGCTGACACGTGCAAAATAGCTGACTATATACATGCTCACGCATTTATACGTGTGCGAAGTTTTATCATTCGTGACGAGCCAGAAATTGCACAGTGGTATCAAAACCACAGTAAGCTTGCTATAATCATCGCCTATCTATTGCAACGATTGTAGATAATCATTAAAACAACCTAATTAATTAGATTACAATCAGACTCAGATAGTATCTAAATCGAAAATGTTTGGTTAGTGATTAAAATGCAGATACCCACAATTATTCAATTGACGTAAGTCAGCACATGATACATTACCGAGAAAAAACATAATGCAAGTGTTAAAATAACAAAACTTACATTGCATATTGATACCACCTTAATATTGCTTAATTGGAGTGTTTCCACAACACTACAATATCGTGTTTACGACAGTTCACACGTTAAATAAAATTGAGATCATTGGTACTTATGTTACGTGTAATGTAGACACAGCGAGTTACCAAACTTCCTTGTTTGACAGTCGTGCTGGTAATATGATGCATGGAGTTCAGATATCAGAATACTTGCAATTTACTATATGTATCAGTTACTTAACAAGTAGGAAATGGTATACAAATTACATATGTACTTGTAAGGTTTGTATGCGTATGAAGGGGTTCTGCAGAAACAATCATGGATTTTATAAAGTTGGTAGTTTTTATTTCGTGGTACATCCACGACATGAAATATCTAGAAATAACTATTTCTTTTACAACTTAAATTCAATGAACCATGGCTTAATCGACTACAGTTATCAAGTTGTACGTGCAATATTATTGATTCTTTCAGTTGTATTATAAGCTCAACATTGCCATTGTCTCGTAAGCAGCGGGAGAAAGATAAAATTCAATAACAATAGGTCACAAAAAGTAACCAGATCTCACCGAGAATTCAATATCTAGACCGATAAATAACAGCGCAATCAATAGCCCGAGACAATACCGCAAATAAAGCACAGATCATAAGTAAAATTAATGGAACTTTGAACAATCAATGAGTATTGATTTTTTCTGAGATTGTGTGCAAGAAACTATGTACCGTCATCATTTTGTCAGTTTATGACCTCATTTGGTGTAAACCTCATTAGATACAATTTGACACGTTGCGCTTTTACAAGTGTCTTTACACATGGAGACTTACCACAAACATTTTCCTAAATAGAAACATGAAATCAAAAGTGTTGCATTTCAAGCAATGAAAATTTTGAAAAATGTGGAATAAGTGAAAAATGTTTCCACTTAGAGAAATTTTACTTACAAAACATCTTGCGGCCGTGACTCTCGGTGTGAAAGACTTTGATAAACGTGATACTAAAATTATTTTTTGTAGCCATGACGAGAAAGTAACACTTTCAAGCAATAATCAACATCGACTTTACTTTTTACATCAATAGTAATACAAAATTCATCGAAAACAAAATAATAGCTGACACCTAAATAGTTTAACACGTTTACAATGTCAACATTCGCGCCATTTTGTGGGAAATGTGTTGTTTTTTTTTTTACGGGCAACGAGAACTTTATATTCAGCCAGTGATATTTATTCAGCCTATAAGTCAGAGATCTTATGTCTATACAATAATAACGTTTCCCGCTTTACGTTCCCTGCTTCTTTTGTTTTTTGTCCAATTCAGAGATTATAATTATTTTGTTGCACATTGGGCGTCATCACCTAATAAGTGAATTACTTTCTAAACGTCGAATAATTTTCGCGCTGTAGGTACTTTTTAGCGCCAAAAAGATTTAGTTCAAAGAGTGTATTTCAAGTTATTTTTAAGTTACCATAAAAATACAGAGTTTCACAAATTATTGCTCATTACGCAGCAACTGCGTAACTATTTTTATGTACACGATTATTTCCGAATGTTATGGTCGATTTGTAATGGACCCTTCACTAGCTTTTGATGAGCTATAAAAGGCAAAAGCGTGAGCAATGGCGGACTGTTTTATAATGCGAGAGACTTTTTATTGTTTTTCTTTTTTCTTGATCGATATTATTATTATTTTGTGATAAATGTGGTATTTTAATTTACCCGATTTATCTTATCGTGTGGATAGAATCGCGTAGTAACGCTTATTAATATTAAAGCGTGGCGGTTGTGCATCGATCATTAGTAACGGTGCGCGGTGTCACGGACTGGCCGATACCGTGCCATTAACATGCGATATAACTACGATATTTATTAAATTCACCATTTTGGTAACGTGACTCAAGAGGGCTTCGTTTCACTGAATTATATAACCGTTATTGATACGTTACTTGTAGTAAATTGCAGGAGTTTCTCCATGGGTAATAAAGTACAAGTTTCTTTATGATTTGTTTCTTTTTTTGTTTTTAGTCGGCAATTCTTATTGTTGCGTAGGTATACGATGGTTCTTATTTGCGCATCAGTACGAAAGTACATACATTTATTTTTTTCTCTTCTCATGAATATAAATGTTCTTCGATGTAGGATTGCAATTTAGGATTTAGAATACTATTATGTACTGTTTTTCAACTAAATTAATATATTTAAAACATATTGATGGAATGAGGAAGTAGGTACAAAACTGCATTACATAGGCTGAATGACACTGACCTTCTTATTTGTGAATTATTAATTAAATAAACTTGTTTTTTCGCTGTCAATTTATGTAATGATGTCATGTTGACCTCAAGAATGTTCGCAAAGCGTGTTTGTAATCAGAGCTCATTGGCATTATAAATAAATACAAATTAAAATGCATTTTCCCAATTAAATGAATTGTTGCAGCAATCTCAAAATGTAAGAATGAGTTATACTTATTTCCTTCCTCTGTTGTAAAATAACAATAAAATGAAATTAAACAACGTGATATATTGATATGATCCGCTGAACACGCAAAAACTTGCGTTTACTTTGATTCATGATCAATTTGCAATTAACTTTTGCAGTGTGTATAGTTATTGAAAGCCGTCGGTTATTACGATATTTATTTGTTGTTTTAAGCATTAGAAAATACCTATTTGGGGAAATTATATTTTTATAACTATTTTATGTTTTCCTGTGTCATAACTTTACCTACCTCCCTCCACCAACAAAGGTATTTCAGCTGAAAGGAAATGGATTGTGATATTTCACGATTACTTTCTAAAGTTTTTTTTATAGACAACGATCATCTGTTTTTATCATATCTATTGAAATGTTTTCAAATTAATGATAAATGACACAAGTACAAAATTATTTTCTTTATAAAGAACGGCTATTGCGTTTTGATCCATGCATTCATTAACGCAAAACGCAATCAGGCAATTGAACTGTTACAAATATGAATGGGGATTTTTATTACTTACTAGGTATATGATAAAACAGTTGGTGCAATACTCTTTGTTATATTTTATCAATAATCTCCGTCTGTCGTAATTCATATCGTACGTATAGATTTATATCAGACAACCATTAAAGATATAGAAAAATGGAAATAGTTTCACTTGTAGAAACTGAAAACTAAAATCGTTTATGTTTGTGTCAGTCGTTGAACATTTGAACCGTGTGATTAGCCATTTAAAAGCATTTGGTGGACAATAGTGATCATTGGGCCGCGCTTCCTGTGCGCCTTGCTCTTCTAATTGAACACTATCTGTAGTAATGGAGTGTGCGTTCTGTGGACCTGCTAGTGGCCACATAATATTTTTTAAACTTACGTAAAATTTGGCGTGATTTATGATAATGGTTAAGTGTAGTATCTTCAGGAGAGACCAATGTATTATAACAGAAAGTTACGAAACGAGAAAGTTTGAAAACCTATTTTGGACAACACACCTTATGGTTTTGTATCGAATTTCTTTTGTCGTCTCAAGAGTGCCTACTGCCTACGTCATTAAACCTTCTACAAGAAAAAGAAAATGCGGCCTCTTAGCTACATACGTCGGAGTGTAAAATAAAAATAAACAACTCGGCAAAAATCTAGAACGCCCGCCGTCTCCACAAAAAGCGTAAAAGCAAAATTTACGTCCCTTTGTATGTTGAACCATATCTAATTTGACGACACTGAATAATTTAACGATTTCTATTTCTGCAACAACCTTAAAAGGGGGATCAAATGTCATGGATTTCTAAGTTACAGTAGCTTTCGAAATAAATTGTGACCCTAATGCCATTTTAATATGGTTTTGGTAGAATGTACACGATGCTAGTTGAGAGCTAACCACCTGTCACGAATTGCACCGATGGCTTCGTCTATTACCTAAAAAATGTCTGCACAAGGCCAGAAAATGATCTTGGTATTTAGAATTGTAAACAAATATTCAAGTTATAGAAATCTTTATTCACATCTACTTCTAATGAATTATTATTATGAATAGATACCTAATGGAGGTGATGGCTCCCTGGGGTAAGCCGAGTGTCGTATTCTTCTTTTTTTGTCGTTTGCAATTAAAAATAATCAAGCCAACTTTAGCTTTGAAGAAAATCGAGGTGGCCTTAATACGATGCCCTAATCACAGAAAGCGAAAGCGACGAAATTACTACGATTAGACTTCGACTGAAATTTAAAGAACCGATAAGGTTTCCTAATTAGGAGTTACATTGATCGTCACGTGACGTGAAGGTTCGCAATGTCACGAGCAAGGCTAATCCGCCACCGTCACCTTGAACGTGAACACGTGGAAACCATAACAATAAGTAGGGATCTATCATTTATTGGGGTGAAGCTCGCATTCTTGGGGATGAATTGGTAGTACGGTTTCTAATTCAATTTCCGCAAACATTGATGGCCAAGGATTATTGAAAACTAAGACTTACGCTAAACTCGAGTACATAACGTGGCAGATACTTGCTACTATCCAGTACTTAACAGTATTGACAATTTGTTTAATACCTAAGTTCGTCAAAAATAAATGATATAAAATTATGAAGTTTTCAGAGCTTAAAAATGAGTTATTATAATACTTTATTTTATAATTGCACTAAAGAACCGCATAAATACACGCAAGAGAATAATATTGTGCACAATAAAAAATAAAGTATGCTAATTAAGCATAAGGCTACCTGACCGGTTTGTGAACCAGTTGTGTGTCTTGTTGTCTTTCACTTTAGGAAGTGCTTTGCGAGTTTTTGAATTTCAATAAGCATGATTGATAATATTAAGGCATCTACTTCTTAATCCATCTATGTCAAGTTTCGTAAGTAAAGCTATGATAAATAGCAAACCTGTCTATTTTGCAGTTAAATAATGCATCTGTCTGCATATTACGTCTATGGTCATTATTACACGAATATCCTATAAAACATTAGTTATTAAACATCAGTAGAGACAGTCACGATTACGTTTAAATTCGTATTTAACCTAGTATTTCAGAATCAAAGAAAATTCAGCTTTGCGTATGACAAAAATTAATAATCATATATTCAATACTTAACTATGCAACACGAATATGTCGCTATTGAGATCAATATTTCAATGCCATAATGTTTTTTTAATAGGTGTGAAATAGTTTTAGTTTTTACTATTTACTAGTTTCAAAAATATGACACCACGAAATAAGCAATTAATGCTTCGAATTTTGACATCGTTCTTTTTAATTCATTATATTATTTTCTTCCAGCAAAAAGTTATAAGTGAATAGATATAGGCTTATTATTAATTTGGTATTTTTATTGCTTCATTTCTAAACTGTACTGGATTGAAAGGATTGAATCTTCATAGAAGACTGGTTGCATAGTAGGTTTTGTTGGTATTTTTCCAAAAGCTTTCTCTAAATTCGAAAAAGCCTGTAAATTATCACAAAGAGTTAACATACGACATGCTTAAATAAATAAATGCAAGAATAAATTAATTTGCATAATTGCGTCTTCGTGAATACATAAAACTGTTAAGGTAGAAAAAAAGGTTAATCTGTTTTTATCAGAACGTTATCACACATTAGTAAATAAATGTTTATTTTTATTAACTCCCTTATTAATTAGTAGTAGCTATAACTGTGAGCGAAAGTTTCAGATCTCAACAAAACATTTATTCATGACTCATTCCTAATATATGTTTACCTACCAAGCCTGACCAAATACGAAAAGTTACTTCCTTATCAGAATATAAATGATCTCAAAGAAAATTATAGACTTTTAGCGAACCATAATGTTTGTTATGGATACTTAATTGAGTTTATATTCCTTTCAAATAAAATGGCGAGTAACGTGACTGCCATGCAAGTATTTCATGATTTTCTCTTCATCCATTTATGGCGTAAGCGGTCGTATAAATATGAAATTATTATTTCTGTTTTATTTTCACAAACGTTAAAATAACATGATGTCTCATCGCGGTTTTATCTGTCATGTTATTCAAATAGTAAGTGGATAGAATATATCAATTACCCACAAAATGAATCTATTGTAGGAACTAATTTCGGAAAAAGGTCAAACTAGAGTGCCAAGGAGTTAAAATGTTGACGTTGTCGACTCAAAAGTATGATCAATATAGTACAACCAGGTGGTCGAATATAATTGTTAAATAAGATTGATTTTAGCACACCTGCAATGACTTGGCAGCCTAAACCTGATTTACACCCACAACTACGTAAAGCTGTAATAAATGTAAGTAGGTGAGAATAAAGCAAGTTTTTGTCAGTCTACTTCTTATTATAAAAACTCGTGAGAGCAATGCATTCTAGATCTTAGTTGCATACAACCAAGGTTGCGCAATAGGTACGTAGGTGATGTTTAGAGTACATGCTTACTGTCAATATCAAAATTTGCGGAAAACAAATTTCTCTTAATTTTAAAATGAGTTTTTCAACCGAGGAAAATGTGATCAGCTATTATGATATTTCTTGAAAAAAAAAAAAAACATTATTACAGCAGTCGGTACTTTGCATTTGTTTTTGTCTAGGTAAGTCTTTACATAATTAATCATATGGATTTTTAATCTCTAACAGATCAGATAGTTGAACAACACCTGATGTTTGATTTGCTAATGAGAATGCAGTTAGGTCGTTCAACCTCTTTTATTTGCAAGCAGGAAATGTTAAAAGGAATAATTTAAATATAATATTAGTGGTAAATATATGCGCATATTTGTAGCAGACAAGTCATTCCTTCAGTGTTGGTTAGCGCTAGACAAAGACAAGCCCCACTCGCCGGGTCTGTAGTGTATGTAGTCTGTACCACGCTTTGCCTCAATGACAATTCCCAACGCTCGATTGTTGTCTCGTTATTGTTCTGTGTCCAAAGTATTCAGTGCATGTATACCACTCAACCATGCTGCAGGTGTGTAAATTGCTATAACTGAATCTACACTAGTGAGAATTTAACGAAGCGCACTCATTTTTATAATCGAAGCGTGTTCAACTTTGGAAGCAGTTTTTTCGGCTCTTAATAATTTGTTGAAGTACAAATGAACTAAAATTATGGATCATTAGATATTTTGAATTATTCAATAGGTCAACATATAACATATAAATCAATGAATTATGACATAAGATTAGTGGTTTGCAGTGAATAATGAATTAATGACACAGCTGAAAAAAAAATGTATTCATACTGTAATTGTAAGTTTAGAAAGGAAATCAATTGAAAATTAGCAAGATACATACAATTTCCTCATAGATTACGCGAGTGCTTGATGATTACTTGTGAGTGCTAATAGTGCGGTTCTCTGATTATATGCAGATGTGTAATTTAGAACTTAATAGATCTAGAAACCTCATTTCCAACGTGGAAATGTGAAAATTGCAAACATTTAGTTTAATAGCGCCTGCGTCATCATTTCCCTGCCCATATTCCAATGACCACTGGCCATTACGTACGTCAGTATTATTTGTATCCATTTACCAATGAATCATGTTGTCCCGTTACGTGATCATAAATTTAAATGTTCCATTTGAACACTGATTGAATTCATTTTTATGAGCAGGCATACATAGGCAAGTGAAAAGAAACTTAAAAAATATTTATGTCGCCAGCAGAGATCGTGTTAGTTAATAATGCACCTTGCAGTAATTTCATTATTGCATTGTTCAAACTAATTATATAACTCTAATAATATAAGTAACTTCACGCGTTACAAACACAGGTATTTGGTACATTAACTGAGAATTTTAGTGCAATCATACTTCGCAATTTTCTTAATAGGAAGTTTGTTCGCAATGGTCAAAAAGCGATATAAATCAAAAGGCTTCCGTCAGTATGGATTGGGTCTAGAGAAAACTGGTTTAAATAAGAAAATGCCTATTTCAATAGGCAGCTGCTATTGTGAGATCAAAAAAGTGATTTATTTGTCCGATAGTTGCATATTAGAGCCAGTTGATTGTGTAACAGTCGATAATATCTTGTTAATCACAATAGAATTTAATCTGAATCTACACAAAACAGCCCGAAAGGATGGGTCTTTCAGGAATTGTCCATAATGGACTGCTTGTTGACAGCGATGAAATTGGCCTATAAGGCCAAACTATGCATATATTTGAAGTTTGTCTACAGAGTGTACTCTGTACTACAGAGCCTTTTGTCTTGGAGCAGACACAAAATTAGATTATTCACGAAAGAAAACGCCAGGTAATTTTTACACATGAGGCTGTTAGGATTCAGATTAGATCATCTAATTGCGCAATGGGACTTGTGAATTGTGAGTTTGTGAGCTTTACTGTTATCAGATAGTGAATCAACCATTATTGATAACTTCCATAAATCTATCGCGGTGATTCACTGGTTAACATTTAACCGTTTATTGGTCCATATCATCCACAGTCAATTTCAATTGACCGACGATGTTATTTTCAATTGCTTTTAATTCCCCTCGCGATTCTTTAGAACTAAATGCTCTTTATGAGACTTGCTGTATTTTGCAATTGGCTACCCATATCGTGTGAATGCTAAGGCAGGCACAATATTATGACCTCGATAAACACGAATAAGTTTCTGAAGAGTTATAATTTATAGTTTATATTACTTTACAGATAGCTGTCAAAGAAATGAAAGATAGGTAACAAAATTGAAATGGCTTTTTGCAATATCAGTCAAAGATTTTCAATCAAAGATACAGTTAGAAAATCTTTTATAAAAACATTAAATCCATATTCATCATATTCGTTCTCATTTTATTACTCGTTCATTATAGAGATTCAATTGAAAAAACAGTAGCTAACTTATAGCATAACTGTTAACTCACAAGTAGGTACATTGAAAGCATGTATAGGGAGAAAGCCAGCATAATCAATAATACTTTGAATTAGTCACATATGAAACTGTTTTTTGGCCGTTACTGAAGCCAATGTGTACAGCGTTGTAAGGTAAAAATAGGTTGGTATTGAATGTGAAGTCAAATTTTAAAGACTTGAAGACCAAGCTAACTGTTCCGTTTAATTGAATATCTTTTTGTTTGCTCATGTTTAGGTTTAGTCTAGATTTTGAAACACTGTGATACATAATTAATTAAGAACCGATATAGAATAGCTTCTAGCATTTACATTCTATTTTCAAAGTGCAGGCGAGCTTTAAAAGCATTTCCATGTTTTGCAAAAAAGCCTTGTACACTAAACTATAGCAAACATTTATATCTTGATATCACGGGAAGTTTGTAAATTTAGGCCTAAATAATAACGGTGCAACATAGGTTTCGACATTGAACGAATTGAACTGTTGCTTTAATCTATCGAGACGCAGTGAAATCTGTCGAGAACCGGGTCGATATCATGCAATTGTAAGCGCATCACTCCGTCCGGTCTGATTGACAACCGGCGTGACGTATTGGTAGCGTCACACTTTCCGACCGCGACCAATACTCGAATTAATAACTTGACTGTACCGAGCGAAATATGAAACAAATTGAAATGTTTCCCATTGAGTGCGAACACGAGTGAGCGTCGGCTGATGTCGCCATTCCACAATTAGATCCGGAAGAATCTCACCTGCGTTTTAACCACGAGCCGTCACTAATGCTCGCCGCTGCGATTGTTTAACAAATTGACAAAAAATCTGTTTAAATAAAAGCCTTTTCTCCGCTAAATAACAAAACTGTACCTAACTGCTTAGGAACTACTTTTGGAAGAGCCATCACGAGACGGCATTCAAATCAAAACCGGATTCAAAAGTAAGCAAATAAACTATCTTCTAACATGGTTCGTGCTTGTGATTCGTAAGTAGCTTAATTTGACAATAAATACTACCACATCGCGGACAAATGAAATGCTCTCGTTGCGTTTCCGGCACAAATGCACCAGTTGATCGAACAATACCGTGGTAGTTTTATATGAAATCATGCGAAAACGGCACAATGATTTATTATACAAAACACTCCCACGTATGGTAACGCGCGGGACGTAAAAAGTGGGATGAGCATTCAATTGAATCGGTTTGTTCGAGTTTACTGATCTCCTGAACGCGATGTACGGAGAAACATCTAGAGAATGCCAGGGTTGTATTGTAACGAGATATTGCAGAACTATATTTGAAATCTACCGAAATGATGTAACTCATCTTTGGCAACTTGCTCCGTAATCTTCTGAAGAATGATTAAAGGCAAAGTAATCATCAATAGAGAGTTTCAAAATCGACAACTTTTATGGTATAATTTTCATACCATACTTGTAAATTCGAACACTTTAATAGGAATGCGATTTCATGATGTTTCCATAACAAGATTAGGATTGAAGTGATGAAGCAAATAATTTGTGAGAATGTTGATCGGCAACCCTGCGGCTGCCACACTTCGATGCGGTTCTTATAACGGCAATTATTTGTTTACGCAACTCATACGTGCTAACGTCGAAGAGCTTGTAAATTATGCTTATCTCTTATTTATTACTAGAGTCAAGGTCATAATCAGAGTCGTGAACATTTTTAAGCAAATAGTATTCAATTGCCATTTAGAAACTATTGTGATCCATTGAAATGTACGTTCTCACCTCGGCTATGCCAATTGCATACTGCAGAGACGTGCGTACAATCAACAAGAAAATTGGTACTTACGTACTTTTATAGTTTTCATTCTTCATTATAACTGTATGTAACAACTTGACTGCCTAGTTGGTCTAGTTGTCGCAAGTGCGGCTGCTGAGCACGAGGTCTCGGGTTCGATTCCCGAGTCGGGCCGAAATCGCTTTGTGGGTTTTAGAAGACTTTCACAAAGCAGCCCGTAGTCTGGAAATTGGTGTTTGATTCACCCGTGCATCGGAGAGCACGTAAATGTCGGTCCTGCGCCTGATCTCTCTCCGGTCGTGTCGGATTGCCGTCCCATCGGATTATGAGAGTGAAGGAATAGGGAGTGCACCTGTGTCTGCGCAAATGCTCGTGCACTATAATATGTCCTGCGCAGTTGGCTGATCTCCTTACATGAGAACAGCCGCCGTAGCCGATAATCGGCTAGGAGGACATCATCATCATCATCATGTAACAACTTATACGTAACTTTTTTAACGATTGCAATATTTTATGTGTTGTTTTATGAAACGTAATTGATTCCTCTTGTCAATGTTAATTTCTCACTATGCCTTATTATAAAAGTAAAGGCAACAACACACGAACCAATGACTTCAGTTTCCTCTTTCCTCTCGGTATTGATGTTAATTGGAATGTAGCAGGAAGAACAATGTGAGGTGCAGTTAAAATAATTGACTAAACGATCACAAACATCAAGGAAGTGTTAAAGTGTTATTGCAAAAGTTATTTTTAATTTTATTGGTTGTAAGTTTATTCCGATGGTTGTATTTTGTTTGTTATTGCTAAAAATAAGACAGCTAGTTCAGGCAATATATGAATAAAACATTTCATTAATTAATTTCAGTGAGCAGCCTTATTAAAAAAAGTAAAAGGTAAAAGTTCAAAAATGTAAGAATAATTGAATATTAATTAGTAACATGACATCCAAAAATCAATTCTGCCTTTCCATTTAGGATTTTTAGCATTTTAAGAGACTATAATTGATGATTTTATCACCCTATTAGCAACAATTTGTAGATAAATGGTCTATTATCTATGTAAAAGACCTAAACGGAAATAGTTATCTAATGTTTATTTACATTTAAACATTTTGTAATAGTATAATTAAGCTTTATTTAATGGTAATTATGAGGTAACGTGAAACTCCTTTCAACTCCAATGATTACAGCATTCATAGGGCTTTTGCATTAGACTGTCTGATATATTCTTATCTTGTGCTGTTGCGGGACAAAGGCATTAAACGTAGGTGTACCTACACTAGTAACTGCAGAACAAGTTTCAAGCCTGGTGTTATGAGTTGTCCTCTAAGGACGCTTTTACATAAAATTATGTAAATTACAGAATACCCCAATTGCGCAATAGCCACCGATGGACTGCCGAATCTCAGGTCCCGGGTTCGATTCCCGGCAATTGTGTGATGGTGATGTTGTGTGATGATGTATGGGATTATGTTACCACTGACTCACAGATACCTCATCTACCGAGCCTTTTCCCAAATATGTTGGAATCGTCTTCCAGTCTAAAAGGATGTAGCTGAGTACCAGTGTTTTACAAGGAGCGACTGCTTATGTGACCTCCTCAGCCCAGTTACCCGGGCAACACAGCCGGAACCTACAGTTTAACGTGCCATCCGAAACACAGTCATCAGTGTTCAAGATATACTTAGAAAGTACACAAACTTAGAAAAGTTGCATTTGTACTTGCCTGACCTGGAATCGAACCCATTTCATCAAATATTTCATCGAATATTCATACTTGAGAGGTTGGCTCTTTACCCTCCAGGCCACCACGACTTTTTCCTATCACTCACACTAACTACTTACTTACCTGTGTTTATGAAAATCTACAAAATGATTTTAAACCGTACTCGAAATGAACCTGTGATCATGTTTAAAACCTCTTATCGCTCATACGATGACTGGTGACTAGGCCACCGAGGTGAACTGCTTCACAATGTTCAGAGTTTAATTCCCGGTTACGGTAACAGTGCGAAGTTTAGGCTGTCCTTATGACATCGCTGACGACTGTGATAGTTCCTTAGGCTCTTAGGTATCTCATATTCAATCAAACTTTCTTTAAAAACGTGTAGTGTGCAGAGGTGATGATGAGAAATTCATTCAATGACAGATCAGAACAAAATAATGAGACCATTTTGCAGCATACAAAACAAACATCTTCAAGTTAAAAGTAAGGTTCTTAAAACAAGATTTATTAATCTAACTTTGATTAAGTAGGTATGCCTTATCAAGTTAAATACTTGGTAAGTATTTTGTAAATATAATACTTGTTTACCATAAAATTTACAAACATGCATCTAGTATCATATAAAATCTAACACGATTTGCGCATTTTATTGTGCCGTTAAAATAATAAATGAATATTTAATGAAAATTGATAAACCATCTGTTATTTTCTATTCATATTGAAAATAAATTGTTTTGCATTAAAAATAACTAACTGAATGAATATTTTAATTTTAGAATAGCTCGTTTTATATGCAATTTATCACAGAGACTATCGTAGCATATCATAGGTATATTAAAAAAAAAAAATTGTGCCATCTAATTTCTTAAAAGTGAAAACTTATGAGGAATATTAAAAATGTATAATCAACATTTTAATTATTAAAAGAATTACAAATTGAATTGCCTATAAAATAAATTTCAACAAATACAAGTTTTGACATGGTGAAGTGATACTTATTGTATTTACATCCAATCAATCATTTTAGACTTACCCGCTAAAAACAAAATAGCAGCGGCAACTGCGTCCGTATCCTTGTAAGGTCTATCAATGGTCCATATAAAGGTATCAATAGCACATTCACTTTCGGAATTACTTATAACTTTATTGTTCGAAGTATTAAGTTGCCGGCATTTTCACGCGAGAGAAACGCACAGCGGGCGCGCGGCTCCGCGGTTAGACACATGTGAAATCAGCTGTGGCTTGGTCGCGGGTAACGGAACGCCCCCCACCGCCTCGGCTGCCGCATGCCGCAGATAAGCACCAGATAAGATTATCGCATGTTTATTTACGGATTAACTTAGGTACTGTCCGAATTTGCACTTGCGTGAGTACGTCTGACGCCGGTCGCCGAAAATCCGTTCTGATAGCCAGTTTAGTCATACCCTTATCAGTTCCGATAAATACAGTAAGAATTTCGTGTTAAGTGCGTGACTGCATTACGGAATGAATAACGCTTATGTTGATGTAGTAAAAGATTTATTCGTATCTCAATCATATTTTGTTTCTCACATTTATGAATGCGGGGAAGCTATGCAGCATGAAGAATCGTCTGCCATAATACATAATTACTATCTACCACTAATTATTGCCGTTGTAAGACCACTGTGAAAAGCCTAGAGTTTCTTAACACTTATTGTCACGAACTTTCCCTGCATCAATTGTACACTGTCTACTTAAAGCCATAAATAATTTATATTCCTAGTTCTATTTGTAACTCATATAACTACTAGGTATCTAAATACATATATTTATATAATCAAATGCAATACAATGACTGCAATTAAGAATGAATAGAGATTACACAGTTGCTTTATGTATTAGGAAACATTATTTCATTACATGTAATGACTCGTTATGTCTATCAATTTCCCAAAGCTAAAATGTTAGTATTACAAATAGGAGTTGAGACCCGGATAATTCAGATAAAAGGCGTTTATATTATGCACTACATAAGACTGCTAGTTCTTTACAGATTCCTTTACCCGGTTTTAAAAATATATTTTTTTAAACAAGGAAAATTCACTTTAAGTAAACGCTCTTACCTGACATTTTATTCTCAACAGGTATTTTGTACTTTCTCTAGAAAGGCCGCAAGGATTTAAATATACTCATTCAAACACAGAAAACATTTTAATTCCAATGTTTGCACACTGGTGCGAAAACCAGTCGAGATATATTAACGCTGCAAAATGCAGAAAGCATACTCGAGGTGTCCCGCAAGGTTTCACTTTAGGCCCATAGACCCTAAGGGGGCTTATTCAAATGGGCTTCATTGCGTCTGCATTTTATGTCCTTTCACAAAAGTCATAGAGAATCGTTGGCCTTATTTATTGTATACGTTGTGAGATAAAATTAGCATTTTAGAAAATCAGTCATATTTTCCTGCTATTACTACGCAGACTAATTGCTCCTAAGGACTGAGAATGAGAATGCAGTCAAAGTAAAATTTGGCATGCAATGCAAGGTCTTTCACGCCATGTAGGTAAAATTTAATAATTTTATACTGTCCCTATACTGTGGGAATCTCTTCACATTTACGCACAAACAATGTAACTAGCTGATAGGTCTATGCAAAATAACCTGAGAACTTTCCAAATGAATCCGCTCCAGTGCCACTCACCACGCTATTGTCAAGTACGACTAGCCCTCATCATTCCAATTAGTTGTTACAAATCGATTCACTCTTCGATTAAATAATAGTCGATTGTTAACTCCATCAGCGCTAGGCGAATTGTCTGAACTGTGTGATTCAGGTTTATGTTCACCGTTAGAGCGTTTTGTTACGAAACTGCTTCTATCATCGTTGTTCGCTATTGCACATGAATATTTTTGAGAAGTCAATAAAACCCACTGACTTGTAACCTGCTTTCCATATCGAATTTTCCTTCATCCAAAACTAGTTGCCTTAAAATACTCGTGTTGTGCAATTCTACAAGCAAACAAAACAAAATTTAAATGGTTTACCAGCTTCATTTTGGGTGATATTTCGTGCATATAAAGCATATGTACTGCAGTACCGGCGACACTTTGATATTATCTTTCCTTTACTAGAGCTAGTCGTGAGGCAAATGTCAGGGGAATTGGCGGCACACAGAACATGCCTTTAAACACGGTAGGCCTTTTTGGGTGCCGCCGTATCATGTTAACGGAATTCATTGGCGAACGTGATTCATGATAATGTCCTTAAGGAGGAGTGGATTTGAGACTAGAAAGTTTTAACAATCTACCACAGGCTTTAAAAATAACATAAATCTTTCGTTCTAGGCTAGACTTAATGAAAACCATATCCCATAAAAATATTACTACAATTGTTGTACTCGTACCTGCATTGTTTTATCAGTTTGAGTTCATCGCTCAAAGTGTTGCAACACAACTAATTTACATCACTGATGACATCATGGCAGGTATTTATTTGTGCCCGAACAGCGTGAATCACAAGGCGGAATTTTATTATAATGCCGATTTCATTTCGACTACAAAACCTAACAAAAGCGCTACAGCTCATTTGCATAGTTCTTTGTATGTTTTTAATCTGAGTCTCACGGGTTTGTGCAAGGAACCTTAGCGTATAAAAAAGGTTTTTGTTGCTTTGCCAGCGGCTGAGATGTTATCTGTCTAGTCACCTTGATCTTTGCACGAAACTGCACAAAACGCACCGCTTGACCTCCGCGCCTTCTCCTTTCTGTTCAGCTCTATGTACAATTCTTCTCGTAGGCTCAAGTACTTATTGATTTTAGTGTTAAACCCTGAATTGAAATGAGTCACGGCCTCTGACAATATCATAAGGTCAGTTAATATTTGTATAAGAAATGTTTAAATAAATATTTAAAAAACGTGCGCAAGGTTGTATTAAATATCACGTTAAATTGTACCATTGTTCTGGCACTTAGAAAACTATGACTGCGATTACCGACAAACATTTTGCCATGGCATTGTGGCTCCAACAGTATGGAAATTGAACTGCAGGTAACAATTTTATAGAAACTCTGAAATAGAAACTAGTCGACAATATAAAAGCAGTGTTCAATTTTCACCGCAAGCATCTTATTTTATCGACAGGACAGGTTAAAGATAGCCCGTTAGGCACAATTGAACCGTTTGAAAATATAATAGCAAGCATGCTGTCACGTAAAAATCAATCACTATACTTAAGGTGAACTCATTTATGAACGGATGTAGAAACAACATTCTTCGTTCCCAACTATGTTGGGGTCAGCTTCCAGATTGACCGGATGCATATATACTTAAAATGTTTTCTGATTCTGCTTTGTTTCTGAAATTTGCGGGGTCAGTCCTGGGATATTAGGAAAAGTATCCAATAGTTGTAATGTATCAATATTTTGTGAATAGTACATTCAAAGACATACAGTCTGTGTATTTTCCCAAATGTTAGCATTTTTGCTCGTCAATGTATTTCTTCAAAATGTTAGCATTTTTCGTAGATACCATTGCACGAGAAACATTTGTAGAATCTTGATATTTGTTTGTTACCAATAAAGATTGTCGACAGACAATCATTGTTTGGCATGCTTAGTAGTTAGAATTTAGGAAGAGTGATCCAATTGGAATACAAATTTCTATTGCACTTTACTTACTTTGATCAAGAAATAGTTGATTTTAGAATTGAATTTTGCTGTAGGTACCGCATACTTACTTACTGAGTGTTTATAATATATTTTATATCCTTAATTTCCTGTGCCAGTCTTGACCATACTGAAGGTGTTACCGAATAAAAGCTAGAGATAGGATAAATAATATCATTAGTTATTTCCCTTTTAGTTTGTATAATAGTTGCATAAGTCATGAGTTGGATAAATATACGTGTAACTTTTCACTTTTATTACTTAAAAAAGATTTATCTTTAAGTGAATACTCTGGTCGAAAATCTAGACTCTAAATCAGCTTTCTTTTTCGTGACCTCTGACTGTATTATATAATTACGCACCTAATATACCATTAATAATTTACATAGCAGGTTTTTTAGGGTTCCGTAGCCAAAATGGCAAAAACGGAACCCTTATAGTTTCGTCATGTCCGTCTGTCCGTCTGTCCGTCTGTCCGTCTGTCACAGCCGATTTACTCGGAAACTATAAGTACTACAGTGATGAAATTTGATGGGAATATGTGTTGTATGAACCGCTACAAAAATATGACACTAAATAGTAAAAAAAAGAATTGGGGGTGGGGCCCCCCATACATGTAACTGAGGGATGAAATTTTTTTTTTCGATGTACATACCCGTGTGGGGTATCAATGGAAAGGTCTTTTAAAATGATATAAAGTTTTCTAAAAAACATTTTTCTTAAAGTGAACGGTTTTTGAGATATCAGCTCTCAAAGTCGTAAAAAGTATGTCCCCCCCCCCTCTATTTTTATAACTACGGGGTATAAAATTCTAAAAAAAATAGAGGTGATGCATGCTAATTAACTCTTTCAACGATTTTTGGTTTGATCAAAGTATCTCTTATAGTTTTTGAGATAGGTTGATTTAACTGTAATTTACGGAACCCTTCGTGCACGAGTCCGACTCGCACTTGGCCGGTTTTTTAAACAGAGCTTGTAAAAAAGAATAGGTAGTATGTTGATGAATAATGTAAAATGTGTGCAAAATTACAGTTTACATGCCATATGTTTTCTAATGGCAATATAACGAGTCACATACCATTAATACGGTGATTTACGATGTTGGTTAAAAGTACGTTCAATATCAATTACGTATCTAATCATAATTTAAACGGTATTGCGTGATCGAAATATTTTCTTTCGAAATCAATCGTGCAAGAAGTAGTTTCGAGTAGATACTACACCATCATCTACTCAATGTTAGGAAATAAGTAAACTATTTGAACAACATCATCCTCCGAGCCTTTTCCCAATCATGTCGGGGTCGGCTTCCAGTCTAACCGGATTCAGCTGAGTACCAGTGTTTTACAAGAAGCGACTGCGTATCTGACCTCCTCAACCCTGTTACCCGTGCAACCCGATACCCCTTGTCTTCTTCAATTACAACAACAGGTATGAGGTAAAGGTTCAAAACACGAAGAAGCGCTTTGAGAAAAGGTAAATGGTGCCCTTGCGATTTGCCAGACTCGTCTTGACGGAGGCACGGAAGTGGTACTTTGATTTACAGAAATTGTCAATATAAAATAGTGCATAATACAGACATATATAAGTATAGAACACAATACATAAGTAATCTATTCTATATCAAATCGGTATAACTTGCAAAGTGAACTTACGAATCTATTTTCAGACCTAAGAATTTGAAATCAATATTCAGATATCAAACATGGAAATCTTATTCATGCGTTGCCTACTTTCAGGACAATTTCGTAGCATCTCATGCATAGTAGGATACTTAGTATCTGTGCGTCATGAGTGTCGCAAATGCCATTACAATGCAAAGGTGTCGCTGCATAGCTACATTGCAACAACATAATGCGAAAATCTGCTTTCCCTAAAGGTTGTGGAGGTCAGGTGGCATCAACAGTTACTTTGAGGACGTTACTAAATCTCAACTTTAGCTCGTGGGGACAGATAACTATTAAGCTAACTACAATCTTTGTCTTAAGGATTTGAAATTCCCTTTAATTAGGAAAACAACTTACTATTTCGGTTCTTAGACCTCCCATTAACTTTCCTATTTTACAGCTTAAATTAATGTTAGTCCTGCAAATTACTATTAAACCCAAAACAGTTCCTCGTTGAAAGTGAATGGAAAGGAAGTATTCTATATGCATGCACTCTTCGCAGCCTCCCAAGTACAGTAATCATGTCATTATACGAAAAACCGGCCAAGTGCGAGTCGGACTCGTGCACGAAGGGTTCCGTAAATTACAGTTAAATCAACCTATCTCAAAAACTATAAGAGATACTTTGATCAAACCAAAAATCGTTGAAAGAGTTAATTAGCATGCATCACCTCTATTTTTTTTAGAATTTTATACCCCGTAGTTATAAAAATAGAGGGGGGGGGACATACTTTTTACGACTTTGAGAGCTGATATCTCAAAAACCGTTCACTTTAAGAAAAATGTTTTTTAGAAAACTTTATATCATTTTAAAAGACCTTTCCATTGATACCCCACACGGGTATGTACATCGAAAAAAAAAATTTCATCCCTCAGTTACATGTATGGGGGGCCCCACCCCCAATTCTTTTTTTTACTATTTAGTGTCATATTTTTGTAGCGGTTCATACAACACATATTCCCATCAAATTTCATCACTGTAGTACTTATAGTTTCCGAGTAAATCGGCTGTGACAGACGGACAGACGGACAGACGGACAGACGGACAGACGGACAGACGGACATGACGAAACTATAAGGGTTCCGTTTTTGCCATTTTGGCTACGGAACCCTAACAACACGTAAGTCTCACATATAAATAGCTATTTGCGGCCACAGAACAAATCACCGTCATCTGTCACACACGTCGGTCAGCGAATTTCTCTACGATTATATCATTGTTCTAGCTGTTACTTATTGCTCTATCATGATAACTTGTAGCCTAATACCAAATTGATATAAACGTCGAAATATTTCATCAAAAAATGGCAAAAAATTCCAGATTCAAAGAACATTTATCATAATTTCTATATCTAACTACAAACCAAAAGTTTAATTTTAGGACCTGACAAATCCTATATTTAAGTAGGTACTCATGTACAATAATTATTGCCTAAATCAACATGCGCAAAAGGTACTACAGCTTGAAATTAATTTCAGTTCATAGATGCATCTACGGCAAATTCAAAACACCGTTTTGATGCTCCAATGTTATAAATATATCCCAAGTTATTCTATGCACGCAACCCGATTTTAGCGTAATGCAGCCAAACTAAGCACGTCTGCTGAACGTGGCCTGCTTGAAAATAAATTTAATGTAGTAGTTGAAAGCAAACATATCTTCATACTTCTTACAAATAAATTTTCAATGACTGTAGCAGCAGTGGCTATAATTATAAAATTAAGAAAAAAAATATAATCTCATCCACAAATAGAGATACCTAAGACCAAAACCTTTGTTAAAGCCTATATGAAAAACTTTGTTGCATCTTTCGAATCCTTTAAATAGGTTATTTTCATTTACCTCTACAATGAATATGGGGTTGTTATGCATTTATATCTATCAGTGTATTTAATTACATATATGATACATTTATTTGGCGTATACCTATCATGGTGGGGCTAGAATGAGAGGTACAGTTCCTAGCTATCCTAGGAGAGAAGTCCCTTGTAATAGTCAAAGTTCTGTATATGGTTATTTGTATAGCAAAATTGCAAAACTAGTAACAAGTGAAGCGTGTGCTTATTCCGTTGCATACCTGTATAGTGCATACTCATAAACCTAACTGCTTCTAACAACAATGCTCTAGCTGTTCCCGCGATTTTGCCCGGGTCCCGGGTGAACTACTTCTCACACGCGGATAAAAAGTAGGCTATATGCCATTTTGATGTATAAGTTGATAGACAAACACCCATACATTCACACCTTCACGCATATAGTGCAATTAATAATTGCAAATACGTAATATTTAAACAAATTGCTACGTGAAAAGGGATTACAACCAGGCACGCGATCCTGTATACACTGGTGATTAATTACTTAGTCAAAAACAATGAGGAAACTTGTGTTCAGTGTTAATAAGAGTCTGTAAACAATGTGCGTATAAAGTAACACCAGTCGCTGGTTATCATCATTCATCAATGGAAGTGCAAATTGATGTGTTCATCTATTAGCACACATTTACTTGTTTAACTATTACGCCGAAATGATTTATACCACGTCGTGTTCGTTACAACAGGTTTAGCTTCATGCTAACCAGATTGACGATGTTACAATATTTTACATTAGACCTAAGTGAAAAAAGTATTCGTCTAAGTAGCAAAATTATCGAAATAGAATGTGTTTTAGTAAACTTCACTAGAAAAGCATTGATTGCAGAACTACAAAAATACGGATGGTATTTTAGCCCACAAACTAGTTTATAACTGGTTGTGTTAAGAACTTACCTCAAGAAGCGCGTTAAATCATAATTATTTATTCGTAGGTACTTACCTACCTAAATGTATGTTTAATTGCCATACTCATCAAGAAGAAAATAACTCAAACAGAATGACTGACAAAATTATCTCAAAATCATTTCAAATAGCACACTCGAATGTTGAAATAAAACTACCGTAGTACTACCAATAAATAGCTAATTGTTGAGTGTAGGTATGTATTGTATATGAATGCTAAACGCAAGATTTTGCATTCATTAATGAAATCCTATTCTCATACAAAGGGTACTTAAATGTAGGTACTTAAATGTATTAAGAAGTCTAAACTACAAAATCGGATAAGCTAAAAAGGTAAAGCAAGCACAAAATTAAGAACAAAAGGTCGCACGAGCCTTAAGCAAGACAGTCATTTTGTAAAACATTTTATAATAATGTACAAAGTGTTAATAAGTTACTAAGAAACATTGTTAGGTAATAAACACATTATGAAGTGCAGTTAAACAAGTGAGGTGGCACAAGATAAGCTCTCGTCCCGCTATCGACACGAGGCTGTGGGAAATGGGAAACGTCAGTGAGATGCGTGACTGCTTCATCTATTGTTTTATCTGGGTAGGTCGGATCGGCTGAGGTTCCACAACTTTTGAACTACCTCTAGATGTTCGCTTTATTAGTTTCATGATTAACACCTATCACGTCAAAGAAAATAAATATTTCATAGTATTCGAAAATAGGTTGACACGTCCACAACAAACCCTAGGTTTATTTTAGACTCGTTACACGTTAGGATAAAGGACTCACTGTGGGAGTCTCAATCTTTGAATTTCTATGTGATTTAAACGGAGATGTTTTCATATCGATATAAATTAAAATGACTGAGTGGGTGATTTTACAGCATTTTCGTAAAAGATAGTAAGTATATTGGATCCTTATTAATGCACCGGAGAAACAAGTGTGTATGTGCATATTGCATATTTATAGAAACAGTACTTTATGTTAAGCAGTGCATCTGGTTTATAATCTGGCTATACTCGTAATCCGGTACTATCGATGGCTATAATTTATAGGAAAATTATAAGTTTGAGCACCTCATAAAGCATAAAGAATACTGGTTTAATTGCCGCGTAACAGATTCGACCTGACAGTAATGAGAGTGACTCAAAAACAGGTATAGCTGATGATTTAATGTTTTTACACCCATAATGTGAACTTGTTCTTGTCGGAGCTGTTAAACAGACTATTGTTGAGAGCAATTATTTTTTTCACTTATTAATTTCCTTTGCATTTTGATTTCTGATGCATGTTATGGCCCCGTTGTAATTTAATGGCAACTGTTAATTACATGTATGGCTTTCGCGGTGCCTCTCATACATCAATTAGCAAGCCAAGTGCAAAGAAATGCCGTGTTTACGCAAAAGCGACATGTAATTATGCATAATGTGCTCTCGATTTTTTGTCGCAAAAAATATTATGTTCTGGTATTTGGACGCTAAATAGCAGACGAAATAATCAGCTTGTAAATGAATCAGAATCAGACCTTCGCTTTCCTACAAACACCTGAAAGATATTGTTATTTCTTATTATTAAGTACTTCTTGGAATTTTTCATGTGCGAACAGTATATTATTTAAATTATAAGGAACGGTTCGGCTTCGTCACTTTTGTGACATGTTAAATCAAAAACATAAAAAAATATTTCCGTTACGACTAACTTATTACAATACTCCCAGGCTTTTTATCCATAAAATAGACAATAAGAGGATAATATAAGTACTGAAATTCCTCCATCTCGCATTTCACATGACAACTAACATCTGTGGCACTTTCATCTTTTTTGGCTCTCCCAATGCCATCTGTCGGTTGCGTGCATTGAAACGTAAAATGTAATACTTCCGAGACACTGCGTGCTTCCCGACTACATTACTAGATGTCTTTAATTTTCTTCAAATAACTTATAGTTACAATACTTTCAGAGGATAATAGTATCACTGAAGGCATACCTTGTAATAAGAAAAAAAATACTCGCGTCACCATCTGTTGCCTTTCGGTGATTAACACCTTAATGTGATGCATGTTTTTTTTTCCATTCCCTGCATTTTTGCTCCCGAACTAAGCAGTCACCGAGCTGGAACGAGCAGCAATTTGCACCAGCATGTTTATTAACTAGCACCCATAAATCACGCCGCCTCTGTTATTTGGTTTACTTAATGAGAGTGAAAAAAGCAATTTCATTAGAACCTAAGAGATATAAAGTTGTAAAATAAGATTGATAGCAATACGTGATTTCTTTTAAAGCTCCGTTTCTTCCATTCTAAAAAACAGTCCATGTTTCTAATACGGTCGGAACAGCATGGTTTAAAGAGAAAAGGCAGTAATGGCAGGAGCAGATTATGATCGTCAAATGGATGCTATTCATACAGTATGAGGGAAATCATCTCCCGAGCCATTTGGGGTCAACCATGTTGGGGTCGGCTTCCAGTGTAACCGGATTCAGCTGACTATGGTTTACAAGAAGCGACTGCTTATCTGACCTTCTCGACCCAGTTACCCGGGCAACCCGACACCCCTTGATGAGCCAGAGAAATCCCCCAATTTGATTCGAGTAATAAAGTAGGTACGATTGCTCAAGCAGCTTCGCGATACATAAAGTCCAAGTTCCTCAAAATGTTTTTCTTCGACTATGCTCTGTCCAATTGGTGTCCGGGATATACAGTACCGAAGTATGATTAAGAAAAAATATTTGGTAGGTAGGTACTTGCCTGACCCGGAAGCGAATCCGGTCACTCTTTAGGGCGAACTTTAGGGCCTGATGCCTTAACCTTATAGGCCACCACGTGGTTTAGCTTTGTTTAGCTATAATATGAAAAGTGTGTCCTTTACTACTTTAAAAATAAAAATTAATACAACAAAAAAAAACACAAATATGCTGTAAATAGTCTTGTAATTTTCTTTGTATCATATTCATAATGGAAAATGTTATTTGATTACTTAGGTATTGAACATACATAAGAACATAAATTTATCGATGCCGATGCTAGAACTACTTACTAAATATTATACTAGCTACAATGCAGGTAATTTCAATATCAGGAAGCAGTTTGTGCCCGGATATCATAAGGTAAGGTACACACCGACGTTTTGATATTTGAAATATTATTCATTCAATTTTGAACGTCAACTGTAACCTTTTTTGTAGTCATGCCGATTACCGAGACTGAGTGGCTTACAAAAGACGAATAAAAAATAATTACTGAAACAAAATAAATAAATCTCCCTACAGAACTAATTTAGATTAGTTAAGCAAAAAAATCTGAAGACGTTTCATTATTTTTATATTATTCATTCGATTTTCAACGTCAACTGCAGCCGTTATTGTGGTAGCCAGGCCGATCACCGGGACTAATGGACACCCTCAGAGACATTTAATGGTTACTTAAGCCGTTCCTTAGTGTAGAATTTCTATGAGAATCTGTCACTAAGGAGTGACTTAAGTAATCATTAAATGTCTCTGATTGCGGGGGTGAGTGGCCTAGAAGTAACGAATTTAAACTAATTTCGATTACTAAACAAATAAATCTTCCAACAAAACCAATTTACATTAGTTAAGCAAAATTAATTTTATTTTAACTTTCCCGAGTTTTTCCTTTTTATGTAATGGTTCATGATACTAGTAGGTACGCAACCTTCATTAAATCTTAATATTTTACGTACATATTTTCAACTAAATTCAGTCTGCGTGCCTAGTGTCCTTTCAGAGAGTGAGAGAGAGAGTATATTGCCAACAGGAATGCGACATAGAACGCCGTGAGAGTACTATAGAAGTAGTAGGTCATTATCCCACAGGCTAGGAAATAAAATATATTTCTTCCCGTCTTAGACAAAAGTAAACAGTGTTTCTTATTGCTATGGAAACCACTTTGCGTCAAATTTTAACCCTGAGGAGGTTGCAAGGTTAAAATTTGTGATGATAATATTATTCATTTTTATGCTCTACACATAAACATCAAATGGGTTTCCTGCCACTTTTTGGAGAAGGTCTTCGGTATTTTCTTAAAGCGATGTTTAAATCATAAAAGCTCATGTGGTGGAAAGAAAAATATTCCGGATTTTGATAGTACAAGCATTTGCCAGCGTCTCGGCCGAGGACCTGAAAATGTAATAAATAACATAATACACGGACGATACCAGTTCTAAAATGAGGTACTTACCTAACAAGATAAAGAAAATAAATAAATCATAGCTCAAAACGATCGACCATCTAAAGTGTAGGATTACTGCATGCAAGTGACCATCATATTTGACATTACCTCTCCTGATGTGTTTCGAAAGACTCCAGTGGGAATGTTTGGCAAAGTCTCAAAGTTGGGGCACACATCGTTAGTGGACAGCTTGTGACCCAACTTGCGAGACTGAAACAATAATACACACAGTTATGTTATTGATTAGGTATTATAAGGTTATTGATATAAAGCAACTGCGGGTTAAAAAAGTTGTCTATCAGTTGATTTGCTTTCTAGAGACAAAATTCGACGTAGAAAACCAATCTCAAACTTACATCATACATAGTAGGAGCACCGGGATTACTGCTGTCCCCAGAACTGGGACCTAGTACGGGCTGCTTATCGCCTTTGTCACCACCACCAGAGCAACTGCTGCTACGAAAGCGCGATCCCAATTCATCGCCACTGGGAACCCAGCGAAACATATCAATTTTTGTTTTTATCTGGGAATTAATAGCAGCACGAACAGTTTTGTAGATAGATGCCATCGCTAACAGATTTCGGGTAGGCGTACTTGAAAATTTTACTCCATTTTTACTGCCACTTTCACCAAAAATACATTATGAGGTATTGCTAACGGGAATAATAAATGTAACTGAGTTGCTTTACATTTTACAATTTTTATAAATTATTGGGTATGGGTACTATAAAATAATCTTAACAATTAATAGATGATATTGACGTCAATCAAAATTTCTGAAAGATAGGAAAAAGGATGTAGTTGATTATTATCTGCCAGCAATTTTAGAAGTCTTGTCCATTTGTCGCGAGAAAGAGCGTTGTGCCAGGCTTTTCACTATGGGATATCCTACTAATAATACAAATGCGAAAGTTTGTGAGAATGTATGGATGTACCATGTTTGTTATTTTTTCATGCAAAAACGGCTGGACCGATTAGATAGGTGATACCCTGGATTAACACAGTCATAGGCTACTTTTTATCAACACACCACGCGGGCGAAACCGCGAGCAGAAGCTAGTATAATATATATTACACCCTAAGACATATTTTTTTATCGCTCGTCATACATTTCACCCTGTTCTATAATATATCATATGTAATATTTCATCCCAAATTGTTATTAACTAGCTTCCGCCCGCAGCTTTGCCCGCGTATAGTTCGGTTATAGCTTATTTTCAAGAGAATTCTTCAAAAGCCCGGGATAAAAACTATCCTATGTTCTTTTTCAAGGTCAACTCTATCTCTGTACCAAATTTTATTAAAATCAGTTCAGTGGTTTAGACGTGAAAGCGTAACAGACATACAGACAGAGTTGCTTTCGCATTTATAATATGCGATAACAAAAGTGGACGTTTGGTCCACAAAAAGTCGGTCAGAAAATTGTTATCAGAACTTCGCTACAAAAGACCGGCCCGATTATCTATCCAACAAAATGTATGACATGGTGGGAGCTTTGTTGAAATTTTATGAGAGAATGCGTTTCATTGGGGACTCACGCACCGGGTGTTACTCTTGCTTATGGGCGTCAAAGCAGCACCGTTGCAGTCCACCTCGGTGCACTCCGGTTCAACCTACTGTACCACTGCTCCACTCCGTTCAGTTCTACCCTGCTTCGCTTCACAGGAAAACCTTTTAACCTGCTAAGGCTGCAGCTCCACTGAGAAGAAGCAGAGCATAGAAGAGAATAGCTGTGCCGTAATGCATCACTCACATGGCTTGAGCGGAGTCGAGAAAAATTTTGCAGCGCTAGTCGCTAGGCTTTGCTAGACCTTTAATCATTAAACGCAAATAAAAGACCAAATACATTTAAACATTTAATGCTTTCGGATTATTTTTCACTTTTTCTTAAGCTTTCAGAAAATCAGTAAGCATAGGACAAAACGCGTTCAGCAAAGCTTCATCACCAACATAGGTAAACCAGGTGCCGGGCCGCCGCTCGCTGCGCCTCCCTCTCTCGGTGCAGAACAACCTGTACAACATTCAGGCGTCAACAGTTTCATTATTTCGTGAGGTTTCTGCATACCCTGTGATACGTTATTACGTCCAGAGGCTCCTCTTGCACTATTGAAGCCACCGCCGCCGGACAGCGGATTGCGGCCTGGTTGGACTGAAGGTGGAGTCTCGAAACAGTCCGCTTTACACGGAAGGTCCCAAACGCATGGCGGCGGTGGCTGCCAGTGTATACACCCAGGTCTAGTACATGGCTCTTCTTTGGCAACAGATTTTGTTGCGTTATGAGGACGACCGCTGTGTCCAGTAACCTTTTTTTCACTAGACGCCAGTTCTTTTGATTCAAAAAGTTTCAGTATTTGATTGATAGTTTTTTCATCGAATGCCATAGCAGGATGAGTATTTTGAGCGTTAGAGCCAGAACTATTGCAAGAGCATGGACAAAAGTCATTTGGGTTATTAGCAGGAGGATTTTGTCTCACTGGAACAGAAACGCCGGGGCAGGGGCACGTATGCGGTTTCGCACCACTACTATTGACAGATGCTTGTGTAGGCACAACGAACATTTGAGGTTTTACTCCACCACTACCAGAGGCTTGAGTAGGTACTAATGTAGTTGGACACTTACAGCATTTCCCGCTCTTATCCACGGCTACATCGGGAATAATACCCTTTAGCTCGCAGACGATAAATTTCTTTCCTCCAGAGCTAGTATCTGCTGGTCCACCTGAGCCGCCACCACCTTGAGCCTGAGTGTGAGCTGCCAGCGCAGCAGGGTCGGCGAGACCGCGAGCGCGAGCCAACTGACTGGGCGCACACAATGGGTCGGGTAGGACAAGACACGCGGGCTCGCCACCGCATCCTGTGCGGCGACAATCGTGCTGGAGCCCATTTCGCTTAATACAATGACAACTGTAGTACATGATGCCACCACGTAACTCGCGACTCTTGATTCGCTTCAACTGATTTTCCTTTTCACTCTTTTTTTCTTCGCCTTCCTCCACCACTCTATTACCTCCATCCGAAGGCTTACCTTTCTGTAAAGATGATAATTTGTTTTTAAACGACTTTAGAGTATTATAGTCTGTCCGCCGTGAGTGATTTAATAATAATTTACCGATGTTCAAGAGGCAAGGGGTAGAGGACGACGTCGCGAAAAGGCCTTTATCACTACCATTGTGATATAAGGTCGAAGTCGCTGAAGCGTGTGACGTAGGTCTTGCCGGGAGGTGGGCGTCGCACGCACGGCGGACAGCACGGCGGACACGGCCGGGGGCAGCAGCAGTCTGCCCGGCACAGGTACCGTATAGAACCCTGCTGGAAGAACTGGCAATCTTGCAGTCCATTGCGCTTGAACGCAGATCGCGGTAGACACTGTAGCTGAACATCGATATGGCTATTAGATTTCTATCGCATGGATATAATATAAAGTTATAATAATGTTAAAAAAATTGACGGGTATCAACTTACCGGAGGACCACAGTCTTCGTATTTATAGCAAACCATAGGACCACACGGTGAACACCTAAACAAAACATTTATGTATTTCTGTGATAAGATGTTAGAAGTTTATCAAACACATTCGATATAGAAAATACTTACATCTTGAGATTAAAATTAACGGCCCTTTTAAATATTCAGGAATAGCAGGGAGGAGGGTGTTTTTTAATATTTTTATTATTTTGTGATTAAAATTTTAGTTACATGAAAATAGCACAAGAATTTACAATAGTTTATTTTATTAAAATTTACAAATTTTTATTATAAAAATACATCTAAACTAGTCGAAGTGAAAATTTCTTCTGTCAACGATTTTTTTTCTTTTGTCTAGTTTCAATTTTTTTGTTCTTTTTTTTAAATGCTTCTGTGCCAGGATTTGTGACTTTCTTATCAGCCAACAATTTGATACCAAACTTCATAAAAATAAGATCAAGGGCACACATGAGTCAGAGCATAAACTCATCCAAATTCTTATATTTTACAGGTGTTGCGAAGCATATTATATATTGCATTCTGAAGGCTTGACATACTCGCAGCTTTTTAAGTCTCCAACGTAACTTTGTTCTTCGACTTGCCTACAGTCGTGGTCATTGTATTCGTTGGCGCGGCTACACAACGCTAGTTTCTTCATTTGCGGTTTGCAACAAAACTGGGACAGTCGTCTGTGGTTGATCCGCGCTGCAGCTGTACACTGCTCGTCGCGGTTGCACAGTAACGAGTGCTAGTGCTTAACGCGAGGGGCGTAGTTTACAGATGCTACTTAATTCTTCGGCGTGTGGATTGGCAAAATGTGCAATGCAGGCAACACGCGAGGGCTCGCATATAGGTGCAGGCAGAACCGAGCATTGTGGATTGTTCTGACAACCAGTCCTGCGACAGTCATACTGAAGGCCATTTCTCCGAAGACAGAAACAATCTGTTGAGAGGATTCCACCTCGTAATTCACGGCTTTTGCTTGCGCGCACAGTAGTTCCCAATTTCATAAATGTGTTTGGTTTCTTTCTATTCGGGGATTTTCGGTCACTGTTTTCACTCGTACCTCTTTGTAATCCAGATGTATCTGCATCTTTAATATTATCTTTTGTAGAGTTGATAGCGTTGTTTATTTCTTGCTTTTTGATAACATAAAGATAACAGTCGTGTTTGGCGTCTTGTTTGGTCAATGGTTTGACCATATTAATAATTAATGGGATCAGGCATTCTTTGAAACCATCTCGTTTTATGTTTTTTGATTTTATTCGTTTGTCGATGTCGGTCTTACGTAGTTTAGTTACATTTGATCCTATTTTGCCATCTGACTTTTCTTTCACACAACATGGAAAGACAATATCGGAGGTGGCTGGAGGTGGCACTGACTTTAAATCTAGCTCAAAACACAAAATATCACCATCGTACTCGAAGGATAAAACATTCGGTTTTGAAGTAGCGGAATTTCCACAAAAATCGTACTTCATTTTCCACGGGAAAGCTTTATTTATATTGATTTGTAAAGGTTTAAACAAATTTAATTTTGTCCTATTAATTTAATTTAAAAAAAATGTATCACTACATGTTAGGTATTTGAATGCAAAATAAAATTTAACTAAAATGCCTACCTGAACCATCGCGATTTATTATTTATTATAATCTAACCTATTTTGGACACTAATGACTGTGTTTCGGATGGCACGTTAAACTGTAGGTCCCGGCTGTCATTGAACATCCTGGGCAGTCGTTACGGGTAGTCAGAAGCCAGTAAGTCTGACACCAGTCTAACCAAGGGGTATCGGGTTACCCGGGTAACTGGGTTGAGGAGGTCAGACAGGCAGTCGCTTCTTGTAAAGCACTGGTACTCAGCCGAATCCGGTTAGACTGGAAGCCGACCCCAACATAGTTGGGAAAAAGGCTCGGAGGATGAGGATGAATCTAACCTATTTTGTTTATGATGTAATACTGTCAACAAGGAAAATTTATTTTAAAAACTAAATTGCACTGACAAACGTTTTTTTCTCTATTCAAACGCCACCCGAGGTGTTCTAAACAATGTCGTTTGATCAAAAGGGTAGTACAATCAAATCGCTTGCGTGATACACACTATATAAAAAGACCCAAAAAAACTTTAATCTTTTAAAAACTCTTTAAAAAACAGTGACTTTCCACAACGTTTTGGGTCTAATCGACCGACTTGTTTTTTAGGCCTTTTTAAGTACTCTTTACACCCCATAGAAAATGTAAGTATATAATTTTATAAAGCATTTTTGAATGCTTTCTTGGTTTTAATTTAACGCTGTGAATTCCTTTCGTAGGTGTTGCGGACCGTGCGGGGGCTGCTGTGGCGGCTGCTGCGGTGGATGCTGTTGTCCCTGCATCACCATCTATACTTGCTGCACGAAGATTTGCTAGTGGCACCGAGTGACACCCATTCGCGCAGACAAGCCATGGTGTCTGCGTCGATGGTGTACCGACGCCTTCGATGTTTTTGTCTTCGAAGTACACTCCGTGCCGTTTTGTGGAAATAAACTACTATAAATAAGCGTATCTGTCTAGTTTTATTTTGCCGTCGGGCAGCAGGCTGCTGCTTGTGCGAGCTTCTTGTGCACGAACGATCCACTTCACTTTGTAAAAAAATCTTTTAATATAGCATCACTAGGCCCCGCCCTATAAAGGGTTCTCCACACAATAATACAATACCATCAATACCACACCACAGCCACAACCACATACGTATCAATACCACACCACAGCCACAACCACACCACAACGACTCCATGTCACGATTCTCACACTGCCCCGCATGATGCAGCGTAGCGCGTGGATGCGTTTTCTTCCGTTGTTTGAAAGTATCTCCGTTTGTATGGAAAACACGCACAGTCCAACACACTGAAAATGCATTCACGCGGATCACGCGCATACACGCGGAGAAATATACACACCCGCGCGTAGGTGCTGGGCGAGACGCAAGGTATGGCACACTGAGGTGATCTTCACACTGCCCCGCATCACGCTGCATCTTGCATGTCGACGCACCTACGCGCGTTCCTGCGGGAGTGCAGATCTGTGAGTGCATCATCGTGCGGGTTTTTTACGCACTCAGGCTAAGGCACTTGTCTCACCGGCAACTATTAACGAGTAACGAGTAGAGCTAGAACTAGAAACGAGTTAGGTGATCTTCACACTGCCCCGCATCACGCTGCATCTTGCGTGTCGACGCACCTACGCGCGTTCTTGCGGGAGTGCAGATCTGCATCATCGTGCGGGTTTTTCACGCACTCACGCGCGTAGGTGAGCTTTTTTTTTTATTTGTGTAAAGTGCGTTTTTTGCTTGTCCCCCGGATTTGACCTAATTTCATTGTTAAACCCATTGACTATTTGAGTTTTTAAAGATACTGGACCAAAGAATATACATTTAATTTTAATTTATTATATTAGTTTCTGTTCTAATTATTCATTATTTTGTTTTAACAGCATTTAAATAAACAGGAGTAGGCTTTTTTTGCTTGTCCCCAGCTAAATTCGTATGATTGGATCAAGAATATTTCGCGATTTTTCTACGGACGATATACTTTTTTTAAGGGGTTTAGTTTCTAAATGTCATCATTTAATAATATTCAACAATTCATTTGTAATATTCTGGCTTATTTACATAAAAAACGTATAAAACTACGATGATGAAATTTTGATCCATCCTGAACATTCAGTATTGTGACCGCATTTTATAGTACTTTAAGCCACAATTTTTGGGTCCTAATACTTTGAAACAGGCACTATTTAGACATACTACTGGTTTTTGCTTTACTTTACTATTAAAGTCAAAAGGATTTTGAGGAACGTAGACGTTTTGTTGCTGGCTCCGTACAAGAACGGAATTTATGTTCAGATTTGTGTTTGAATTTTACTACAGGGTAACCAAATATTAGGATTGCTGTTTATTTCTAGAAACCGCCATTTCTTTAAGTTACTGTTTAAAATGACATCAAATGGAAAAGAACTACAAATAATTATTTATATATTTTTTTTAATCGGCAAGTATGAAAATGTGACTTCCGTTTTGTGACCAAATCTATGGTCACATACGGGCTGAGCTCAAAGTCACAACATGACTGATCCTATAAAATTAAGTTTACATGGAAACAGTGATGTTGTTTCAGAAATTCAGAATAATAGTTTTCTGTGGGGATCAATTTTATTTTATTCATGTTTACGATCTTTATGTAAACGAGGTACAATATTTTTTTGTTATTATTTGTTCCATTATTGAAAAGATATAGTATTTCTTGATTATTATTAAATGTTGATCTGGAATATTACATAATTATAATAATAGCGTCCATGTAGATGAAGCTTTATACTTTTCAGACGTTCAGTTGCGTGACTGTCCCTGTGTTCTATTTGAAACAAAAAAATATTTAAAATTCTTTATAAAATACTGTTTTGTTCTGTTTTCGCTCGATGGACAGGAATTTAATTTTGATTCATAACTAGGGATCACTGCAGAAATATATTTTTATTATAGGTAGCTTAATATTTTAAAAATTAATATCCGATGTGCATCAAAAGTCACATAATTGAAATTGAAGTTTGATTTTTGTTATAAAACGTTCAAAGAATTGTCGTGTATTGTGTTTTTTCTTTTTGACAAGATTGTTTTCTTTAATCTATACATATAATAAATCTGTAGAAAAGTAATTTTTGTACATTGAAGAAATTGACAAAAAAAATAGCCAGCATGTTAAAGGATAACTAACAGAACCCATTTCCATCATTTTTGTCATTTTTGTCTGTTTGTCTGTTTGTCTGTTTATCTGTTTATCTGTTTGTTCGTTCGGGATTCACGTAAAATCTACGAATTCAACGCAGACAATGCTTATATACAAAAATTATACGTAACTTGGGGTATTACTTAGTTTTTGTTTCATCGAAATCGATTCACTCTATCAAAAGATATGATTAATTTTGTGAATTCAAGATGTAAAATATTACGACACGCAATCTGTTTGTCAAAACTGCACATTTGAATGTTGTACTTATATTAGTTGATCGGCCTATTAATCTTTACACAGAAAATCACACCTTCATAAGTAACTTCGGAAGAAAAAAAAAATGAAAATTTTGTTTAGCCAAGGTTAAAGTAGCTCCATCTGTGGTAATCTGTGTTAAATAAATTATATAAAATTTGACAAAGGAGCGAGGTGGTAAATGACAACTAATTACCATACATTCTTTATAGAGGATTATTATTTCAACAGATGGAGTTGTGTATTTTCCGTAATTCACCATATTTTAACACGTAGTGTAATTTTTCGATAGACATTTCAATAGTGTTTGTCAGTTTGCCGTGCCACATCAAAATCCAATTATAATTATTACCTTGATGAAAGGAAAATTAATAGTTCTCAGCCAAATTTAAAACGGTGCCATCTAAATAAATTTTTGAACATTATGTCAAAAATGATGACTTTAGTATAACAATTAATTATAATTAATTGTTATACTAAAGTCATCATTTTTGACATAATGTTCAAAAATGATAATTATCATTTAAAGTTACAGATGGAGTTCATATCAGGATTTTTTCATAAACATTGTTTAGCTTATCTTCCACTAATGTGGTGGCCTTAAAACAAATTACGTTGAGTGAGTAGTATTAAGTAGACCTTAATTATTTTTTCTGATGCAAAATATGTAAACTTAATCCTAGAAGAAATGAGGATCTGTCTCTCGCAAGCGCTGCTAAGCGTGAGGTAGGTAGGTAATGTAGGATTCTGTAGCTTTAAGAACAAGCCCAGATACAAAGTGCAGATAAGAAATGGGAGCTTTCTCGATTTAATACCATACACACGTAAAATGCTTTATGCGTCTGAAAACCAACACATTGCGCGTCGCATACCAGAGACATGCTTACTTTCAACTTCTGATCGCAAATACACTGGTCACGATTACGAACAGTCTCAGTAGGACCCGAGCCAAGTCTAAAAAAACACCTTTTATATAAAAGTACGTTTGATGTCATTCAATCACAAAGACAGAATTGTTTTCTGTTGAAAATCCTATCCACCTGTATCCTATCCTAATCCAGCATGCATTGCACAAAAACCAATGGTATCCTATTCGAGAAGTCAAAAGAGTCGACCTGCCAACGTCAGCTTCTGCGCTAAGCAAGTGTTCTTAATAGTACCATCAGAATTACATTCATCGTTGAATGAGGTGAATAAATTTTCAGAAACCGCAATAACAGTAGGAGCCAAAGCATATGATCGCTTCATAGAGCTCTGATTGGCCCCAGGTGACCAAGTCAGGTCTGATTTGTTCGTTCATCAGATCTTTGAAAGTGTTTCGGTGGATACTGTCGTCCTGTGTGACACAAAATATGGTATATAAACGTCTTCCGCAAGAGCGAAATTTTCCCGGTGTGTGCGGTAGTGACGCACAGTATACAACACTTATGTTTCTTTCGATTTGCTGGCTCCACCAAAAAATGACAAATTGCAAGCGTACATTTTGAAAATCTTGGCAAAACTGCAGGTTTCAAGTACGAACTCGGGCGTGTGAGTAGCGCGGGCGCCGCGCGTGCGTCGCGTTTTGCTGCCCTGCGGCATTTACCTATAGAGCGCTCGCGGCGCGCACGTGCCGCTCTCCTTGACGTTTTAGGCCGCTGCCTCGAATTTTGCGGGCAGCGGGGCGGCAGCGGCGGCGGCGCGGGAGCGGCGGGATCTTACGCGTATAATCAAATGGACCGGCCCTCGAATACAGCGGCGCGGGAGCGGGCAACGAGCGGTGAGCTCCATTCAAAACGGTGACCGAACGCGCCGCCGCCGCTGCCGCCCCGCTGCCCGCAAAATTCGAGGCAGCGGCCTAACTGCTAAGGCGTTTAGCGGGCGGCGGGGATAGCGGGCGAAGGGGTAAGAACGCAACTCGAGCGCCGCGTGCTCGCGTTCACATGCCGCAGGGCAGCAAAACGCGACGTTCACGCAGCGCGCTCGCGACGCCCGCGCTTCTCACACGCCCGAGGATCGCGCACGCCTAATGTGGGGTCAGCCTTACCATAGTGAGTAAGTGCACAGAAAATCCCCGTCATACAAGTGTTTCTCCCCAGTAGTGAAACTATCCTACCCTATGCGCCTGCTGATGATGATGACTCATTTTATCATCCATCCAGCTATTCCCCAACTATGTTGGTGTTGGCTTCCAGTCACCGAATCTGTTTGAGTACCAATATTTTGCTTGGAGCGACTACCTATCTAGCTACCTTCAATCCAGTCAACTACACAAGACGATATCCATGGTAAGACTGACAGACTTTCTGGCTTCTGATTAGTCGCAGCAGCTGCAGAAAATGTACAAATGACAGCTTTGTCAGACTCAAAGCATATAGACATAGATTATAACTGTTTCCTGTGAAAATTATTTACGCACCATACGATATAATTTTCCAAATTGGCTGACTGGATCCAGAGATATTCACAACGTCACAAACTTTACTTCTTTTGTTTAGATAAATGGTCACATCCACAACACAACCTTGATCAATGAATCTATGCGACTGCTAAGTGCTAATCCTAATTATACTGTCACGTGAAAGAATGGACCTACGGGATAAGTAGTATTTTGACTATTCTATATTGCCCACGCAGACGAAGTTGCGGGCAACAGCTAGTTAGTAATAAAAATATTAATAATATTTTGTGTAGTTTTTTGTTAATATCATACTCAATAGAGTCACATTCTGGAAGTGATCACGTAGCTTTTTCCATTATGTATTCGGATATTTATTATTCTAGCTATATTTTTGGCGTTCCAACTTAATTTTCGTTAATTTCAATCTATACACTATTTAAAAATAAAAAAAAGTTGCCATAAATTAGACTTTTTTAAAAAAGCTAAGTTTTATACATGTTGACACAAATAAAAAAAAAAGCTCAGGTGCGTTTATTAGATTCACGCACGGCGGCTTCCATTTTCAAATATACACGTCACGCCCATTCAAAATCACGCGCGTCACTGCGGGATCAGTGTGCCATACCTTGCGTCTCGCCCCGCACCTACGCGCGGGGGTGCGTGTTTCTCCGCATGTATGTGCGTGATCCGCATGAACGCGCGTGGATGCATTTTCAGTGTGTTGGACTATGCGTGTTTTCCATACAAACGGAGATATTTCCATACAACGGAAAAAAACGCATCCACGCACTACGCTGCATCATGCGGGGCAGTGTGATAATCGCCTTAGCGAGACGCGGGGAGCGAGTGCGTAGTTCCGATATTTGTGTAGCTCGGCTATGCTATAAGCGAGTGTGCGAATGAGGCGGGCGATTACTCGCATCACTCGCTCGCTAGATACGCACTGTAGAGAAATGACCAATGGTTGCTCTCTCGGCGTGAGTTCTAAACGCTTGGCGAGTGTCGCCGAGCGAGTGTTATCTTTCATAGCTTTTGTCGCTCAGCGACAAACTAGTGAAGCGAGTGATCGCCGGCAGTGTGAACAGTCAGCGATCAACTATTTGTATATGCATCTCTTTTGTTCACTTGGAAAGTATATCTATTGTACGTTTCTTGAGCGAGAAAATAGCCGATAGTTAGGCTAAGAACTCACGAAGCGATTTTCACCCGCGACCGCCGCGGCTGCGGGCCCGTAGCTTCTGTAGAATGCAGATATACATGTAAAAAATTAAAGCACATTTCACGACGCGTTTTACGCCCGCAGTCTGAGCGTTTGTTTGCGGGTGCCGCTGCACCGGCGGGCAACTAGTAGAATCGCGCGGGCCGCGGTCACCCGCAGCCTCGGCGGGTTGCGCCCGCGCGCTCCGCGGTCGATTGGCCGGCGATCGCAGTAGTCGTTTTCTCGTCGTTGGTGGGACAACTGCCTAAGAACTCACGGAGCGATTTTGAACCGTGCCCGCCGCGGTGGCGGAACTGCGTTTTTATTTCCAAACTCACGAGATCGGTTATTTGCGCGGTTACACAGCCGTAGCGGTTGAGATTATCGCCCGCAAACGTGGCGGGCAATGATCGCAAGACGCAAGACGGGCAGCCTCTGCGCTACTGCGATCGCCGGCCAATCGACCGCGGAGCGCGCGGGCGCAACCCGCCGAGGCTGCGGGTGACCGCGGCCCGCGCGATTCTAATAGTTGCCCGCCGGTGCAGCGGGACCCGCAAACAAACGCTCAGACTGCGGGCGTAAAACGCGTCGTGAAATGTGCTTTAATTTTTTACATGTAGATATATCTGCATTCTACAGAAGCTACGGGCCCGCAACCGCGGCGGTCGCGGTGGCGGAACTGCGTTTTTATTTCCAAACTCACGAGACCGGTTATTTGCGCGGTTACACAGCCGTAGCGGTTGAGATTATCGCTTCGTGAGTTCTTAGCCTTATGCCGCCGGGTTTCAGACCGTCTTGCCGCTGAATGCAGGCCGCTGGCTTTACTGGCGGTTGCCGGCGGCCTGCAGATTTATCATTTCGTTATTTACTTCTATGAAATTATACGACAACACTACCGGGTGATTCTTCGAAACACAGTTTTTACGTGTTTTTGACCGAAGAACATATGAAAATATCATTCGATTGGAATGAAAGTTTCAGGTTTTATGTAAAAGGTAAAGGTCTATCGACGCCTCATGTAACTAATTAGAATTTATTAAAAAAAACTATAATTAAGTTAGCAGAAAACAGTAAAACCTAATTAATCTGGTGTGTCCCAACGCCGGTTTTTGCTGCATTATTTAACTTTCTGCGAGCTACGGTCGCGTTACAATAAAACTAATGAATCCAAATGATCTTTAAATATATGTTTCTTAATATTTTAACATTAAAATAAAAGAAAATGGTGTATTTTCATAATTACATAAATTTAAAAATTGTCCCCGACTAAATTCATCATTAAGCTGGCTCGATTTGTTCAATCATTATCTATATGTAAATAAAAAATATTTGAAAAAGTAATATTTACTTGTAAGTGATCGCACCGGTCAGCACCGAACGGTGACAGTGAGTGCTCGTGAGCGGACGTATTTTTCCAAAAAAATACGATTGCATGTTGTCATCTGGTGTTTGTAATGCAAGTAGTCATATCAATCTGTCTTAATTAACTGATAGTGTGTATCTGCTATCGTTTTGTTGCCAAGGCAAAGTGTCTTATGAGATGGTTTTGCTAACATTAATTGCATGTTTGATGCTTTACGTTTATAAATAAAGGAGCAGGATTTGATAATCTGCGAATTCCTCATTTTTCTGTCCCCCATTAGTCTGGATTCATCTGGCTCTTAAAGCCAGATGAATTTGAGCGGGACATATGAATTAGATTTCATTCAAATTCGGGCATATGTTACAGGTATGTCTGAAGACATTTCTTAATTGTAGTTTGTATACTTATTTGTTAATTTGTGTTGGCTTCTAGTGCATTGTTTTTTGTTCAAATACCGTGGAAATAATTATACTTATTTTTTTATTTCAATAAGATTACTTAAGTAAGTAATACAAAAAAATAAATCTGTTGGTTTTTATTCCGAAGTTCAATGTCTGTCGCTAGAATAGCTTTATATTTTTTTAGATCCATAATTTCAAAATTTCATAACGAAAATTATAAACAAGAGAAGAAATACTAAGAAAAAAGACTAGCGGATAAGAGAAGATATGACAGAATAAATAATAATGAAGAATTATGGAAAGAAAAACAAGAAGGAATAGACAAAATTATATACGCAGGAAAGAAGAAAACAAAAAACTACTGATAGGAGAAATTAATCTCAACGTCTGATTCATTTTCATAAAAAGTTCCTGAAAAACTCAAATTGAATTATTCAGCGTTCTGCAAGTTTGGGAGATCTAACCTGATTTTCGATCAATAGATACTTTTTTAAGAGATGGAAGTAAACATTTTAGTGTCGATTTAGAAAATATAAATCCATACTTAATAGACACTGATGATGAAAAATTTAATATTTTTTATTAATTTAGGTAGGATATTAATTAGTTTTCTACTATCTCAAGCTTAGAGTTCCTATCGTACTGAAAAATTAAGTCTGATTTTGATTAGTAAGTTTTATTTCTTTTTAATTGAGAGTTTGTTTTCGGTGAATTTTATTTTTGTTTTAAGCTAAGATTCGTTTTTGTTTTGTGTTATTAAGATAAGTTTACCATTTCATATAATTATTATAGCGTTGAAGCTAGTGTGATTTAACAACCGTAAGAGGTTTAATAAATGATTAATTTGAATGAAAGCGTTACTGTTTAATTAATTCATAATTATTTTCTTGTGTCAGCCAAAAAAAGTGATAAATTAAGTAGTAATAGGAGTAATTATTTCAATATTTAGTAAAATCTATACTATCTATACTAATATTATAAAGTGGAAAACTTTGTTTGTTTGTTTGGTTGTAATGGATAAACTCAAAAACGACTGGACCGATTTTAAATATTCTTTCACCATTAGAAAGCTATATTATCTGCGAGTAACATAGGCTATATTTAATCCCGGTGCGGGCAATAGCTCCCACGGGATGCGGGTGAAACCGCGGGGAAACGGCTAGCTTTATGATAAAGATCATTGGAAAAATAAAGGAAGTATCATTAATCTGTACTGTCACAATTAATCTGGCCCAGCAATTAATCAGCACCTTTTAAATCCTAATCTACGTGATGCAATTCGATGCCTTCGATATATGATATTGCACATAAGGCACTGGGTCAAACTATTACGTCAATTTAGGTCTAAGAGCAAAAAAAAATTGAGCCAGATCAATGAGTCAAAAACACTCGGTCTCGAAGAATCCCACTCCGTATGCCGCAAGCAAACTGCCGCCGGCAACCAAAAGCCGCGCGTGCCGCGGCTGAGATGCGGCAAATGCCGGGCATGTGTGGATGCGCCACTAGGTTTTTCGCACGTGTTTATTTGGTAGAAATAACGAGTGACTGAAACCTTGCAATGTGAGTAGCGTCGTGTGCTAAATACAGTTTATAACTAGTTTGTAATTCTAATTACTGATTAATTCAGTCATATTTGAGTAGCTTCATGTGCTTAGACATCTAAACTGGCCGGGTATAGGGAATACAAATGAAAAAGTATAATATAATGAACCAAAACTTTAATACGCCACTGAGTTTCACAAAACGAATGGAACAGCACTGGGGTAAGACGCTTCGAGACTGAACTCCCGATTTGCTGAGAATAGACGTCATATCGCAACCAACCCGGAGCACTCGTCGCTTGCAGCTCTCGCGTGTCTTGTTCACGATTAACAAATCTTTGTACAACACGTGTGGATCGTTATTTTGGGACATCCGCAACAGCAGCCGCCACCGCAGCAGCCACCGCAGCACCCGCCACAACAGCCCCCGCAGGGTCCGCAGCAACCACCGCAGCATCCCCCGCATCCACCGCAAGGGCCGCAGCCACCGCATCCACCACAGCCTCCACACCTGACGAATTACAATATTTTTATTAACTATTCACCAATGACTTCGCAAAATCATGACCATGATGACCATGACATGATCATGGAGGTAGGATTTTTTTTTGAAATATGCTTGGTAAAAAGACTGAAATCGCATCGCCCGTAACTGGCAGACTACGTGTTATTCGCGTGTATCACCACGTGAAGGTCCGCTGTGTAGAGCCACCGAGGATTCAGGGACGAGCGCAACAGATCTCAAGGCCACGTCTGGCCACATCCGTGTACAGGCTTGCTTAGTGCCTATAGGCTCGAAAGTAGCTTAGTACGAAGCTAAAGGTAAAAACTAACGTTCGAAGATGTACGTGATCGACCAGCACAGCGCGCTTGGAGTGCATCATGTAAACGTGTTGGCTTTTATAGCAAGGCGCAAGGCAGCTCTCCCAACCTTCTAGGTCCTAAGCAAGCCGCCAGCCTGAACGGACGCGGCCGTAGAGATTTTATACAAGTGTAAACAGTTCATTACTTACATTTTGAGGATATGTTTGATATAGTTACTGTAGATAGATAAAAATAATCTTCACCGACGGTGAACAATATTTGTGATAGTGATGAAAAGTTTATTCAAATAGATTTGTTCAATTATTTTCTTAGAAGATACTGTGTTTTTATATCTTTACGCGTATTTTCTACTTTTTTTGCTTAATTTTATATTTACTGTTAACTACACGATAGATTTGTAAAAACTGATTTCATTTTGACATTCGGCGACCTTTTTGACTTTTTGACATGTTCGGAGACGTATTTTTCAAATGATTTAAAAAGTTTTGTATTCAGCCTTTACTTACTGACTTAATTTTCCAAAGGAGGTCTTCAATGCATTTCTATACTAATATTATAAAGAGGAAATCTTTGTTTGTTTGTTTGGTTGTAATGGATAAACTCAAAAACTTCTAGACCGATTTAAAATATACTTTCACCATTAGAAAGCTATATTATCTGCGAGTAACATAGGCTATATTTTATCCCGGTGCGGGCAGTAGCTCCCAAAGGACGCGGGTGAAACCGCAGGAAAACGGCTAGTATGAAATAAAAACACCATAGCCGTGCTGTATACAAACACAAAAAGCAACAAGTAGGTACAATATACCGTATTTCGGAAGGCACTTTGAAATTGCGGGTCCCAGTTAGAGCTGCCACCTCTCCGGGTTTGACCCGGAGTTTACGGGTTTGCATGGTTCATGTCCGGGCTACGGGTTTAACATCGATATCTCCGGGTCCGATGGAACGGGAAGCGACAACACGTCATAAACGAAGATAAACGAAGATAAACTGTATGACGAGACCCGAAAATTAAACCAAGTATTTCCTCAGTTCGAACAATCTATTGATTCAACATTATCTGTTGATTTACGATGGGTTCAGCTTTTCAAAGTCACCTCAACTTTCACCGAACTGCCAAAAATAATTGGTAAAATCTTTTCAGTCCCTATAAGTAATGCTTTCGTAGAACGCGTCTTTTCTTTAATGGGAAATTTGTGGACAGACGAGCGAAACTGCTTATCAGTGGACATGGTGAAGGCTGAGTTAATTGTAAAGATTAATTACAATATGAATTGCCAAGAATTTTTAAAATTTTTGAAGAAACCTGAGCAAGAAGAAATGCTGAATAATAATGAATAAAAAATATAATTTTAAGTGTCAAGCTAGTTCAAGTCAACCTAGCACTAGCTAGGTAATTTATATTTAAAAAAAAAACGTTACATACCTATATTAATTTACCATTACTTTGTACTTATTTAAATACTTAAATCTTTAAAAAAATGTTTTATTTTAATAAAAAAAACGACATTTCTAAAATCTCCGGGTCTACTGTTTTTGAAAGGTGGCAGCCCTAGTCCCAGTTGGCATTTTAATATCTCTGGCAGTCCACATGGGTAGTCAGTCAGAGGTAAGAAAATGTCTGCACTATTGTAATCTACATACTTATACAATACTATCTCCCTTTGGAGCCAGGGCAGATATATGTATTTTTTCAAGCCATAATAGTGACCTAGTGGTCAAAGCACAAGCTTCTCACGTATGTATGTATGCATTATGCGGATTTGATTCAAGATCAGGAACTAATGTACTTGTAACTTTTATCTAAGTACTAGCTCCGCTCGCGGCTTCGCCCGCGTCGAGTTCGGTTATATCGCATTTCCAAGAGAACTCTTCAAAAGTCCGGGATAAAAACTGTCCTATGTTCTTTCTCAACGTCAACTCTATCTCTGTACCAAATTGTATTAAAATCAGTTCAGTGTTTAGACGTGACAGCGTAACAGACAGACCTCGCATTTATAATATTAGGGATATCTAGAAATATTTTTCTGAGTGTTTCTGAGCAAACGTGGAGAAAAACATCTCGATGAAACTCTAATGTAATCGCCAATCCATCTTGAGCAAGCGTGGTGATTAACTATTATTCCTTTTCTGTATGTGATAATGGCATGTTGGCATGTGCCGTGCAGTGAAATAAAGAGGCTTATGATGAATTCATTAGGTATAATGGACTTGGACCTTGCAGCTTCCTATGCCTCGCTTCACCACTGGGCACCTGTACATACGCACAGGGCACAATGGTCCAAACAGGTGCTAAAACAGGATATTCCGTCATTCAGGCCAGTCATTATCTGTTTGTTTTTAATGGCAAAAGCAATCAGGTAATTTTTTAAAGATCTGTCAAAATCTTGAAAAAAAACTCAGACGTGAAAATACAGAAAATCAAAGAAACAATTTTTTTATAATTTTTTTACAAAAGTGTTTAAAATATCAAGCAAAACAATGTGCAGCCCCATCCAATGCTTGCCAAGTTACAAGGAGCCCCCAACGTATATTCCTTGTATCCCCATCAGAGTAAGTTGTAACCCACCCTATTTGGACTTTTTAGTAGCCTTGTTGCTTTCCCCGTCTACTGTATTCAGGAAAAAAACTAAGATTGGTAAAAATATCGGCACCAGGATTATGATACACGGAACAACTAAAGTATTTGCGATTCATTTATACTTCCTTATAATATGCTCCCCCTTTGTACTCTTTTATGCACCTTCCTATATATTCTCCTTATGTACTCGCATGTACTTCATTAAACACTCCCCTATTTACTTCCATACGTAGGTATGTAGGTATGATATGCCCTTTTAAAGAGCTGGATCGTCCCTTGCTGCCTCTGCAGACGCGGGCTTAACAACTTCCTAAATAGTCTTCTATTACCTAAGAAACTAAAAAAATAATTTTTGGAAGGACATAAGCGCCTGCAGAAATCAAGTGCGCAATAACCACGATTGTGAGAATAGCTACAACAGATCTGTATATTAGGTACATTAATTGTAAAGGTGATAGTTTAAACGGCGATATCATTGAAATCGTAATCAGTTTATTCGAAAGAATTACCAAAATTGCAAAGAAAACAATCGTTGAAAAAGGCAACCCATCAAAAGTTGAAGACAAAATGGTTGACATTTCTACCGCTCCACCGTTTTTGATTCGACAAAGGCTACTTTTACTTTTTCATGTTACGAGACATCTAGTTCTGAATGCCCTTGCACGTAACTGGTTACGTGCTTACACGATCATCAGATTAATTTCACTTCTTTAAAATACAAAAATAACAAACCAAAATTATAAAAAATACACTTCTTCCAGGGTCCACCATGCCTGCCTTGCGGTATGGATAATTGGACGGTTCGCCGACCTCTCATCGTGCATGACAGCACGTTTGACTATAGACCCACTAGCTGGCCTGGCATGGTGCTGAACAATCAGGACAAGAAAGTGCGGTATCAGCTCATCAATTTTGAACGGCCTGTAAGTACCTAGTTACTTTTTTCGAAACTACGTATGGGGGAAAATAATGAACATTCTTGATATTTTTAGTATCGTGTAGCTAGCAGCTTCCTACTTATATTTTGTTTAGGTCTGGGTCTTTGAAAAACACTGCGAAAGCATGTAGGTTATCCAAGACTTCATCTAATATAAAACAGGTATCGTCTTAAAATGCGAACGATGTGCGTGTTAGTTGTTTTAAACACGCAGGAACAAGCCTAGATATAAGACTATATTTTAGCCCGTTATGTTTATCTGGCCTCACGTTTCTTTCACCACCCTTCAGTTGTAAAGACTAGATAGATAATCGAATAAACCGTTAACTTGCAGGTAAAATCGCACTATCCGACATGTTCTCCATCCTACAATAGTTGCTGCTAATCTGGTAAATAATTTTAATGACTACTTTTTAATGCTTAACAAAACTAATCATAGATACGGAAAATTAAGATTTACCTCATTTGTGACGGCCTATTTAGTGAAAAAGAAAGTATAGGTTCTGACATATAAAAGAAAAACTGCGCAGTTTGAAAGTGGAACTGTCATCTTTTCTGGAAGGGTTTGACATCAATCATTCAGTGACAGTTTTTCAATTCCGTCAATTCTGGGTGAGCAAAATTTATCCGAGTGGAAGTTTTTAATAAATAATTAAAATATATACAAATAAATCCACAAAAATGTGTGATCGAATGGGTGTTATCGGTCAATTGCAGACAGTAATGTCGGCAATTCAGTAAGTTTGACAAATTCTTGTCTACATTTTGCTTTGCGCTCTACAGTTCAGGCAACTCGAGTATAGTTTTCACAGGAAATACTTTCCAAATATCTATGCACTTGAAATATTTGTTTCAGAGGTTGCGGCGGCTGCCGACCTCACTGCTGCCGACCCTGCCGGCCGTGCTGTGGCAGCGGCTCCCTCGTCACAGTATACAGTCAAGTAGCACATATCCAGTGACGGGCCACCGCGCTCGCGATCACTTACTAAGTCACATACCTATCTTTGCTTCTAATCCTCAATGAATCAATCATCGCTAAATAGAACTCCTTGTGGCATCTTTCTCATCTGTGCCTGTATTCCATAATTCCATCTATAAATCATCAATTAAAAGTTTCGGAATTAGACCACAATCAAATCCCAATAATTTGGGATCCTTTTCAAACAAAATTTCGCCTTGCATATCAATTATCAAAATCTTTTCTCGCGAAGGTCTTCTCAGGTTTTCAAAATAGAAATTTTCTTCGGAGTGCGTCAATACTATTTAGTAAGTAGTAACAATAGTTTTTCTTTTTTTTACAGATGCCGTGTTAGCGGTGGGCCAGCCGCCAAGACCAGTTGCAGCATTCGACAAAGCGGTTATAGAAATTGGTCATCATTGAAACTGAGGCAGGCTAAAGAAGGAATTTAATAAGTTAATTTGTCTGGTAAAAGTTCTGTACCGTCACGTGGTTTAATTAACTGGTTGTTATTATGTAAAAGTGTCAATAAAAATTGTTATATTTAATTTGTTTATATTTACGGGTATAATACCTATACATATGTTATACGCCCTCTTCAGACTTTTTGTAGGAGAGATCAATCCTACCGATTTTTGTAGGGCTATCTATGATATTCTGAGATATGATATGATCACACACGAAGGCGAGGGCGAGATGCAAGGTATGGCACACCGAATCCCGCAGTGCCGCGCGTGATTTTGAATGGGCGTGACGTGTGTGCAGGACCACCACAGAGAACGGTGAATATGAGAGCCGCCGTGCGTGAATCTACAAAACGCACCTACGTGCGTGAGTGCGCAAAAAACCCGCACGATGATGCAGATCTGCACTCCCGCAGGAACGCGCGTAGGTGCGTCGACACGCAATATGCAGCATGATGAGGGGCAGTGTAAAAATCGCCTTATCCAATCTGCTCGTGCGTGTGGACCAGGAAAGCATGCGCATTCATGCCATTGCAGCAAAATTTGTATGATACAATATCTACATTACGACAAGGTTGTGAGCCTATTTTATAGCTTTGTTTAATGTCGTATGAGACCCACAGCGCCAGGGTGCTTGAAGCAATGGACGGACCGAATAACATATCTAATGTCTTTGTGCATGCTGATAAAAAAGGCCCAACGTATAAAAGTCAAATGTCCAAGGAGATGTAAAATGCCGATTGGCCGTCATCTGTAATCATTTTGGTGCTTATTTATATAGAGAGGCTTCTCAATTCGCTGCACTCACGTGACAGCCAAATGCGACGGTCGCTTGAACCCGAAGAACTCACACGCCGAATGTGGTATCAGCCTAAACGCTATAAGACCAGCTCAGCTCCAAGAACTCGCTATGAAATGACAGCTATCCACCATCCAACTGTGCTAAGCGCAGTTTAACCATTGCTGTTAATCGAGCATGTACATCGTACTAACATAGATATAATTTGGTATTAATGAATAAAAAAACACCAGGAAATAAATAATCCCACCAAAAACATAAATGTAAAAAAAAACAAGTCTCTACGCAATTCTTCTACCGTACAAAGTTTTGAGATCGCATAGAAGCCAAATCCTGTTCAACTTAATTTCTAATAATAAATCAATATTTTGTAACTATATCAATAGTTTTATTTCGTTTTTAAAAAACGATTAGATGTGTTTAAGAAGTGTCTTCCAGTGTACCATGGGAAAAGAGGAATATATGGAATAACTTCCACTTTTTTGTAGTAATGCTCTAATCTATTAAGTTATTCTAAAATTTACAGATCTGAATGAAGGTAAGTAACGCTAAGAAAACACAAAACTTACCACTTTACCCTACTCTTCTCCGTCAATTCTCGCCATAAATACCGCAGTGGAAAGGTGGCTTTACACCTTTCAGCCGACTAGATTTGTTTGAAAAATCTATTAGTCACCCAAAAATCTGGTAGGCCTGGAGAGGTTTATAAATAGGTGCACGCATTCCAGTCGCGGCTTTCATTCGAGTTACCGAGCCATATTAGTAACAAAATTTTAAAGTAAAAAAATCAAAATGACGGGTTGTTGTCCTGCTCCTCCTAACTATTGTTGCCCTGTTCCTCCGTCTCCGAACTGCGCACCGATGTATCCATTGAAGTGTCCTCCGAATGGTCCGCCTGCACCGAGATGTTACGCCGTAAACCCGTGCATCAACATTTACAGTTGCAACACACAAATTATGTAACCTTAAGTGAAGAAAACCGAAATATGATTTTGTGAAAATAGTGTTGTGAAACTCAATAAAATCAACTATGCTACCGTGTTGGAGTTTTAATCTTTTGTTCTTCAAGTAAGTCTAGTTAGTTAGGTACTAGTATTGGTATCTCTATAAAATACCTGATGGGCTGAAACTGAATAGCCACGAGACGATGTGGTTTTCGGAAATGGTTTAGTAAATTACGATCACTAGGAATACTAATAGGAAAGTGGACTGTACTAACTTTTCTCTATATTGTAAAATTTTATATAACTGTCGAAGGTTTTGAAACACGTTAGAAATATCTCTACTAAGGGACCCCCCACACTAGCGTCTTTCGAGCGTCGTCGTCGTGCTCGTTTTCACACTGCTTGTACGCGACAGGAGCCGCGGCTAGGCGACGCCTGCGCCGCGCACGATCGGCGTTCGGCAGCCGTCCAGCGCTGGCGTCGCGTCGCCGCGACGTCGACGTCGGGTGGACGTTGCGCGGACGCTGACACGACGACGACGCTCGAAAGACGCTAGTGTGGGGGGTCTCTAAAGATAAAATATTAGAAATATCTGTACAATAGCGGTTTGGTATATTTGGTGATAATTTTACTGTTATCTAATAATCTTATTTAAGACCAAGAGTGCGTATAATATTATACGATTTAAAAAGCCATGTTTCAATAAAATCACTTTTATTTCAAAACAATCACCAACATCACTACTAAAATTTATTTCGTCACAAATCATGGCACATGCTACAATACAGAAATTAATAAAAAAATAACTTTCGCTACCGTAGAGGAACTGGGACTGGATACCAACAACAAGCTTGTGGGCCCTGAAATGAACAAAAGAGAATATTTACTTTTCAGCATTTGATTTTATTATTTCTTAGAAAAAAACCGGCCAAGTGCGAGTCGGACTCGCGCACGAAAGGTTCCGTACCATTATATATAAAACGGACAAAAAAATCACGTTTGTTGTATGGGAGCCCCCCTAAATATTTATTTTATTCTAGTTTTCAGTATTTTTTGTTATAGCGGCAACAATAATACAAAATCTGTAAAAATTTCAACTCTCTAACTATCATGGTTCATGAGGTACAGCCTGGTGACAAACAGACGGATGGACGGACAAAGGAGCAAAAACAATAGGGTCCCGTTTTACCCATTGGGTACGGAACCCTAAAAAGTACAAGTAATATGGAAGTTTTCTTACCTGTCTCACATAATTTTCAACTTTATACCGTATGTTAGGGGAAGTCCTCGTGAAACACTCGCCAGGCAATCCAGTCTTCCTAGTGTGGAACACACTGTCATGAACTATTAATGGCCGTCGTCGTGTTACCGGGTCTAGTTCGCAGTGTGGGCAGCAACTACGGCATACCGGCAAGCAAGGGTAGGGGCAAGGAGGCGCCCGGGGGCAAATAGGTCGTTGTTTGGGTAAAATAGGAGGAGGGCACTGGGGATTACAGCAGGGTAACACCGGCTGATAGCATGGTGTTGGCTCTGGGCACGGACATACCTGGAAATATATGAAAAGATTTGTAAAATGTATGTTACTATACTAACCAATAATTTAAACGTTACGTATACTGTGGAAAAACCAATACCGGTGGCGGATCGCATGGCGGAGGTGGGGGACAGCAGGGAAGCACAGGTGGACAACAGACTGGTGGAGGTGGAGGAGGCGGGCACGGCTCAGGAGGCGGGCACCTACGAGGTCTACACGGTGGCAAAATCGGCACTATAGGTGGCACGCAGTCAGGAATCACGGGGGCTGGACACTGCCGGAACACTGGGCAGCATTTACACGGCGGACACGGCGTACAAGGCACTGGCGGCGGACAGCACGGCTGGCAGCATGGGCACGGCGGGGGACACGAGTAACAACAAGGACCCGTACCACACGGTAATATTGGTGGACAGGTCGGGCAGAAAGTACATGCGCACATTTTTTCAGATTTTATAAACCTAATTCTATTTTATATTACTCAATAATTTTTATTTTTTTTGTAGTTTTTTTGATTTTAGTTCATTTTTAGGAAATTATATAAAAATAATATATTTTTGATATAGATATACTTTTTATGTCAAGATAATAATGTAGTGTTTGTATCGTCAATCAATCATTCCATCTTCTGCCAGCCAGCCCCTTTCAACAGAAAAAGATTAGAGCATTGGCGCTAGAATCGCTGGTGGCCCTTTCCCAATATTCTATACCTGGACGCAAACATTCGGTTTCCGGATTCGGTTCCAGATCAGGAATTCCGAATCGGGATTCCGTGACAGTAGCGCAGATATCCGGTTTTTTCAATTCGGAATTTACATGACCAATACGTATAGAGTAACTATAGTGAAAGCACGCCGTCATGGACGATGACGAATACGGTAGTTTCCAACGAGTCAAATTCATTACTTTTATTTAACTGTCAAAAACTGTCACTTTCTTTGCAATATGTATGTAAGCGCAACTTATGACGTCACAGATTTTTCACATCAAACTGGATTCTTATTTAGCTTATATTATCAATAAAAAAAATTAATCAATTATTCCATCAAAACGATAAATGGAAGTGACATTATTTTTAGATGCTTCACTAAATGAATATGACAACGTAATTTATTTTTGACCTAGTCATCCACCCAATTTGATTGCAAATGCACTTTTACTGGCGCTGAAAAAGAAAAGAGGAAGCCTCGTTACTACACAAAGATTGACTGAAAGTCAGTTCTATGTTACCCAGAACATTTTTTTAGGTATTAAAGAATGTCTATTAAATCCTTTGATGAACTTTATAAAGGCAAGAGAAAATAAAAAACATAATACTCACATGAGACTGTGTTTGAAATGTTTGAATACAGAACAAAAATTTACCACATCATTGGGGTATGTATTTATTTAAAATCAATCCTTACTAATATTATAAATCGGAAAGTGAGTTTGTTTGTTTGTTCCGCTTTCACGCCGTAACTACTGAACCGATTGCTTTGAAATTTTGCAGACGTAAAGTTAGAAGTCCGGATTAAATAATAGGGTACTTTTTATCCCGAAAAAAATAGATATTCCCGAGGGAAAACAAAAATATTGTTTGCTTGATGGATGGATTGTAGATGGCGCTGTGTGTCGTTTAAAACAAGGTAATATATTGCAAACGAATATAAACATGTAAAGGACAATGGGCAGATTGGTATACCCCACCAATAGCAATGTCATATATATCATTGGATAGGCCTTTTTATGTAGAACAATATTTACTATGACAGCTTTGCTGAAATGTTTGTCCGTTCTGAGATATAGATCAAAAACTGTGCAAAAGTTAGAACTAAGTAATCTATTGATAACTCAAGTTTTTAAAGGAAAATCTAAGAACTACTAAGTGTAAGTCTTGTATGGTCTACCTGCTGTACCCTTTAAGGTCCATAATTGTTACTATTATGTAGCATTTGAATCTTTTATTGTACCAACTGGATATTGCGCGTAATGAGAAACCGCACCAATAGCAAAGTCACACATATCGATGGATAGGTCTTTTTAACTGGAACAACATTTACCATGACAGCTTTGTTCTATTGTTTGTCCGTTCTGAGATATAGATAAAAAACAATCTGAAAACTAATGCTGACCAATCTGTAATCTGATTTTCTTTGAAACAAGACTTAAAGTTATTAGTACTAAGTTTTTCCTTTAAAAACTTGAGGTATCAATAGATTACTTAGTACTAACTTTTGCACAGTTTTTGATCTATATCTCAGAACGGACAAACATTTCAGCAAAGCTGTCATAGTAAATGTTGTTCTACATAAAAAGGCCTATCCAATGATATATATGACATTCCTATTGGTGGGGTATACCAGGTCCCATATATTTGTGCCCATTGTCCTTTAGAAGCTAAATCCTTACTAGTATATTAATATTATAAATCGGAAAGTGAGTTTGTTTGTTTGTTTGTTTGTTCCGCTTTCACGCCGTAACTACTGAACCGATTGCTTTGAAATTTTGTAGACGTAAAGTTAGAAGTCCGGATTAAATAATAGGGTACTTTTTATCCCGAAAAAAATAGATATTCCCGAGGGAAAACAAAAATATTGTTTGCTTGATGGATGGATTGTAGATGGCGCTGTGTGTCGTTTAAAACAAGGTAATATATTGCAAACGAATATAAACATGGAAATTTAGAAGCTAAATGATACGATAATGAATCCCCGAAAATGAGGAATTCCCGAGGGATGATGTACAATTTGTTTAATCTTCTAAACTGTTTTTTTTTTACATCTACTTATATATTGCAAACGAATATGAACATATAAATTTCCAGTGCCCAAAATCTGCATGTTTTTGCTCCACAAGCTAAAACGTATAATATAGTGTACCATTCAGTTTTGGTTTAATAACTAATCGTATCCAGCGTTACATCGCGCTTCTTAGATTTTTCCGTGGGAATGAGAAGTTTTCTTATAGTTGTGATTTATACCGCAATATAACCGAATTCCACGCGGGCGAAGCCGCGGGCGGAAAGCTAGTTACTTATAATTAATAAACTCTGTGTAATTTTTTTTTTAATTTTTCCCTCTCGGGAATCTTCACACTGTAAAATTAAAAACTGTGAATCTTGACTATCTTCAACAGCAGTTTCTTGTATATAGATAGTTCGGGGTAGTTGGAAGATGCAAGATTTGCAATGGAGCGGATAACAATTTTAGGCTGAGAGGTACTCTCACTGTTGACAGGTTGCTGGAAGGATGAATAAAAATAACTTGATGAGGTGAACTTTGCGGTACCTACATATATCTTTCGTTGCATACTCGGAATGAAAGCTGGTGAATTGTCATTGTACGACGATGGTTCATTTCCCATAGTGACATTTTTTACCAGTTGGAGCATGCCTAGTAGAAAATTATTTTTTGTGGAAGATTCATTTTTTTCATGTAGCTTCTGAAACTTAGTAAAAAGTTTGTATCGTCGTCTTCGTCAGTAGTCAGTACCTATCAGAGAGTATATAATCACTACGTTTTATATTTTGGTACCTATTGCTTACCTTTGCAGTTGCTTTCGGCCTCTATTGCAATATATTTGATATAAGAGATGGAACATATTTTTTTCTATTCTCATTAAGTGCAGGTTTATTTATTACCAGTGGTGGTGGTGGTGATCATGACTCCAAAGGATTAAGTCTATCTTTAAGTTTCAGTATCTTAATTTTGGTCTTCATTTTCGGTAGCATGTATTTCCTTTGGGTAAAATGTCTTAGAAACCCTTTTACTAAAAATTGGTGTAATAAAATAAAGTAAGTCACTAAAAATGTTTGGCCTTTTTGGCGGCACTGCCGCTGGGAATATTTTTGTTTCTTTAAACTTCTTTTCGGTAGAAAAGTACCATTTTCCTACTACCTTTTTCCCATTTCTTGCAACGGGTTTGAATTTTTAAGAATTAAAGGGCGATTTTATAGTGGGAAGCCGAACTATTTCTGCGCTTGTTCAAAAAACCTGTAAAGCTATTTAGAAAGTATACCAAACCGCAGAAATGAAGCCACCATCATCAGAAGAACGTTGAATTGAAATTGCGAAACCATTCTATAAAAATAAAAACTTTCCAAACTGTGTAGGTGCAGCAGATGGGAGGCATATTTGTTTGATATCTCCCCAATATAGTGGGTCTGCATTTCACAACTACAAAAAATTACTACTCAATTGCATTGATGGCAGTAGTCGATTCCGACTACCGGTTCGTAGCTATAGATGTGGGAGCCTTTGGCAGAGACAGTGACAGCAATATTTTTAACTATTGGGTTTTTGGTAAAAGATAAAATGAAAATCGCCTTAATTTGCCCGAACGGAACCCAAATCTCTGCCAGGAACTAATGGACCACTTCTATCGTATATATTTCTAGGAGATGAAGCTTTTCCATTAAATAATAATTTTTTGAAACCTTAGGGTCAATTCACACTGAAAGAGCAGCGGCCGGCAGCGGCCGTAATTGCAAGGGATTGAGCGTGAGCGCGGCGGGCCGCGCGGCGCCGCGCGGCGCCGCATCGCGCCGCGCTCTTACATTTTCCGTGCTCTTACGGCCGCTGCCGGCCGCTGCTCTTTCAGTGTGAATTGACCCTTATCCAAAAATCTCAATAATCAACATCGAATTTTAAAAAATAGACTGACTCGATCTCGACGTATTGTAGAATGCGCTTTCGGCATTCTTTCAAACAAATGGAGGATATTTCATACTAGTTAGTTTGACCATACCACCAGATTTTGCTGTTCGACCAACAAAAACAGCAGGTGTATTGCATAATTTTATACGCAGAAAAGGTGGTTATATAACTTTACTGGTACGTTGACTCATTATTTCGAGGATTTGCCATTTTATTCTTCAGGACAATCCACAAACAGAGGTCGAACAATAAGAGATAATTTCGCTGAAAACGTCATGACGGCGTCAGGAAAATTGTCATATCTATACAGTGATAAAATTATCAACCCAGTTTGATTTAACTATAAAACCAATAAATATTATGTACTTACATTTGTTTGTTATGTCTGGGTAATTTTCCCAGTTACTAAAAACATTTTTACTAATCTGCTCCCAAGCCAAATCCTTTACGTCTCTGTTATGGTAGCCTGGATTATTCAAATCCCATTTACATGGATTTTTTTCTATGTTTATTATTTTTTCTACTTCGCACATTTTTATCCAAACAAACAAAAAATCAAAGTAAATAGCGTAAAGGCAAGGTGAATTTCAATAAATGACAAACGAAAGTGGTTCTGATTGTGATTCGGAGAGTGGTGATTTTTTTCCGTGCGCTCGCATAGTCAGAACAAGCAAGTCAGTCAGACAAACAGTCAGGTGCGATAGCTTCAAGCTCTCTGCACGGTGAACTGCAGAGTTCTATCATGGACGCACTTACACGAACCACTTGAACAGTTGGAACTGATTCGGGCGGTCGACAGCTTGAAGCTGTCACCCCTCATTGTTTCAAGAGGTTTGTGTATTGAAAGCCCTAGTCTCACGGAATCCCGAAGCAGGATTCCTGATCGGAAAACTCCGGAAATCCAATGTGTGCGTCCAGGCTAATACGGAAACAGAATGCAGCTGAGCTAACCTTGAAGCTGAATTTTAGTTAAAACTTTTTATAGTGCACAAAGTTTTAGTTTTTCTCATCGTTTTTCTAAAGAAAAGAATAAAAAATTTCACCCACAACTGTCATAAAATCAAAAATTTTATGAACATCAAAATTGTTTTGTATTAAATATTAAATATTTTATAATATAAACATAAAAAGTGAAAAATCGTAATGAGTGCTCCGTTCTACAGCTATGATCCTTGCGTGTGCACGGGGCAGCCGTGCGGTGCATGCTACCCCTACACCACGAAGCCTTGCGCCGCGTCGTGTAACGACCTGAGGCCGTGCTCGGTGTGTCCAGGGGGTGGGTGCTCGCCGTGCCCGGCTCCAGTGCGGCCCTGCCCCACCCCCTGTCCACCATGCCCGGTCCTTCCGTGTCTGCCACCTTGTCCACCATGCGATAAGGTACTTTCTTTTCTATTCTATTTATTGCACATCTGTCACAAACAACCTTGAATTCTGATTTTAGTCAAATTATTCCATTTGGCTTCACAGTTATGATTCTTGGCACTCTGACAAAATGTTTACTTTTATACTTTTCAATGTTATTTCTAGTCTAGACTTCAACAATTTAATTTTGTTTGTAGCCTATGACGCCGGTGCCAAAGCCTGTGCCTCTTTGTGAGACAGTAGCGATTCCGTGCTGTCGGCCAAACCGGTGCAAGCCGTGTCCTTGCTACTGCTGCACCGAGCCCGGGATATGCTGCCCCAAGAGGTGCAGCTATCCAGGAGTGCCTGTTTGCGGCTGTGGCTGCTGTGGACCATGCATGCCCGTTTGGTAGTGGAGTACTAAAAAAAAAATATTTTGTTCTGTGTGTGTGTTTTTATAATACAGATATGTTTTTGGAATACTTGCCAATTGATTGTTTTTATTTTTGTTAATTGCTATAATTAAGAATCACATCAACGGATATCCGTAAAGGCTACTATACTATGGGAGACTTAAGGCCCGAAACTGCGTTAAGCGTTAAGGTATACCCTATTAAACAAAAAAAGACCTCGGCCCAGGAGTCTTTGAAAAATCGGTAAACATACATTAAAAATAAGAAAGATCCCGACGATTTGAAAACCTATTTTTTTTTTGCGAAGTCGTTTAGTTATTAGATACTAGCTTCTACCAGTGGTTTCATCGGCATCCCGAACCATATAAAAACTAACGCTATCTAACACTGAAAGAATTTTTCAAATCGGATCAGTACTCCCTAAGATAAACAAACTGTGCAGCTTTATAATATTAGTACTTACAGATGAGTCAAATTATGTTTTGTTTCTACTACGGTGCCGTAGTAATTCATAGCTAGCGAGATTCAAGGATTTATCTCGTTTCGATAAACCTGAGTTTCGGGTTGCGTCTTGTAGAAGGCTAGTGTAGATTCTTCTTCTTCTTTCGTGTCGATGATATGTCTTATAGTGAGACTACACTTTGTCAGCCCAATATACCGCCACAGCGAGAGCATGGCCGGATGCGCTCATGGGGTCCTGCCGCGATCAAGTTTCAGGGCACAGTGGGCATGCGATGAGGTGGGACATGGTCTGCATAGCAGCCCCGCACTCGCACCCAAGGTCCGCCCCGCCCGTGAAACCCCACCTGGACCTATTGTCTTTGCTTCGGCCGACCTGCGTTCGGAGTCTATTTAGGGACTGCCAAACTCTTCTCGGAGGATCGTGTCCAGGAGAGAGACTTTCCAAGAGCGGGACAAACGGAGTGGGCCGTGAACTCCTCGACCGCCAGAGTTCCCGTCTGGCTAGAGAGGCCTCACCATCGACAGGAGCTAGTGAAGATGACTAAGCTAAGATACCTTTTTCGCCATTCAGTGATGATATGACTGACTGGCACAAAATATGAATAAGTTACAGAGAAAAATATGTTCTGCATTCGAACCACTTCGACATTCATTAATGTCATAACATCATTTCTATGAAAATCATCTAAATTACTAAAAATTATAAAAATAACGAAACCTTCAAAAAATTGGAAAATTTTATAACAATAAACCACAAAAAACTATCAGTAAGTATTTGCTACTTATTTATGGGTATGTATTTAGAACAGCATTAGGTACTAGTTTCAGTCAGGAGTTTCTCCAGCGACCCGCGGGAACTACTCTGAGCATCCGGAAAAAAGTTGCAGAAGAATGTGGCTTTCCCGAAAAATGGGCTATCTAACACAGTTTTTTTTCAAATCTATTTACTTGAGCGCGTTAGCGTGTTCCTGCAAATAAACAAAGCTTTATAATAGTACAGAATTAAAGATTTGAACATAGCCTGAGCCGACATTGTCCTTAACCACAATACCCCACAGCAGATCTATCAATGACGTCATCCTATAAATGGCGCCACTGCAATCCGTTTCTGTTTCTCAATATACTTACCTAGATACAGACAGATAAGTATACTTCTGCGTAACAGTACGCTTGTTAAAACACTTATCTGTGTAGATGTGTCCTATCTAGATATCAGTACGCTGAAACTACTGACCGTATTTAATTTTTCATATTTCATGTTTCTTCGCAAATTCAAATATTACTTATATCATTTGGTAAGAAAGTTCATTATGGTAGTACTTACGGTACGTATAAAAATTCTACAGTAAATGTTCTTTTAGCTTACTAACAGGAGACCTTTATTGGCAGATAATCTAGCAAAGCAAACTAGACAGGGTTACGGTTCACAAGTATGTCAGTGTTGCCCCGCGGGTACGAATGCTGCCGTGCTCCTCCGAGGTACGGCTGTGTTCGCGGAGAGTACAGCATCTACTACAAGAGGCCACGGTGCGGCCAGCCCAGGCCACAGCCCTTCCAGCGAGAGTGCGCCTGCTACTACTGGGGATGTCCTAGCAACGCACCATGTGAGAGGTACTACGATACTTTCTTTTGTTTTTCGGGCTCTTCTTCTTTATCTGTTCAATTTCCATTTACATCCTGCCGAAATACTTTTACAAACTTTGATTTTCGTACAAAATATGTTAACCTATGCTATTTTTACAAACTCAGCAAACTAAACTCTGAATTGAACACAGTCATTCAGGTAAAGGTGAGCCAGTTAACCCATAGAAACTCTTAAATAGACCGTCATAGATTAACAGGCCTGTAAAATCTTAAAACGGGTCGTAAAGAACATTCAGTACTAGGTACATACAGCAATGTTGTTATAGCCCGTTTAAGATTAGTTAAATAGGTTGTTTGTTATTTAGACATGATGAATGAGTTCAAATAAAACTGATTGCTACGAACACGTATGATAATGTTCTGTTATGCTTGCGTATGTAAATATTAGGGTTTGAATTGATTAATTTCTTCGCTTGTATCGAGACTATACTTAGGTAAGGGCAGAAATAGTATAGATAGATAGACGAATCTGTTGTGGAAAACTGCGACCAATACCGAGCAAGCACTGTTGCACATGGAAAATTTCAACAAAATGCTTCTGCCTTAGTATCATGTGTCCAAACTCTACCACCAGACTAAATTTGTCTGTCAAAAGTTTGAAAGAATCATTGAGGGTTGAGGTGAGATTGCGATCCATTATTTGGTCTCTGTTTTTCCCAGGCCTTGCTGTTACGACTACCCTTGCAAGGCTCACTGCTTCAACCACGGTGCGTGCACGAGGCCGAGCGGCCGGTACGCGCGCACCGTCTGGTACCCCGGCGAGTGCTGCCCCGTCGTGCCGCCCTGCCAGGCCTTCACCTGCCCCAACCCGCCCTACCATCCCTGCTGCTACCACACTTGCAACAAACACGTCTAATGTCTAAATGATAAATCAACCTCGAAGGTTTTTAAAACAAGCAACTGTTGGATTAGCAGTCAGAGGTTCTCCAAGCAAAATTCGGGAGCAAGGAGGCCTCGCATTATTGGAAGACCTTGTTTTAATGCCTTAGAGTGTTACTTTTTTGCAAGCTAGACCTTGCAAAAATAATCGTTTCCAAGTCCTTGATTTAAAGCTCTCCCGAAAGCTTCAAATTCAAGGAATACTCAATGTTTTTCGTAAGTTCGTGGAAGTGCAGTCCTGATGTCGTACTTGTGAATCGTAAACTGTGTTGTCCAAAATAAATGAGATACATAGCATTTCGAGTTTATTTTTATTTTTGTACTAAATCAAAACCATTTTTTGTTCTCATATTTTTATGTTCTCTATTAGGTATTTCATAAATAGGATCTAACTTTTTCAACGGCGATAATTGTTAAATCAGTGCAATTATAACATTTTCAGATGCTAATAAATGTTAGATGCTAAATTTACGGGTAATTGGTGGTTTCGTCTGAATAAAAGTATCAGTGACATTGGTATCAATTCACGAGTATGCAGAATATAATGATATATGATGTAGGTACTTAGAAACCTGTTTATAAACTTCTAATGCTATTCTGGCATGCGTCTCATTCCTCCCACGTCTTCGCACCACGCTGAGCTTCCGACACTAGTGGTTTTCGCGCGCTTTTCGCGAACACTTGCCTTTGTCGAGTTTGACTACGGCTGGCGTACATCGACAGTTTCAGTGACTTCAGACCAGGCGCGTTCTTGTGACTTTTTTTTTCAATAAAGTGATTTTCTACTCTTTAATACGAATGTTTGCCTCAAGATGTCAGTTGTGTTTATTCTTCTAATTTTTAATATTATTGGTAAGTTTTACATTTTAATAGACAAAAGATTACTAAACAAAAGAAAATACCTCTAGTTTTCTTTGGGATAAGATAGACAAGTTATTGCACAACATTATAATATTTCTTTATCAATAATATTTTTTAGGACAACCCGAAATTCATTTACTAATCAATTCACAGGCACATTATCACCCACTCATTATAATAGGGAAGTCCCGGTTGCCGTTAGGTACTTTGATGCTAATTATATCTAACTGTATTAATCAAAACAAACATTAATAAAAATAAGTCTCCGTCTCAATAACAAACGTCAAGTTCTTAAAGGCCAAAATACGGTGTTTGTTGCATTAATAAATTGTTAAAAGATCTATATTTGATGAGCACAATGCATCTCTTTGTTTATAAACAGTAGTCATGATCATAAATATATCAGAGCCTCAGAGTATATATCATTTAATGCGTCACCAAATATATCGAATAAACGGTCATATTTATCATGAAAAATGACTGAAGTATTTTTTCGAAAACAGGTTTAAATGCTTTTTCTTCTAAGAAATGATAAAACGACCGAATTTTTGCTACTACAAAATAATAATGTCTAGACAACATTTCATATGAGATAACGTCATCTGTCTCTTCTGGTCAAGTTCAGGGAGAAACGGATTCATTTAGAAGCGTACTCATTTATCACGGCAGATTGTAATGTAGGTCGACATTATGTGCGTAATGTCATTGACAAACATTTTTTGTGTACTTTGATAAAATAAGGCAAATGCGAAGTGTACACTCTTCAGCTACAAGCAGATACTTACCATGTATGTTACGTACTTAATTAAAGTAGCAACGCCTTATAATATCATCCTTCTTCGCGCACCCGGATATAAACCTGGAACGCATATAAATAGCCCTTCTCGGTAAACAACAACTTCTAGATAGCAAGATATAAAAATAATACGGAAACTAACTAAACACGTTCATCAAAGTATAATACCAAATATCTTGTTTAGCAAACACAGCTAACGACACTGAAGTGTTAAAAAATAATAATTAAATAGGAGCAAAGCTTTCACTAAATTGACACCAGCATGGTTCATTAAGATCAGTTGCAAAATACGGACTAGTAAAACAGAAGTGCAGAATAGATAACAGCTCATCCTTAATTGAGTCATCAAAGATCAGTGACATAAGAAACAGCGAGTACTTCCAAATGTAAATACGATACAAAAAATGCAGCCTAATTCGATGACTCGTAGATTCTTTAAGTACTGCTGATCGTTTTTTATAAGTAGCTAACTTAAAATTATATAAGGACACGATACAAGTTGACACTGTTGTTTATCTACGATCAATTAATACAAAGTGCAGAACAAACAACTTTAATAGAATCATACTTTTAGATCATCAACTATTATTTATACATGACATCATTTCAAAGAGAGGTGAAACATCATAAGCATTTATATGACGATTTAATGTCTAATGAAATGTACTATAGGAATATTTAGCTAGTTATTTGCATGCAACTGCGTCTGTAATTATTTCAATATCTCAATAACTTCCTAATACTTATGTTGTGGTACTATCATTACCAGCCTCTTATTTGCATATTAGTAGGTATGTGGTTATTCAATTATTTATGGTAATAGTCTATTAATCCGCTATTAGAAATCACACTTTTAATGTAATAAAATAATTTGCAACAGTAGTTTATGCGGACTTGATTTCGTCCGCCCCGTTACCATAGAGTTTCATATTTAGATAGATAGCACATTTCTATCCATATGCAATAGTTTCTTCGACATGCTTGGCAACTGCATCAAAACCAAAAACTAAGTCAGTCAAAATATTATAGCTACTGTACCTACCAAGAAGCATTCATTCTGAATTGCCAAGAAGTCATTGTCTTATTGTAGTAGGGACTCACTCGTACCTAAATGCTTCTCGTCTCGTACAAAACATGTCACGGGCTGAAATATCATAGCCGTGGCTACTGTAATTAAGAGTAATATTTTGCATAAGAATATTTGGCATTCATACCCCTGCCAAAGTTTCAAGAACATCATTCGTTCCTGTAGTGAAACAATGCATTTTTTATAGGTAGGCAGGTGACATTATTGTCATAAAAAAACTCATAGTTAGTAGTGGCAATCGTGGTTATAGTAATTTACTAGAGCTTGTCACTTACGGTAGGTAGGTAGGTACTTATGGGAGAATACAAGCTTAGTGCTTATACGAGTGCTCATAAAGCGACAGTTTTTGGGTCAATCGCATTTTCACGAGCTACACAAAACTGTCTTTCAGTATTTTTAAGTTCTTCTTTATATTGTTGAATGTTCTTATACAGCAACACATTCCCGAAAAACTGTTTTTTTGAAGAGACAAGTGTTCCAAATAAAGCAGCTTTTGTCTTTGGATATTTCTAGAGTAAATCAGTAGCTACCTAAATGTCTTTGATAACTAAAATAAATGGCCGTAACCTAACGCAGCATGGCGATGTTATTACCGAAATTATCAGATCAGATCTGGAATCGAGTCTTTTGTGAAGTTCGAACCAAAATTTACATCTGTTGCATTGTTGAGTAAGTTCTAAGTTTCAATAATTCCGTAACAGGATTGTTCGACACTTCAAGACTTTGATGAATTATTAAGCGTAGCATTATTGATAGCGGTCTCTCTATTCTGATGTCAGTAATTTGAACGCAGCACGGGTGGTCAATACGTAATTTATTGCACTCAGGCCACTTACAAAATGTATATTGTCAATGCTTGAAATTGTTTTATAGCCTGATGCACATTTGTGACGTCAATCAAGATTCTCATCGGTTATTCGTTTGTAATTGTCCAGAACTGAAGTCGACCACATATAAACTCAAGATTATTCAAATAAATAAGTTGAACATTTTATAGCGGTTTCAGCCACGTCCCGACTCCCTTTTCCTTAGCCTTAGCCGAATTCTTATTTTTGCGAAAGAAATCTTCACGAGTATCCTGGTGCTTCGTTCTCACTGATAGGGAAATCAGGCCACGTTTAAAAGGTTGATAAAGTCACCTTACATGTCTGAAAGCAATGATGAAATGGTTTATTCCTAGCTCATTCCAGCGGCACGTCATTCCAGCAACATGTCATGCATAATACTAAACAACAATCAAATATGTATCCACCTGCAAATGCATTGGAATGTGGGAGATTTGCCAGATACTTTATATCTCTTATTGATTTCATAGTTAGTTTATAGAAAACAAAAGAAGTTTATAACCAAATGCAAACAACATCATAAGATACAAGAACAAGATAGATTTATGCATTCAGTCATCACTAGGGCATGCAGTTTCGGTAAAACAAAAATTACCGGTAAAAATTCGGTAATAAAAATATTTTTACCGGTAAACCGGTAAAACGGTAATTTTTGTAATTTTTTTTTAATGTGATATTATAACAATAAGATTGGGTAGTCTTAAAGCAAAAAATAAATAAATATGCAAAGTATAAGGTGGTAAACGTTTTTTGTGACGTGGGCCGTTACAAAAAATATGTCAGTACCATCCGTACGCGATGTCGCCGACAAAATGCAAGAGAAACGGCTGCGATGGTACGGACATGTAAAAAGGAGTGACACCTTAGGACATCGGCAGTGTGAATGTGATAAGTACTCAATCTCAATATACCCGGTCAAAGGCGCAAAGGCAGGTCGAAACGGTGGTGGTTGAGTGTCGTAATGAATGACATGAAAATCTGCGAACTCGAAGAGGAAGATGTCTATTCAGGAGGATAGAGCGAAGTGGAAGAAGGAAGATACGGAAAACCGACCCCGTCACAAGACGGGATAAAGGCTAAGAATTACCGAAAAAATATATATTTTTCATTGAAGTGAAAGCCCTTTTTTGTGGTAAATCATCAAATGACAGACTCTTTCTGTCTACCCATGTTTTTAGTAGGCGTTTTATGGACCAGGGTCGCGGTAACTCTTTCGAACAATCCCGCGGCCCCGGCAGGCCTTGGCCCTGCTGGGCCCCACTGGGTTTGCTGACATCTCCCTGAGGAGCCCGTGGAACAAAGCGGTCCGCTGACACGGGTCTATTGTCTATGCAGACGGTGGAAAGATGAGCCACCCGAACTCACCGCCCACAGACCGACGCCTATGGTGGCCGGGAGTCGTACTGCTTCGCAGAAGGAGGCGACGACTTCCCATTCCCTCTAGCTCCGGACCATGGAAGCTTGAACCAGGGAAGGACGCGAAAGGTCGCCGCTGCCTATTGCCTCGACGACAACACGGCGGTACCCTTCCCAGGCAGTGCACACCTGGACTGTGTGCTCCACCGTGTCCTCAGAGCTGTCCGCATGGTGGTGAAGTAAAAGCTCTTGCTCAGTAAGGTCATAGAGTAGGTAAAATAAGCATTAGCTACATTTGTACCTAGTATGAGCTGACAGCTATGAGGAAAAACAGAATAACCGAATAAATACAATTTGTTTAGATTTTATAAATTAAGATGAGAAAGAAGATTTGTATCTAACCTAGAGATACTTAAGGACACACAAGTTTACTTTCCTAAAAAACAGCAACTTTAACACTCTTACAATACGTAATGTTTGCAACATTACATTATATTCAGGCTACATAACAAAGATTTGACGTTAAATGAACAATTGCTATATTTTATCAGAAAAACGTAAAAACCGGTAAATTACCGGTTTCATTTCATTTTTACCGGTAATTTAAAACTCGCAAAAATGGGCGATTTACCGGTAAAAACGAAACCGGTTAACCGGTATTGCATGCCCTAGTCATCACGTACAGTATGAGCAACTACCTACTCTCAAAAATATTTATATTTTTAAGACTTTCAGAACAGCGACTGTAAGATGCGTCGTATACAATGTATTTAACTTTGAGTGTGTTAGTAGTTGTTAGGTACACGTGTTTGAAAAACATTAAACATACATTGCCATAACATTTTATTCACTTTTTTCTAGGATCACTGAGAGCCCGCCAGCCGGACATAGACATCAACAGGTTCGTAAATTGACGTAAACTTTTTGGCACTAAGTAAAAGATTGTTTATTACATCAACATTGGAAACTGTTCAAATAAAATTGTTTTTATCTAAAACATTCCTCAAGGTAACCTTTTAGTTCGTACCAGGAAATAAACGCAGTTGTAAATCACTTAACATCAAAACTTTCTTTCTTCTTTCTTCCTCCTGCCCTGTTCCCAAATATTACTTGGGGTCGGCGCAATATGTCATTTTCTTCCATTTTCCCCTGTCACTCGTCATACTGACACTCACTCCCTTCCTATTCATATCATCTTTCAGGCAATCCATCCATTTTTTCTTAGGTCTTCCTCTTCCTCTCCATCCATCTACATTCATACTTAGCACATACTTTGTTGCATGCGTATCATCCCTCCTCATTACATGTCCATACCACGACAATCTTCTACTTCTCATCTTTTCTGTAACTGGCGCTACTTTCAGACTTCCTCTAATGTAATCATTCCTCACTTTATCCATTCTTGTAACACCACACATCCATCTCAGCATAAAACATAGACAAATAAATGCTCAATAAATATGGTATCCACAAAAGCTAACATTAGGGCTCGCTGAAATAGCAACCATACGTCAATTCTATTCCCATAGCATACCTGACTGCCTAAACAGATTACAAGCTCTAGTTTTCGTGTTGAGAAAACTCAATAGGTTCTTGGTGTAAATATTTAAAATTAGGAGAGAAAACCTTGACGAAACATGTACTTTTTCTTTGCATCTATCATTAGCATTAGGTATCGTATATTCATTTGCATTTCACGTGCAAGTGGTAATTGCATTCATCGAAATTTAAATAAATCCTCTTATTTTCAGAATAAAACTTTTACCGAAAGAAGGATTTCACAGTCGACCTACAAATTATCACAACCTACCAGCAAATTATCACAGTCGTCGTTCGATAATAACCGATCACTACCGAAGAAATGATTATGACAATTATAGCAGCCGGTTCACCGAGTTACGGCCGCCGCTGCACATTCGGTACGATGCCCCATCACTTACCGAAGAGAAGACGGGTAAAATATACCAACCAAGAGAAGACCCGCGGCTCTTCTACCAGTCTGATGCATATATTAAAGAAACTAATCGGAAGAACTTGAACAATGAAGTGTCGTCCGTCTACATAGGACGTGGAGTTGTGCGAGCAGGCGAAGTAAGCCGCAGAAGATCGTTGCCAATTCGTATGAGAGATAATGAGTCTAACAACATCGATGAAGGTTATTGTTAATACACTTTACCTAATTACTTTTTATTTCAAGGTCTCGTCGAACTAAAACATTGAAAATATTTTTCTTTAGATATCTGCATGCGATGCCCCCCTGACAGAACATTGATTACCAGGCCAGGTGCTGATCGTGCCAAGTTACAATATCCTCGGATATTCTCATGTTCGGGAAGGAAAGCTTCGAGGCACGTACATTTCGTTCACATGTTCGGGCCTAAATTCGGCTCTCTACTGAAAGAGGGCTCCCACATGGTTGTCGGTCGAATCATGCATAAAGACGAAGTGAGTTTATTTTTATAAGTTTTTATCGTTGTTATAAATTATTCAATCTTTCAACGCTAATGTTGCTCGTTCCAGATTCTTCAAACATGCAAAATGCAGATACATGTCCTGGTACAGACTTGTGTCGTGCCCAAATATTTAGTGCCACATTGCGATGCTGAAAATAAAGCTTGCAACTTTACGTGCCGAGACCCGAAAGCTGAAATGCGAGGACAAAGAACACTGACATGTGGTGACGACATGAAGTGGTCGGGACACTTGCCTGCTTGTAATGGTAAAATCATTAATCATTTCGCGCACTTTGTTTAATTAACAAGATTATGCTACAGCCGCATCACCCAGAGTTAAAAACAAAGGGATAAACTACAACAGCCATCGAGTCATAGTCATAAGAGCAAGGCCGTGGGACATTGAAATGTTCTTTTATCACCATGATTCATAACGCGTGCGTGTACCTACTTCACACATTGCAACAATTATTATGAATGTCCCTATGATACAGACTTATGATAAAGCTTACTAATAAACTATATTGAATATTTAAGCCCACCAAAATGATTATTGTTTATTAAATTACTTCGATTTTAAATATACATTTTCCTTAGATAACTGCCAACAAACAAAACATCATGGCATGTGTTAATAAATAAGTAGTAAAATTGCGAGATATAGGTAATAGATAGGTTAATAAAATAATCTTAAATGTCTTATTTAGTTAGTTTATATTGAATATTCGTATTTATTAGATAGTTAGTACATTAGTTCTTTTAATTTAATATCTTCACCATCTTCACAATAAATATACGGGTAATTCCTATAGATTTCATATTTTACGAGTTACGCATTCGCCAAAATACTCGATTGTTTAAACTTTGGTATTAATGGAAAGGAAAGGAATGCGACTTATTGGTACCTACTGTTGATTTTCCACTATTTACAAATCACTGTGAATTCTCCACAGCTCGTTCGTGGTGTCGCCCCCCGCCTCCCCCCGAGCACGGGAGAGTCAGCTGCAAGGGCGTGACGTCACCAAACGGCTGGGGGCTCAACGAAGGCTCCAGCTGCCGAGTGAGATGCGCTCGCGGATGGAAATGGAGCTCTCGGTCTATGGCCGTGTGTAGACGCGGCTCTTGGACTTACGAACTAGGATGTCTGCCGAAGCGGACCAAATAGTCGTGTAGCCATACTTTTAACTGGGAGAGGGAAATTCTTATGTACTACGTTTATTCAATTTTTATACAATATCTTTTTACCTAAGTCAAAATCCGGTATGCGGCGTGATCTTATCGATCGCGGTAATAACATACCTCCTAGCTTTTTTGGTGTCTCTGAAAATTCTTGCAGTTTGGTAAATCATAAATAAGTTGAATTTTCCGCTACCAGTTGAAGCATCACTTAATTGTGATAATATAATTACTCGTATGTATAAGTAATTATAGTAATAGTATTAATTAATTAGGTAGGTAGGTACCTACTTTCTTTACGACGTTTGTAATCTTACTCAACAGTTGGTATCGTTGATTGCTGTGTCGAGATCGAAAATGCCGAACAATGATGCAGTATACATTTGCCTCGCATCAGCATCGGAGACACCCAGTTGATCAGCTGGTTCAAACTCTGCATAATGTCTTCGTAAAAACAAATAGTTGTCCAACAGTCATTACTTCTGCCTGTGACTACAGTTGAGTGGTGGGAAAATCAGCCGGTAACGGCAACAATTTGGCCATCATTGCCAAAAGGGTGAACAGTAATATTCGTAATATGTGGGTTATTCACTAACTGGACACAAGGGACTGGATACAAGTGTGTAGAGTTGGCCAAGGCTGATTGAATTTCCTTCATATGGTAGTTTTATTTATTTTTTATTAAACGGTTTTATTAAACGGTTTTATTTAGCTCACCCCGTTTGTTTTATTATTTATTCATTCTTGGGTCAAATTTAGAAATTGAAATTTCAGTGCCTTCCTGTTGTCAGATTGATCTGAAATTTGGTACACACCTGTATTTCCGATGACAATACAATATAGTAATATCAATAACATTGCAAATCCAAGATGGTTGCCGGTACAAAATGGCGGATAACGTAGGTTTTATCAATCCCGTCAATGTGGGTATCAAATGAAAGTGCTCAACCAGTAGAATACAATGTACTATATAAAATTCAAATCCAAGATGGCGGCCTCTACAAAATGGCGGATAACTTAGGTTTTATCAATCCCATCAACATGGATATCAAATGAAAGGTCTCAACAAGTAGAATACAATTTACTATGCAAAATTGAAATCTAAGATGGCCGCCGCTACCAAATGGCTGATAACAATTTTTAAACGGTTTTATTTAGCTCATCCCGTTTGTTTTATTCTTGGGTCCAATTAAGTAATTCAAACATCCTCTTCCTGTCAACCGATTACTATGAAATTTTGTATACACCTTTTATTCCGATGACAATACAATATAGTAATATCAATAACATTGTAAATCTAATATGGCCGCCGGCACAAAATGGCGGATTACATATTTTTCCACAACCCCCTCAATATGGGTATCAAATGAAAGGGCTACACAAGTAGAATACTGTCAGCAACCCCAACAGGGCCCAACAGGGCCGAGGCCTGCCTGGGCTGCGGGATTGTTCGAAAGAGTTACCGTGGCCCTGGTACATACAAGGCCTACGACGAAACATAACTATTTTTAGTCAGTAAGAGTCTGGCACTCCCTTACCGCTGCTGACCCAGGGAGGGGTCACTTGATTTTTGGTGTCGTTAAAAAAATTGACTTTTTTTAAAATTAGATTTTAATAAATTATCAGGTAAGAGACCGTGTAATAATGATGCACTAAATGAATTAGATAGAATGAGGAATATTCGGTAGGTATTTTCATTAAATACTAAAAACTAGAAAATAAAAAATCGGTAAAAAAAACTTTTAAGTCAAACGGTTTTATCTTATGTGCACTGAAAACTAGAAAATAAAAAAAATAGTTACTTACTTGTCAACCTACGTAGGTGGTCTTGGTCATATTAGACTAAAATAAAAACGTGGGGCCCCTCTGAAATCCTACCTATGGCAAAGCATATCTTTATACTTTGGTAGATCATGAGCTCGGTGTTCGCTGGCGAAGCCGATACGGCTGATTATTGATTGTCAAAATCTCCAGTTACGATTATAGTAAGTCGATGCAATCCACACCTATTATACCTCTAGAAGAAAGTACTACAGCAACAGATAATGGGCCCCACGTTTTTATTTTAGTCTAATATGACCAAGACCACCTACGTAGGTTGACAAGTAAGTAACTATTTTTTTTTATTTTCTAGTTTTCAGTGCACATAAGATAAAACCGTTTGACTTAAAAGTTTTTTTTACCGATTTTTTATTTATTTGCTTAAATCAGACTACAAAGGCCCATAGAAAATACTATACATAAATATTATAACATCAAATCATATACTAATACTCATCTTTTATAAACAACTTAAAACTAATGCACACGAAGTGTCGGCGTCGTGTTACGCTGCGAGGTGTCGCGTAGCCAACCTCCGATAGACGACACCCTTCGGCCAAAACTCTTCCTTGAGGAATGTCTCGCACCGTGAGCGAATTGAAGTTGGTATTGTGGCGCTCTCTCTCTGTCCAAAGTCTATCCAGTTGTAGTTCATATTATTGCCGAAACTGAGAACTGACAGCTCCGATAGAAGAACATAACAGCTCGTCGATGCACATGCATATGTGAGCCACATTGTTACGATCCTTAGAAGCAGCTTCAGAACTGTTTAAAAGAGGATATACATATTTAAACAGTGCTAAAAACGTCATTGCTTTTAACCTTGAAAAATACTTTTCATGAAATCGAGGCTATCTTGAACCTGACTGCAATCTGTTTGCAAAAAAAAAATGTTGTGGCCAGTGGGCGAACATATAAAAGTGATATAATTTAAGTTTCACCAAGTAGCAAGCAATGAAAATCTTGGCGTGTCCAGATGACTAAATAATAAGTGATACTTATTTTGAGTGTCTCCAACTGGACACACGTGTGTCCGGTCTCTTGTGTGCAGTTAATGAATAACCCTAATATGTGACACAAACGATAATATTATCCCGAATCGGGAAACCCGAATACGTTACGGTAGATATATATAATAGATAAGAGAGTCTTGCACAGTTCATTGTATTATCGGATCCCGACGTAACGAGACCTTCCTAGTACCTACATAAATCGTGTGCGTAGATTGGAACATTTGTGTGTAATTGTAAAAATGAAGAACAAGTTAATTTTCATCGGAATTATTTGTATGATTGCTACGGCAACGTCAACGGATTGTCCCTCAACGAAAATTTCATTCGTGATAAAACAGGGCCAGTGTTATAATTACGAAAGTGGTACCGTTAGTCACAGCACTTCTATCGTGAATGATCCGTACAAGATAAATCTCTTCATGGACAATTTATTACCTTTTTGTGAAACCGACATTTGCGGAGATGGTCGACATCATTTATTTTGTACAACATCCGGGTCTAGCAGCGGTGATTGTATTTCTGGCAATGCGATCGAAAACTTTGAAAGGATATATGCCGGCAGGGTGGACAGCGTGGCTATAAAATACAACGAATTTACGGTTATTCCTGCACTTGTGCGTGAACTCGTAGATGGATTTACATCTGAAGATCGTTCGATAAAGCTATCTGAGCATCGTAATCACAAGGGTGAAAGCTTGACGATACATACGAAGAAAGGACAATGTGTTAATCTACCTACAGAATGGCAGATGCGAGTGTCGTCGTATGGATCGAAAAAACAAGCACGATTTTATACCGGAGAAAATTGCACTGGTCATTCAGTTGTTGCCTGTCGTGAATTTGCGAACACTGGTTTTTGGGCAGATTTAGACAATTTATGGGGACTGTTATGCTCCACAGATCGTATGAATGACAATACTCGATCATTCAAGTTTGAATAAAAATGAGTGTGTATAATACATTTTTCTATTAAATTACACATGTACATTTATTACACCATATGTAAACCACGTCACTATGCAGACAAGGAACTCTTGCGCAGCTTAGCTATGTATCAAACAATCCAATAAATAAATCATCATCGAATTAAAGTTTTTTGTTAGGCGCGATAGGTACGTCTGCCGAAGCGGACCAAATAGTCGTGTAGCCATACTTTTAACTGGGAGCGGGAAATTCTAATACAAAAGTGTTTTTTCGATGTATTACTTATTTGCGGCGTGATCTTATTGATTGCGGTGATACCTAATATAGCTCAAAGTATTTTTGGATGTCCTTGTTTAACTCATCAAAAAATATTTTAATTTAAATTTCCCGTTACCAGTTGCAGCATCACTTAATAGTTATAATTACTTATTATAAGTAACAATAATACTTGGGTTTCTCTCCACTGATATTCTGTTCATAAATAGGTATTGTAATTAAGTCTTTATAACAAATAAACTTTAATTTAAGAATGATCTGCATGATATCGATAAATAAGTACAATTCACACAACAAAATGTATTTTATATTGCAATAAAAATATCTATTGTTCTTGTGTTTTTTCTTCAGTGCTAAAGCATAATATTACCTATCAACCTTAGATGTACCCACTTAAATAAAATACCTACCTCATCATCCTCATCCTCCGAGCCTTTTTCCCAACATAGTTGGAATCGGCTTCCAGTCTAACCGGACGTAACTGCGAGTAGGTACCAGTGCTTTACAAGGAGCGACTGCCCTATCTGAACCCCTCAACCCAGTTACCCGGGCAACCCAATACCCCTTGGTTAGACTGGTGTCAGACTAACTGGCTTCTGACTACCCGTAACGACTGCCAAGGATGTTCAATGACAGAAGAGACCTACAGTTTACCGTGCCATCCGTGGTTGGTTCTTTGCCCACTCGTGAAAATCGTGGTGGCCTCCACGATTTTTGAAAATAAAATACCCACCTACCATACATAATATACTTAAAGATTTTCTTGCTCAATCTCTTGTGGCTGAACCATTGATATTAGCATCCCACTACGTGAAAACTATAGCCATCATGCCATCATTGCAATAAGTATAGCGATTGAAATCATTTTCAACTGCCTCTAACAGCACATGCAGCGAATAGGTACCTAAGTAAGTACAAAACATTTTTCGCTGGCTGGGGCGATGGCATGTGCTGTTGTAGCAGCGATCGTAGGTAAGTCATTTTATAAAAATACAGAGAAACAAAGAAACAAGTAGGCAGTGCAGCCAGGGTTGCCTTTACTGCCGAATTCTTGCAGTCGTACGGCTGCCCATTTCATCCAACTGCACATGCCCTGGCTCTGGCTCAGTGGGTCTATAAGGGCGGCCACATACATGTGGGATTTCATCTTCGGAATCACAAGCATCAGTTACTGTTGTGAATGTTTTTATTGATGGATGTAGGTAGTAGGTATTACATTAGTTCCCTATTTTAAATACGTAGATAAACTTATTATACTTAATCGAAAAAAAAACGTCAAAAAATATCTTGGAGATAGGTATCTTGCATCTAGTAGCTACTTATTTAAGATATATTTATCTTTACTCATATAATAAAGAGGAAATATTTTTTGTTTGTTTGTACTGGGATTTGTGGCGTTCGAACTCCTGAACAGTACAGATTACAGATTCTTCAAGTATAAATACCGAGTATATGTTGGCATCTTTAGCAGTTCTTGATGGTCTTTGATTATTGCTTTTTATTTTTAAATATGGCAATTATTGAAAATCATTCGTTGAAAAATTCAAACTTATAAAAAAAAAAAATTCAATACTCAATATATTCAATACTATTATACTTAAACTAAATTAATACAACAATCAAATGCAAAACATTTAACTCACCCTAAAAACATACATAATTAATTCAGATATATAATAAAATATTAATATAAACAGATATATAATAATTTAAATAAAATTCAGATATGTTCATTTTACCCAGTCATCAAATAAATGCACATTCCCAAACACAGCAACACTGTATCATTTCTCGACGAAACAATTTTAAAAATAGAATCGTTGTGACATTTGCGGCCGTTAAATGTTTTGAGTTCGTCAACCGGATTGTTAAAAGTAAAAAAAAACAATAATTTAGATAATCCTCAAAGTCGTCAGCTTAAAATGATTATTCTGTTGTAACTAAACAGCATCGGGTTCTAATTACATTAACACTATTTTATATTTAACAACAATGGGAACAAACACGAGTAAACCCAATAACGAAGCACCAACTATTGCTCCAGTGAAGAATGAATTGGACATTGATAACAACTCGGATCCTCGATCTCCAACTCCTGAAATTACTCGGACTCCATTACAGGTGCGTACATATGTTCCTAGTTTTAATAATTCAACAACTGACGAAATAACACTGACTGGAATTCCCTCCATTTTTTTTGATTGTGCTAAATGTAGATCGTTTTTGTAGGTATATTTTTAGTTCATACTTGCTAATTTCTTTTTCAGAATAAGGCGTCCGGTAAACATAATATTACTAAAAACGCAGATTTGAGGAAGACTTTCGAAAATGTTAACGGTGAACAAAAATTGATACACAATAATCCTATTCTCTCGGCTGTGATAAAAAACCACTTACAGTCATATGATCCACGCTCTCCTACCCAAGACTTTGAACGCACACCTATAATAATTTCGACAAAAACTGATGGAGTAGCTAATGACAAGAAATTATTAAGACTACAGAGTGAAAACTGTGCCAGTCCTGTGTTAAAGTCTGACAACGACGACAGTTGCGATAGTTGCGCTGAAGCATGCGAGAAGAGTCCAGATCTAGTTGTATCTCGCAACTTGTGTGACGGATTCTTCAATATTACATTAGATGATACATTGAAAGAGCCTGAGGAGCCCTTGGGATCATCCACAGCTTCTTGTGAAGCTATTGAAAATAATATTTCAAAGGAAGACCAACAGAAAAAGTTTTTGGAAACCAACTTTGAGTATCTAGAAAGCGAAGGTGATAGATTTGAAGATAGTGAAGAAAATATTAATAGCATAGAAGAGACTGATGTTGTAAATGAAGATGAACATGATGGGCAAGCGTTCCAAATCCTCAATGATGATCCTCGTTCTCCATCAATTGGTATTGAGAGAACACCTATTGTTGTAGCTAAACTGGAAGAAGACTCAAATGTTGAAACAATGTCAGATGACACACTAATTAAAGTCTTACAGAATACTAATGCTGAACTTCGCTTAACTGGCAACAAACCAGAATCAAATGCTGATGGTCTGCTGATTTATGAAGATGAAGCCACTAAACTGAGTGATACTCCAAAGAAGTCCAAGTCTGCTAGTAACAGTGGCTCTAGGACGCCTCTATCTTGTATGAAAAACAAAGCAGATGTCGGTCATACCCGATCTAAATCAGCAAATACTATATATGACCCTAAGAACCAAAAGAATGTTCTTTCCAAAATTCCTAAAAGAGTATCACATATTCCAAGACTGAAGTGTCTAACAAAGCAGTCAGGCTTAATGCCTGGAGGAAGCAGTGTTTCTTTGAAAAACATTTCTAAAACTGCAGCAATAGGTGGAGATTGTGAGAATACTCCTCCCCACTCACATCGCGATCGCTGGGATAAGGACAACAGTATTGTACTTTGAAATTGTTTTGTGTAACTTATAGCAAGTATGCTGTACTAACTATATTTTTGTACCTTTGAAATTGTTTAATATGTTAATGTGAATTGAAATGTTAAGAATGAACAATTTTCTTTGACATCATGCTTTAATGTCTACAAATAAGCAATTTTTGACTGCTCAATGAAACAAACATAAATTGTATTGTTATCTTTTCCTAGCAGTAATCATTATGATATACAATAAACTTTTTTATGTAAGTTTATTCTTTATTACTTTTGCACCCTAAGCCATCACTCGCTAGAAACTGCAACTGCCTGCAAGTCATAGTACTCACTGACCACACGTACTCTGAACATTTGAGTCTTACAAAAACTAGTAGTAGGATCCTAAATCTATGTGCAATCAGCTTGAACTCATTTGACGGCAATTTGCATTCAGGATGCAAATATTATTAACTAGATAATTGAGAAATCTCATTCACATTCAATGATTGTAATTCAGTTTGAATCAACATAGTATAAATAAAATTAAAATAGCCTATATTCTCTGACCTTATAAAAGTAGAAGTATACAACATTGTATACGAAAGAATAAATGGTTACCGATAGTGTCAGTTATCCAATGGTTTGCAAGATATTGATTACTTATTATTCTGAAACCAAAAATCATTATTTAAGAGTATTGTTTTTGTGTCCATTTCGACCGCGCGGCCACCTCATAATTTTTGATGAAACTTTGCCAGGAATTAGTAGTAATTTGTTACTTTTCACTCCTCTTTTCCTGAATTTGTTACAAAAAAAACCAAGCCGCTATGACAAAGAACAGTTGGCCGCTAGAACCGCCACTTGCCGTAGACATCGCCCGTGATTACTCAGAAACTATACAATGCAGATAGACGAATGATACATCAAAAGAAAGGTCTTAATTTGTTAAATTTGTTACAAAAATAAAAAAGGTCAAAACGTAGATATACAAAAAGTTATGCAATGTTAAGTTTTCAGGTTATGAGTAGGTAAGTATATCACCGTAGGCACCAAATTAATAGAGGCTAATGTGTATAGAAAATTAGTCTTTAATTTGTTACAGCGAAAAAAGACAAAAAAATACTAGAAAGCAGGTTCAATAATATGTTAGAGTCGATTTTAGTTGGCCGCGCGGACGGCAATATGCCTAAAATACAATTTCGTTTTTCTCGTTATTAAAAGTAGGTTTTAGCTTAATTAAAGTACTAGTCGATGGGTAACGTAACCTAGTTTGAATAAATATAGCGAATTTAACTGCAGCATTCGTATTTTAGGAGATATTTACAAAAACACAGTGGTATGAAACTGTATGAGAGTAGGGTGTCCATGCATTTTCACATATTCGAAATTTTCGTTATTCACGTCTTATTTTTTGGCATGTATTTAACGCGGCGACTAAGTAAAACGAATAGAGGTTTTAAAAAATAATAGAGTGGGTACCATTTATAATGGGTTGGCAGCTAAAAAGGAGTATCATAATAAGTCAAAGGTAGCATATTAATATATCAGTTATGAGGTCCGTTTTAATTTAAACTAGCATCAAGTTTTTCTTTTGGCAACTGAATTAATATCTAAGCGAAAACTTAATGACGACAATAAAATAGAAAATGAGCATTCATAAATAATACAAATCAGGTTCTATTTAAAATTGTTTGGATGAAGAATAAATATAAACTATCTCATATTATAAATATATTGTGCGACTTTTTAATAGCTTTAAATAAAGTCTAAAATGGCATGAAGAAAAAATATTTTGCGGCTGTTATTTTCAAAATTATAGGTGAATAGCATGGAAGTAAGCATGCAACATGCAGCAAGCATGACTTCTGTCACGGCTCCGGCGCTGCGGGGCTCCGGCGGTCCCACGCGAGCTTCGGCTTGCCGGCCAGCCTCAGCCTCGTCGGCGAGCGTTAAAACTACCTGCGCCTCTGCGCCTCCGCGCCTACGGTTTTGAATTGCACTCTAGGGGTAGGGCAGATAAGACTACGTGGAGTCGGTTTTGCAGCGATTCGTTTTCGTCACTAACTTCAATTTTTAATACAATGTTTTTTAAATTGAAGGTTATAAATGGCAATATGCTAAATAAAATGAATCCAAATTAAATTCTACCATCTTCATAGTGCGCCAAGTGAGATAATACCACCGCACCTTCCGCCGTTTTCATGAAATTATGATACACAATATTAATAATTAACTCTTATTCCTTTTTATTGTACTCCTTTTAATATTTAGACCTATCCACAAAGCGAAGCCTGAAACTGGGTTTTTAGTCGGCACGAAATAGTTGGTAACATATTATCTTTGCCACCCAACTAACATTATTAGTCGCCAAGTCATTATAAATAGCTCCTCACCTAATATTTCAATTGACTGGTATAGTTTATTTGCTACCCAAACGCAGCTGCTAGTTTTTAGTTTTTATAACACCCTTAATTTTGAACCTTACATATTATAATAGGCGCGAAAATATTTAATCGCTGGCAAGTTATTTTATTTGTTGCCAACATTTGTCGACTTTTAAGTTATTAGTCACCAGAAATATAATAAGCCTTATTTTTTTAGGGAGAGTGCATACTTTATAAAAATCAAAGTCACAAATAGATTAAAATTTCTTTATTTACAATCAACACAAAGGCAAACAAATCAAGTAATAAAAGACAACCAGATAAATATAAAATCTTCATAAACTAACATAATATTTATAAATTCTGTGTCACATATTTTCGTGTCTAACTGACACGAAAATATGTGACACAGAATGTAGACATATTTTCTTAGAGGTACTTATTTCAATTTTAAAAGAATTGTCGTCGTAACAAAAATATTTATTGTTATTTAAAAAATGACATTTATAGTGGTCTATTTTTGTGCCTGGTATAAATTCTATAGTACCAACTAAGAAATAATAATTATCCTTAATGCTAAGAGTAATCGGCAATTCAGTGAGTAAAACTGAGTCTGCAGCTCCGTTTAAATCAAATGTTATGATCTCGCCTAGCTTAAGTTCACCTTTCAACTCTGTGTCACATTTTTGACACATTGTGTTAACACAAAGGCAAACAATTGATTTGTTTGCCTTTGTGTTGATTGTGAATAAAGAAATTTTAATCTATTTGTGACTTTGATTTTTATAAAGTATGCACTCTCCCTAAAAAAATAAGACGTGAATAACGAAAATTTCGAATATGTGAAAATGCATGGACACCCTACTCTCATACAGTTTCATACCACTGTGTTTTTGTAAATATCTCCTAAAATACGAATGCTGCAGTTAAATTCGCTATATTTATTCAAACTAGGTTACGTTACCCATCGACTAGTACTTTAATTAAGCTAAAACCTACTTTTAATAACGAGAAAAACGAAATTGTATTTTAGGCATATTGCCGTCCGCGCGGCCAACTAAAATCGACTCTAACATATTATTGAACCTGCTTTCTAGTATTTTTTTGTCTTTTTTCGCTGTAACAAATTAAAGACTAATTTTCTATACACATTAGCCTCTATTAATTTGGTGCCTACGGTGATATACTTACCTACTCATAACCTGAAAACTTAACATTGCATAACTTTTTGTATATCTACGTTTTGACCTTTTTTATTTTTGTAACAAATTTAACAAATTAAGACCTTTCTTTTGATGTATCATTCGTCTATCTGCATTGTATAGTTTCTGAGTAATCACGGGCGATGTCTACGGCAAGTGGCGGTTCTAGCGGCCAACTGTTCTTTGTCATAGCGGCTTGGTTTTTTTTGTAACAAATTCAGGAAAAGAGGAGTGAAAAGTAACAAATTACTACTAATTCCTGGCAAAGTTTCATCAAAAATTATGAGGTGGCCGCGCGGTCGAAATGGACACTTGTTTTTTGGCCACACTGTCGTGCACAGCCATTTATTCTACGCAGCCGAATATTTTTTCAATTTGGGTTGGTGGTGGGTATTCATATTAGACAGGGATAGACTGCAACAGTAATATAAATACACTAAACTTTTTACTGAATGTAGGTATGCCTAACATTAAAACAACATGTATTGATTTCAATGTTTTTATTTTCTATACAGACAACACTTAATGCATACAATCCGCGTAAATTTTTAATTGCAAACGCAACACCGTTTTGGAATAAATAAATAGGCAAGTTAATAAATAGTAAAAATTATGCAAATCACAATAATTTCATGTATATAGCAGTACAGCATTGCTAGTTTCTTGGAATGGTTTAAATTGAACACCAAAATGGAGAGTTTGATAGTTATATAAAAATAAGCCCCACAAAAATATAACACTACTTGTCAAGAATGTAACTCCTCACTGAATCCACTTTTAGTGAAAAACAATTGCTGATTACTTTCTATCTCTTACACATTGCCATCAAAGCAGAGGTGATACATTCTGATCGACGAGTATTTAATTAGCAAATAATACTAATACATATATTTATCAGATAAGTAAGGATATTTCAGCGCCGGTTTTCTTAGAATCCTCGAAGAACAGCTATAAGCAGAAAAGGTTACATTTATTTAAACATTACATAAATATTTGAAAAATCAACCAATCTATTATATTTAGATTATCTAATGTCTATATTAGAAGCTTGAATATAGTTTAAGACCTAAGTACTCTAGTGTAACGATATAAAATGCAAATCCCTAGTGCAAGTTTAAACTGAAACGAAATATACACAAAAAGCAATCTTCACTATTTTTAGGTTCCGCCTAATACATTAATTGCATGATTTTTTATTATTAATCGTTGGAATAGTAATAGATTTGGCACGAAAAATAGCAGGTCCAGAATGATATTATATTAATATAAAGCTTACATCTAATATTTTATCAAAATAAAATCATTAATCTGGTAATTAAGTATTGCTAACTCATATTATTTTTATATAGTGAACTATTTTATGGAATGTCTTTTAAGGGCAAATGCTTACATCGTCGCAAATATGGCAAGGTATTTTTGGTGTGAGATTCATATAATTCCCAAGTGTTTTAACAGTAAATGCATATTGTAAACAAGACAGTTGGTTCTTGGTTCCATTACTTACATGTACTGACCGTAATATAATAATAACATTTAAACTACATAATATAGGTAAACTCCACGAAATAGTAAAGCTTAGACTAGGCTGTATAGTTTCATGTAGTATTACACAACATTTCAGTTCAGAAGATATATGATTAAGTTCTCTAAAAGTGGTAGTTACTTTAAAACAATGGTAAATTCATTCAAGATTTTGGGTTTCTGTGTTACGAAATATTGTGTAATACTAGAAAGTTAAAAGACATACAAGGTTTTGAAGCTTCCTTTTCATGAAAAGGATTATTATGCTTTTTAGTCAAAAGACAAGTGATTAATTGAAAATTGCAAAAATACATGCTGCGCATATATATTATTATAAAAGTGACTGCATTCTAACATTCAAAACATGTAGATTACATGAACAACAATCACTAAATATGTATAAGCAATTTCTAAACATTTGATATCGGTTTCTGTCCCTTCAACCATTTTATGGTTTTGACAATACTGTGTACTTACTTAAAATTTAATAGGAGGTAGTTTCTCATAGATTTGTTTTTAAAGCATGTAGATGCTTGTTTTTTGGGGCCATTATTAGTGTTAAACACACAACTAACACCAATTTAAAAATATCAAATACAGAGGATAACATTTATGCACATCTTTATGTATCCCATGGATATCATGCTTCATGCAAAGGTTGTTCAGTTGTCTCCGCCATTCTTGTCCTTGTCATCTGTTGGGAAGAATGTTAGTGGAGTTATTAACACATGTTATAAATCAAACACACTCTAAATATATAATGGTCTGTTATCTGTATATAATATGTACTAAGAATTGAACTGTTAAACAGTACTAAAACGACTCCTAAAGACTATATTATGTAGTGTGAAAAAAGTGTGTACAACAAAGACGTCTATACAAATTAGGCTGATAAATTAGTACTTTTTGGACATCCACATCAAAAGACGGCAATAAAAAAAATTGACATGGATGTAGATTGAAATAAGTTATTATTTAATTTTGGTACTTAAACTGGATATGTGGAACTATCTAACCTAAAGAATCATTCTGGTGTTAATAATTATGGTTTAGATTAGAAGTTGGACATCCTTCGATTGTTATAGTTAAACACTGATAAGCTGATAAGCCTATTTCATAAACAAAGTGATATACTGATTACTATTTAATTAAACTATGTAGTTGTGATTTCTTCACTTATCTTTTGTGTTTTATCAGTATACCTATTATTCTTTAGTAGTTTAATTGATAAAGCACTTCATGTATCATGTTAATTATAATGAATGTATTTCTGAGTACTATAATTTTAACAACCAGTTTTTTTGTGAACTGCCATTTCTATTACTAGCTTCTACCAGTGGTTCTACCTGCATCCCGTGAGAACTTCTGCAGAAACTAGGATAATTAGTAGCTTTCCTCGATAAATGGGCTATCTATCAATGACATAATTTTTCAAATTGGACTAGTAAGTTCTGAGATTAGCTTCTTCAAGCAAAAACTTCATCTTTATAATAATTGTATGGATTAATTGCGTGAGGCAAAACTAAATTATTATGTAGCCAATATGTTTTTCAAATTACTTTCACAAAAACACAAACTCTATACATACACACAATCAAACAGGTATATGAACCACAACAACATGCTGACTCACACTCTTGTTTGCAAAAGTTATTATTAGTATTGTTTTGCAGAGAAACAACTAACAAAAAAACACATACCTCTCTCCTTTTCCTCCATGTTTTGAGATATAAACTCACGCAGCTCCGAGTATGCCTTGTCCAAGTTGTCATTGAGAATGATGATGTGGAAGTTCCCTGGCTCCTGACCTGAAACCATTGCATCAGACATGTTAAATATATCAGCTATATTTTTAACACTCACTGTAAACATCAGTTCATTGATAATAAAACAAGTTGCGTAAGCAGCGCAAATATTATTCTTGCAAAAACATCCATGTTGTTATTATGGAGATGTTTTTGTATCTGTGTAAAGAAAAGAGGTTTATTGTAAGAAACATTCTTCTTTACATATATAATAGTGCTTTGCTTTATTGTTTTCAAGATTCTGTTTTTGCATTCTGCTATCTTACTGTGGAAAGTGTTTTGGGTTTCAATATTGGTAACTTTTGAATGTTTTTCGTACATTGTACCATTGCTGTTCCTATGTATTAAAATTGACAATAAAATTAAGATAAATGATCATATTTAAATGTAAAATAGTTCTTTGCTTATTATGAAATATGGTTCATGTGTTGAGATATCATTTATTAAAAAGCACTAAAATAAATCTCTTACTAAAGTACTTGTTTTAAAATTGAAGGCTATTTAAACTGCAGTTATGTTTGTTCACTGTAGGATAAGAAATCCAAATTGAATTTGTATGCTTCATAAAATGCAATAATTCAATAAACCAATTTTATTACACCTTTACACCTAACTAATAACAGTAGAAATGGCCTTCAGTTGATAATTTTAAACAGTACAGAGTAACCATATTATTCATAGACAGATGTAATAGGTTGGTCTACATTGACTTATGAACATGCAGCTGTGTAATTTCTTTTGCAGTTTTGATAAGACAAACTACCTACTGATAAATGATTTTTATCAGATTGAATAAAGAGTACTCACCAAACACAATTTCTTTGCGTGCTGTCTCCAGCCTCTTAGCCAAAGCATCCTCCTGTTCAGTGTTGCGAGCTCGCAGCCGCCTCTCCAACTCCTCAATGGAAGGTGGCATCACAAACACCAGCAGTGGGTTGAGATCAGTTTTCTTCACTTGTTTCACTCCCTCCATCTCAATGTCCAGCACACAGATCCTGCCCGTGCACCGCACATCATCCACAGCTTGTTTACTGAAAGTTTCAAAATAACTTTGGTTATTAGGTCACATAGAAAATGTTCATAACAGCAACTGTTCTCTACAGTTTTATAACTAACAGGATTATGTTCTTACAGACAGACAAGCCAGTAAACAATGTATTTATAAAGAATTTAACAAGATATTGCTGTAAATGCATTTAAGAAAACAATGACTTTATGAATAAGAGCACCTCGTTTTTGGCAATATGCCAATGAGCCCAAAACAACAAGCACATGGCCAATTGAGATTCTTCAGAAAACAAAATGTACTTGCCTTGTTCCATACATGTTGCCACTGAAAGTTGCGGTCTCTATGAACTCTCCTCTCGCTATAGCGGCGCTCATGTCTTCTTTGGTGGTGAAGTGGTAGTGAACACCATTCTTCTCACCTGGACGAGGACTCCTTGTGGTGTGCGACACACTAAACCCGAATTTATCCGGGAATTCTTTGAGAAGGCGTTTCAACAAAGTACTCTTGCCTGACCCAGAAGGTCCACACAGCACCAACGGACGAGGACCTTTCTGCACCATTCTCGAGAAAACTGAGAACAAACAAATAATGTTACAAAAGCCGCATGGGTTGATATTGAACGGATATTCAAATATTATCTTACATCTTAATAGAGTCGTGATTAAATAGTTAGATGTTACTGAGTAAGAGTATTGTTCTCTCAGGAAAATCGACCCGGTAATATAATTTAATATTGTATCACAAAATACGTGCTCGTAATAAACGCGAAGAACTGTCAATTGATTGATTGTCAAAGAAAGGCATAGATATAATAAATACGTAAAATGAAACACTCCAAGATAATTAGGAGGAACGGAACGTTTTTTCATAGACAATCGAGAATATATAGAGCTAGGTGTGTGTACTAGAATATCCCCTGGACAAATCATAACATGGTGTAATGAGTTTGTTTTTAAATCAACTGCCTTCTCAATCACTTTTGCTCCCAAATATCCAATTTGGTATAGTTCAAAGGATATTAAATCATTGACTTAATTGGAAGAGAACAAAATCACGCATTAATCATAGACAAATTGAAAACGAGAATATCAGAAAATTTAACATAGACAAGAAATCAACGAATCAGCGGATATCAGTCAACTCACTATCTCATTATATTATTAAGGAAATTATAAGTAGGCTAAAGTTTTCAAAATAATAATTAAATATACACAAATTATTTTTGTTTGTAAATAGAAATATTTTCTTTTATTTTTCAGTTAAAGAGCTTGCAAAAGTTAAAGAATCCTGAGGTTGACTTTCGTATTGAGCGTTTGGACCAATCATAATTATTAGAATTTAGCCAATCACAGAAAACCATAGGCAACTGATTGAATAATTGAAATATCAACCGTTATTTTGAGCGGAGTCGAGCAAAGCAAAGCAAGCGAAGCAAACGAATTTCGTTCGAACTTAGACAGTGGCGGCACAGCTGGATGAAAAGAAAAATTGCATTGGAGAAACTAATAATTAAGGATCTGCCTGAGGCTGTTTGCTGATTTGCTTACGGGCTAAATAATAAAACAAGTCAAAATGGAGATCCATACGAGGAGACACCGAACGGTAAGAGATTGTCGTTATCGGATTCAACCGATATTTTTTGAACTTACTGATTAGTGTATTTTTTTGTTCAAGAAGCAGATCCAGGACCAGGAAAATATATATGCTATTAAAGGAAAAGCCAACGTGGCGATACCAACTAAGAAGCAAGGTTTGACTGTCCGTGGGGCTTTGGGGGACATCAACACTAATGTTCAAACGCAGCGTGAAATCGGTGGTAAAGTAGCTGTTGCTGCCGCGGAGTTCGAGAAGAAAGCGACCCTAAATCGAGCTGTTGTAAAAAGGTAATTAATTTCCGATACCCACTTATTATTATTTTGTTCGTCAGCTGTTGAATCTACATGTGATTTTCCCTTGACTTTTGCATTATCTTTCGAGTTCTATATACCAATACTTGAAAGTTATTTTCCAATCATCGGTTAGTGGGTCGATTATTTAGCTTCGTATTCTTCATGTGTGATTTCTTTTTATTTTTTGTCATGGAGGTAGATGAAAAAAAAGTTTTCTTTGTTTCTCAGCAATTACAGCCATGTCCAGTCGAAGGTGGATACAGGGTTGGCTGCTAGCAAGGTGGCAGTCATTCAGCCGTCGTCGAGGCCTCCGCTGCGCCGTGAGGAGAGCACTGCAGGCCTTGCTGCAAGGGCCGCTGCTCGCAATAGGGTGAGTGACTTAGACAATTACCTTAAATGCTGATGCAACCTTATTATTATCTTTTGTGTATAGTTATCTGCATTTGTAAATAGTTATGCTGTTATAAACCTGAGAAGCGAACATCACCTTATAGATATATTTCTACCTCCAGTGTTACAATAATGTCATGTTCATTGTGTTGCGAGTAATGTAAAACATTTTTTAAATTTGTAAATACTAGGTAATACTAATTTATATAAGGAAAAGAAGAAAAATAATTGTTGTTTCATTAAAAGTTGATTCATACATCATTTAAAGTAATTTCATATAATTTTTTTACAGTTTTTGTTACTTGTTATCATGCCAACCCACCAATTAATAAAATTACCATGATACTCAAATACCTACTCAATAACTTTATTGCATTGATAATCATAATGTTTTGATATTTGAAATATCAGCTAACACAAATTCATATTTTCACTTTTGAATACCCATATTTTTTTCAAATATTAAATTATGCTTTATCCCTGTTCTACTCGTTTATTTCACAAACATCATTGGTAGAAATTAAATTAACAAAAAAATATATTTTAGGCAATCCTCAAAGATGTGCAGAACAAGCCATCCGAGCTGAAGGAATCTATTAACATTTACATTCAGACTAAGAAGGTTCAAGAAACCAAGAAGACATCAAAATTACCAACATTGAAAGAAAATAAAGAAATAAGAGCAGTGCAGCCTTTCCTTAAAGTATCCACAGAATCACTTAGCAAGTTGAAGTTGGAGGAAGGTCAGGGAACCACCTCCATTATAGATAGGAAGAAATTGGCACAAGCTACATTGAAACATGACTTAAACGTGACTCCTCAACTACCTGATGACATTGAAGATATTGACGCTGGAGACAACAACAGCCCGCTGCTTATGTCCATCTACATTAAGGATATTTATAAATATTTGACCGAATTAGAAGAGAAGTATCCTATTGAGGTTGAACATTTGAGGCATCAGGTACTTATGTTTTTTTATTTTAATTACTACACTTTTTTTCTTGTAGTCTTTTAGTTTGTTGATATCGTCTTGTAAATGCAAATAATGCTAAAACACTGACTTATCTGTTGTACCTAGTATTGAGTCCTTATAGAATTGTTTGTGTTCACTTTGTTAACTTTTAATAATAATATTGCTTTGCAGAAGGAAATCACTGGAAAGATGAGGGCGACTCTTATTGACTGGCTTGTAGAGGTGCAGAGGCAGTTCTCCTTGGTGCTGGAGACATTCCACCTGACAGTTGGGATTATTGACCGATACCTACAGGTAACTATCGTAAAACACAACACAACATTTGATATAATACAATAACATGAAAATATTCACATGTGTTGCAGGGTTTTTGATTGATTTTTAAAAGCCCTTATTAGCTGCACAGTAAAGAATAGGTTTTACAAATGATCTTATTCTGACTGCACACTAATTAGGAAATATGTTGTCACACAGACTATCGCCTTTATAAACATTAAAACATGGTTTTACTTTTGAACGAATCATATTATGATAGGTACATATTAATTAATTTAAATTTTTGTGCAAGTCTTAACAACGACCCGCATATTTAAAAAGTATATGTGTTGCAGGAGGTACCAACGCTTCCAAGGACTCGGCTGCAGCTCGTCGGCGTGACCGCGATGTTCATAGCCAGCAAGTACGAAGAGATATACGCGCCCGACATCGGTGACTTCGTATACGTCACTGACAATGCCTACTCCAGAGCCGAAATGTTCCAGTGCGAGAGGGATATCATGGCGAAACTTGGCTTCTGCCTCGCTAGACCTATTCCACTCAGCTTTTTGAGAAGGTATAGTAATATTGTCTACTTTTATCAAATTTTGTTTATGTACAGTTTCCGAGTTATTATTCTATTTATACTTAGTATATGTAACTAGTATAGTTAGGTATCTTATCAAGGAGTTAATTTTGTATATTTTTTTCAGGTTTGTAAAAGCTGCTCATGGAACTTCAAAGAATCATCACTTAGCCAAATACTTCGTAGATCTATGCCTTGTTGAGTACTCGATGGCGCACTACCGGCCCTCGGAGCTCGCGGCCGCCGCCATCTGCCTCTCCCTTTACCTGCTCTCCAGCAAAAAGCTTGAGGAGGTATGGACCCCTACACTCTCGTACTACTCAGGATACTCCCTCGAACACATTGACCCAATCATTAGGAAACTGGCTAAAATAGTTGTCAATGTAGATAACTGCAAATATAAGGCAGTGTACAACAAATATTTGGACACATCCTTAGCCAGGGTATCCAGCCTGCACCAACTAAAAGGCGAAGCTATTGCTGAACTGGCTAAAATGCCATCAAATTACGACTAATATAGAACTAGTATTTTGTGTGTTTATGTAAGCGTTTATGTAGTCATGACAATGTTTTGATAGGTGTACTGGACAAAGGACTGAGTTTTATATTAGAATTTGTTTTAGGGACCTGGTTTGTTTGCTAGTTTTAATTTAGAAATAGTTTAATTTTTAGACGTAATTTTGTAACAATGAGACTAATTTAATGTTATTGACGAGGTAGTATATGTGTATTTATGTGTTTTTGCTCTATCTTCAACCTCTTAAAATCTTGTTTTTGATGTATATTTATGAATACAGCTTGCTTAGTCGCCGATATTTTGTGTTCTATGAAGAAACTGTATTTTCATTATTTATTGAGATTTATGAAATCTCCACAATTTTTATTCAGACTCATTATAAACTTGGTTGTTTATAAAACAATATAGACAAAAAATATTCAGATGATAATGAAACACGTTTTGATTTACTTTTGACATAATTCTATTAAAGTAGTTAATAAAATTAATACAGTTTTAGGATTGAATAAATTCAGCCGACGCGTGATCACCAAATTTTAACCAGTGTAGTAACTCTGGAATAATATATTCAAATTATTCACAAGTAGCAAATGTTTGACATGTTTTATCGCCATGAAGACGATTGATTCACAATTTGGCTGACTTCTAATGCGATTTGTATTTGATGTTTTTACTCATAAGTTGCTATTATGTACTATGATTGATAGGATATTTTGATTGAATGTAATTTGATAATACTGTGATTAGAATATATGATGTAATTGTTGATAATAAATCGATGTTTATAAGTAATATTTTTGATTTTTGTCTCACTTGTATAAAGATACATCAAATTGTTACACTACACTATAGATGTCAGCACACGTATGTTACACGAGCAGATGACATGGAGATTAACTTCATGACTTCAATTGAGATTAGAATCCAAATAATACAAACTTAACGATAGCCCCGAAAGTATCGCTGAAAATGCGCTTTTCTAATGGTTGTGTATTTACGGCCCGATTGTTAGCAATTTTTTTCTCAAATTAATCGCATGTAGTTGCATTCAGATGTAATTTTATAATGGATGTGCTAAGGTTAAAAACTCTTATGCCCGTTTTCACCAACAACCTCTTACCGTTTCCCTATCTAAATGCTACTTTTAGTAAGGACCCCTCCCAATTTGACACCTACCTAAATTCATTTTCACCACACTTGTACATGGATCCCTTAAGTAAGTGACAGATTACTAGTTCTACAAACGATAATGCAAAGTCGATATTTTATCGATAAAATGATTTTTCTGTACTTCTTAAGAAATAAACGTCTATCGAGTATATATTACTAAAGCCTGTGAGTTTTTTTTCTTGTGATGTTATTTTAATTTAACTTAAACTACATTACGCTATGTTTTATGCAATAAAACAGTAAAGAGGTTTTCTATAGGTGAATTTTTACCTATGTCATTCGCGCGTTTGTCAAATTGACTGATGTGTATGTGTACATAGAGTGAGGTTAATTTTGGGTTTATTATTGTTGAATAGATAAGTTTATTTTGGCAGAGAAGAGAAAACGAGGATAAACCTTTCTTGCAGAAGAAAAAGACAAGCTAGTGAAATTGCTGACGTCTCATAGAGACACAATATTAAACAAAAAACGGATGGGACCACGAACGAAGCCAAAAACAAAGCTTGGATCCAGTCACAAATAGTTTTAATGCGACTGGAACCCTTTACAGGTAAATGTGAATAATATCTGTGTATAATAATATAGTGTATTAAGATATTGCCGTACAACTGTGTTCCTTGTTTTACTGTCGGCTTCATTGTATTTTTGTTCTCCATGAGTTGATGGATTTAAGTATGGGGTTAAAATTATATATTTATTTAGTTTCAGGTGGTGCGAGAAATTGGAAAGGCGTGTAAAAACATGCTGCGCCCAGCCCACCTCAAATTGAATTGGTGCAGGAGAATGATGATAATGTTTGGTACATCATATGAGGACTAATATTAAAATATTTGTTTACTATCTTTGTTTTAATTTACATAATTTATTATGTTCAATGTTAGCCTACTTCTTACCTCCAGAGGGTATCCCCTATCACCTAGGAGATAGGCTCCTCCATATTCACCATTTTCGAATCATTGGTATCTACTGCAGTTTTGGTATTTAAGGCCTATTCAAATCTGAGCGATATTCGCTGCCGCTGTGGGTAGAGGTAGATACCGCGCCGGTTTCGCTCAGGTATTTAGTATCAAGTATAGTTACCGGCACGGATATTGAGCTCTCGGCGGAAGAGTGGGGATCGCTTTGCGCACTGTACACAAGACAATAAACCAATAAATGGCTTCTGCGCAGGTGAAGGTCAGGGCTCAATATCCGTGCCGATAACTATACCGCGGCTAGAGCGACCTGAGCGATATCCACTGCCGCTGTGGGTAGAAGTACATACCGCGCGGCAGCAGCGGCATGCATCCCGAACATCACAGTAATATTAACGCATACCCACTGGGTTTTCTCTGTCGCAGGTGGTAGCGAATACCGCTTAGGTCTGAACAGTCATATTACCGCATACCCACAGGGTTTTCTCTGCCGTAGACGGTAGCGAATACCGCTTAGGTCTGAATAGGCCTATAGTTGTCCCGGCCACCGCGAAACTACATCAGTGATTACCAGATTTGCATCTGTTATGGTCTGTATATTTATGGACATGCAGGACTTCCTATTTTTGAATAATTCAGCGACATCACGACCTAGCAAGTGCATTCATAGCAAGTGATAACCTATAATCTTATAAAAAAGTCATGATCATCGTACTTTTTTCTCAGACATCTGATCTTTCACGTAAGATAGGTACGTGGTCTTCTAATGATTATTATTTTACATATCCACAACCTCCACAGCTTCTAAACTTTCTAAAAGTTTACGTTTCATTTTTTTTTTTGCTTTTTAAACATGGTATTTTTGGTGTTACATAACATATAAAGGTACATTTCACTATCCATCGCCAGAAACGGTTCAAAATATGTTTGTATTCTGTAATGATAATGATAGGAGTTGTTTAAGCAGACATCAATCGGGCTCCCAAGTTTAAGTGAAATTTTTAGGTTAAAATTGACACCTAGGCTTTGGTGAAAATGAAATTCTTATTAAGTGTTCCGTAAATGCTCCCTAAATTTAGGTATTCGTTGGTGAAAACGGGCATTAGACTACTATGTGGAATTTTGACATTTTCCAACTTTCCAGACAATTTTAACGTCAAACGAACTATCTGAAGTTCTTATAATAACGGTTCCCTTTATTTTAATTTGAAATTCTTTTGTCAGCTAATATTACCCACTGCAAGACGATTCTTTGGAAGTTTTAAATTTAATCGATGCCCTGATTTAATAGGAAATGAGAGCAAAGATTTCCTGAGCTTAATCTGTGATCTTTTGACGCCGCAGCAGAGGAACAAAATTGACAGGTCTCATTAAAGTTGGACAGTTTCTAATGGTGAAGTAGATATTAAAGATGATTGCTTCGACACTGAAGGTTTATTGTAGCTTTTTATAGCAATCATTGCGTAGTTATGTAAAAAGTTCTTGCAACCAGCTATTTTACTATCGTGTACCTAATGTTAAGGCATTTACCACAGTGTCCTTGCAATTAATTTTGTAAATGCGAGTTTTTTTTTGCTTTTTCGTTTAAGTAGATCAGCTAGATTTCAAGAAAGTATGCACAGTACCGCATTACAAAAGTACTTGTGTAAAACATATATTTTGGTAATGTTAGTGGTGTGTCCTGCGTGCTATGTCCAGCGTTGGCGGACAGCCGGCCGTGCTCGGACACAGCGTTTTCCGCAGCGCAGCCCTCTCCGCAAATTCGAAGAATTTATTAACGCTTGGCGGTTAGCCGAATCGTTTTTGTTTCCCCTTTTTTCACTGACCGTACTCCTGCTGCAGCGAGACTAGTGTAAAAACAGAAAAATCTGAACCTTTTTTTTATTTAAAACCGTTTTCTTTTTGCAAGCTTTCACGAGTCCGTTCGTTCGTGTGTTGGTAATAGCGTATGCAGATGATATTAGCTTTTATTAGTAAGAATTTATTATTTAACTAATTGAACAGAAAGACCTACCAACGAAGTCGAAACAAAAAACTGCTAGGCGTTTACTTAAAAAGGCACTTTTTAAATAGTCTGAATTGGTAGCAGCAATAGTCATGTGAAGTTATTAACAGAATTTATCGTTAAGGTAAGTGCCAATTGCTGCAAACTCGTAGTAAAGCGTCATGGCCAATAAACAGCGCAGTTATCTAGTTGGTGGCGGATTGTTAATGCAATAGCCGGTCCATGTTGTTGCATTTTTGCAACAAGCGCGCGGCGAAATGTATGCACATAGTCGTTGTAATGCCGCGAAAGCCTGTCTCGTAAATATTTCGCGCACGCAATTTACAGCTTTGGGAATCCTCTTAACGGAATACAGGGGCAGTTAGTGAGCCGGGGGTATTTATAATTTTAACGACGACCACACTGAACCGCTATTGTTCTTTAGATTACTGCTGGAATACACATTTATTCGCGTTGTTAAAATATTTTTTGAACGATTGATAAATTTAAAATATGATTTCTAATGCGAAACAGAGTTTTCACAGTACCAAGGGACGAAAAAGTTTTTCGAGACTGGATAATTTGTTTCATCGTAAAGCTACCTCAAACCATAGCAGACACAAGAGCAAACAGCAAAATGAAAAATACAAAAGTGCAAACTTCTTGAACTGTAGATATCAGCTTAAATATCCCAGCGTTAGTTTTGTCTGGCAACAAAATGTTTCATATTATTGTCGTGTTATACTTTTCTACTTAACGTCGAGTCGCAAGTGTGTCGGTGTCTCCAAGTAACGGTGCTTCCGTTGTTTCGCCAACTTTTAACGAGTTTGTCGGACACGGCTGGAAGTGCAGAAGTGCCGTCGCCGACGGAGTGGCGGCGCGACTTCACACCCACATATGTTACATCCCCTAACAGATATTTTATTATATTTTTGGCCAAAATAATCTTGATACAGATGTCCAGTTATTTTTTATGAGAAAATTTACTTTGAGAGGTAAGTTAAGAATTCAAATTGCTACAAAGAGTGTGCTAAGTATAAATGTGGAAGGATGGAGAGGCAGAGGTAGACCGAGGAAAAGATGGATCGATTGCCTGAAAGAGGACATGAAGCAGAAGGGAGTGGATGTAAGTATGACGTCTGACAGAGAGGAATGGAAGAAAAAGACATGTTGCGCCGACCCCAAATGACTTGGGAACAGGGCAGGAAGATGATGATGATGATGAGTTAAGAATCTGGCAAAGGAAGTTTATAATTAGGTGCGTCAAGCAGATGCCTAGTAGAGTCAAAGATATACCTAGCTTCTATTACGACGGCTATGAATAATACACTGGCAAACCACTTTTGCTAAATCTACTGACAGGCGTTTAGTTTAGGCATTTTATAGTGTCTCTCCCGACAATCTTTAAACTGGGTTTTAAAATAGGTTTGCTCACATTTTAGTAGACTATTTATGTAAGTAGTAAGCATTATTATCGCCCACAATACAAGCTATGTAAGTAGGTACTTACAACATTTTCCATTGAATTGATCTCTGGTTGGGTGCAAATCATGAGATATGAGCGAGTTTTTTAATCTTTTCAAACGGAAAGCGAGATGTTAAATAACCTCAGTAATTTCTATTACTTTATGTAAAACAAGTAGGATTCTGTCTAGAGAAAACCTATACGTAACTAAGTAGGTACAATTATTATTTTAACTTAAAGGATACTTTCGCCTTTCCAGTCTTAGAATGTCGCGTAGGAATGCACTGACGTACCCAGGTGTTGAAAGCTTTGCTATTTTAACCGAAAAAATCAATCGTCAAGTCTAAAAATGGGTCGAAAATCGTGACGAGAGTTCAAAGACAAAGAACTTTCCCAATATAAACGACTTCCACCGATATATCAGTCGGCAGAATAAATTCGCCGTTCCACCTACAGTTGCTCTATGCAAATCACCATTGTCTATCGCTCATAGCAGTTCACTTACGATCAGCGATCCCGTCGGACCATGGGTAGCACTTAAAACTGCCGTTAAAAGGGGCACCGTTCAAAAGCGCCGTATAAATAACGCAACCAACAGCATTTACGTTAGCGACGATATTTTACGATATTCTTTCATTTCCATTTGCAAATTCAATCGAAATATACATGTACCTGTACCTACTTGTTTGAAAGGTATTTGCAGAATTGCTAAAATGTTTTGTTGCCATTTTAAAATTCTAACGTATTTTTTGTCAAATAATAAATTTTGTTCAGAGCATTCACATACTCAATCTCAACTAAATAGATACTCGTTAAAAATCAATATTCAATATATTACGATATTTTAGGTAAATCCATTTATAAAAGAACTGGTTGCATAGTTTTCTCGGTGTTACACATCTTGTTAGGTTTTGTTAACATTACCAAAATAAATACTGAAGCCATTGTTTTAATTTTCTTTATAAACCATTTTTCCGAATAAGTTAATGATTGCGTGTTTGTAGGGTAGTCCGGAATCGGTTGATCACGACCTGTTTGATAAGTTTTATGTGCAAGTTTCGGTTATCACTAGTTTATTGTACCTACCTTCATACAGACAATATGTAGATAATAAACAAGACTGTTTTCGTAAATGTTTGTGAGCATAAGCTAAAAACGCACTCTGTTAATTTGCACCGTTGCAATTTCATCTACGATTGAAGGTACGTATGTTTATGTAGTTTTCTTGGCAATGAGAGCGTTTTAAACGTAGAACATATTTTTATTCCCCTTTGTAAGTTAAAAATATGCAGTAGGCGTGAATTATGCTGTATTTTACGCCATATAGTGTGGCGACGGCAAAATGAAACGTTTCTGAATTTATGGCTAATAGGAACTTTGTATAAACTCTTTGTTAGAAAACTGTGCAAGAGTTGAATGCTAGTGTCGTTCGATGTGAGATGTATTGTGATTGTCGTTGAGGTTATTTAGTAAATAACGAACTAAGATCCCACAAAATATTTTAATAGGCTTAATTTTGTAAGTTAAACATCTGACCATCTCTTCATACCCAGGAATGAAAATGAAACTTCTAATTTTGCCGATGATTTTGAAATTCAACGACACACCGAACACACAATATTCAAAAACATATTATATACCCACACACGCAGTAGAAGTTCGACAATGATTTTAAAACGACAATCTAACGACACTAGCATAGCATTCAGAGGGAAACGTTTGATCGCACTGTTTGTTGTGAAAGGGCCTCCCGGATGAGTGGGTGTCGTAAAAACCGCCCCAAATGGGGTGAAAACTGTCGACGTGCGCCTGATCCCGGCCGGGATCGCGAGTGACGAGCCGTGTCGATATCGAACATTCCAGAAACACGTTCCGGGTTTAAGTGAATATTTCTGTTCGCGGTAATTAGCTGGGAGGCTGTAGTGAGTATGGTTACGTGGTAAGTAAATGATTTTATTAACCTTTTCACCGCCACGCCATATCGGTATTCCTATGCCCTGTACGCCAAGCCCGAAAATCTTAATTAAATATCTACTAAAAAATACATAAAAGTAATGATTTAATAGGTTTATTTTGTATTTTTCTGCGACCTGTTTTTTGTCGAGTATAGCCGTCGTTGGCGCACAGGGCACGCTTGCTCATGTCGGCTATAGCCGACATTGGCGTTCAAAAGGTTAAAGACTTCTTTTGGTTGTAGGATGTATTTTTAAGATAAAAATTGTGTAAGGAATAGGTATTTATGGAAACTGATTAATTGTATAAGCTGACTTTGAAAGTAATTAATTTTTGCTTTGATTATTTCAAAAAGTTGAGCCGAGTATCGATATGATTAATTTATACAATACCTACTTATCATCAGCGTGTGAACACATGAACACACCTTAAAATCAAAAAGAAATGATACCGAACATCGATAAACTTTTCATCGAATATGAAATGTCAGTTAAATTATCGTTAACGCGACTAGGACGCTCTAGCCGGATGCTATCAGGCTCTTATTAGGCGGCTTATTTTATTAGCAACCGTGGCTTTAAATCAGCTTGTCGGGGACAGGTAGGGCAATCGTCACCCTACACGTTTGACGATAACTCGACAAGAGCTTGATTCGTTTGGTAGAAAGATTAGGGCGTCTATACGAACGTTTTGGAGATGCTGTTTTGTCAGTTTATTGTGTCCTGAGTTGATGTATTTTTAGGTAGGCACGTAGGTACTCTTTAAAATGAGAAAAGATATATTTTCGTAACCTAGTCGATCCTTTTTTGGGGAATTAATATACCTACTTAGCTCTGATATTAAAATGATGGCAATTGTGATAGTTAGGTAAAAAAAAACTCTTTATAATAAGGTCAACGAAATACCTGTTCCTCAAATAAAAAACATTTCTTTGCTTTGTCTTGTCACCGACAATAAAACAGCAATTTGTCATCACATCCCAGAAGAAATGGCGACCGACAATGGCGGACTCCCCGTAGTTGCAGCTTTACATAAACACGATGTGTGGATTTACAACGTGATAAATAAATTCCCCTGTCGGGGTGAGACTTTGGTGTGAAATCTACGTCAGCATCGGCCAGGGTCGGCCTGATTGCCCCATCTGTCAGTACAAGACCGTAGGGCCTGAAAATAAAATAAGAGGCCAAATTATCGGCCCTTATTGATGGGAGGTGCGCTTCGGCAGAAACGTCAGAACGGGGGTATTGTTTATAGAAAGTATATTATAAATAAAGGATAGTGGTTGTGGGAGATTTAAATAGGGTTTCACCATAAAGCTAGACGTCTATATTTATTTTCGTTTTGTGCAGCGCTCTGGCTAATAATTCCAAATTCAAAGGGAAAGGTAATTAGCTAATTACTTAAAATATTTTTTACCGCTTTAATGTACCGTCGGCCTTTATGAAGCTTTGTCTAGTGCACGTTACTGAACATTAACTTAAGCATAGCATTACCTGAAGCCATCAACGTACCTCTAAGCCATAACATTAAGTAGCAGACCGAATCAGTTAAGTATTGTTCGACAAAACCTCTTTTTCCAAAGCGGAGCGATAAAATTACCTATTGTCGATGCACATTGCAGTAAAGCCCACATTAAACTGAAAGCGATTCTAAATGCGTCGCGTAAAACGGAGCAATACGACAGCCAGCCAGCCGACCGCATTGTTTTTTTAGGGTTCCGAAGACTACGCTGAAATACAAAATTACCTACCACTTGTAAAAGATCATTATTATTTTTACTATTTTTGATTTTCAGTACCTACTCCTTTATTTATCATCATTAATAAAAAATCAAACAGTTCCAAAGTCTTTTCCGTTAATTCAAAATAAGAAATTAGCAACCTTTCAGATCTTTCCTTCCTTCTATTTACGCGTGCTACATTGAGCTTGAGGAAACTTAAAAATGACCTATGAGGACCTCGGTATCTACTTAAGGTTCTTAAACGGTGCGGAACCTTGTGCTTTTCCTACCGTTTCAAACTGGCAGGTATTATTTACTTTATGGTTGTACGTGTAAACTGTTTCGATGTCTCGTGCTCAATGGGCACATGTTGTACCTGTGGTACGAGGGATGTCTGTCTGCAGTTACCAACTTGCGCTAAGTGGTCCAATTTTGTGTTGAGCTGTGTTTTTCGTAGCACGCTGCGTAGTAACGTGGTGCGTAGTAACATGGTGCGTAGTAACATGTTTCGTAGTATTTGCGTAGCGCTAAGTTTCGTAGCGTTTTAAAAGTATTTTTTTACATCGTTTACTTTATTTTAATATCTTTTTCTCGGTTAAAACTATCTCCTTGTTAAGTGCCATGGCGTATTTACTTATTAAAGTACGTAGTGACATATGATAGTTACAACTTATTATTTAAACAGGCTATTTGCTCAGAAGTTCTAGAAACTCCTATCTTTTTTATTTTATTTAAATCTGTAGACATTTTATTACAAAGATTTTTATGATGTTCTGTCTTACACACTTTTTGTATTAAAATGGGCCTCGAGAAATATTACTTACCTTCAAAAAGTTTTTTACGTTAACTTCTCGAGTTAAGGCAAAAGAGGTGTTAACATGCAATAAACTTGTCATAAATAAACTTTTCCCTTTTGTCGTTATGATAGCAAGTCCCGAGCCGACGATATTGTTACCTGTAAGTGTCAAATTAAATTAAAAGTGGGCAGGACTGGAATAGAATAGACAGCCTATTTTCATATATAAATACATTATTGTTTTCATTTAACTTTTGTATTTATTGTTTTATAATAATTATAATACAATTTAATAAATTAGTAAAATAGTAATAAAATAGATTTTTATTAAATTGAAAGCAAATAATGGGCAACGATTTGTTACGATACAATCGGGATCAAAAGTAACATAAAAAAACTTTTCAATTCCTATTTAAGTATTACTGTATTTTCTGTACGTTGTCAACACAGCAAACTCACGCTCCTACACAAATTACTTGCCATTTTTTCTAAATTACAAACTGCTAAGGCTGTCACATAAATGGTGTGTCAATATCTTTAAAAATATATACGGGGATGATCAGAGCTCGCTCAGCGGGACTCTCGCGTCAATTGCTGTATCCCATCCGGTTCCGGAGTGCCGGCAGTCAACTACCGGTTCAGATTCATAACTCTGATGCTTAGAACATTGTCGGCACCCAACTGTAAAATACGAGCTCTCCACAAATATTTATGTTGCTAGTTCTCTTTGTTCAAGAATTATTGGGTGCATTCTTTTGTTTTTTGTCTTCGATTTGAAGTGGTTGTAAGTTGGGTGAAGATTGTTGTACAATGGGTAAAAAGAATGTAGGTATAGTCAAAATTAGTTTGGTTTTATATAGACCTAAAAAGTAGGTTCCTAAAAATATCAGACATAATATGAGCTTCTAGCGTAGATACTTTATTACTATTATTCATTTGCTCGTAAAAATAAACATGAAATTGAAAAAAGTCCTTCTCAACTAGTTTCGTATTCCCTTCATCTCATTTTTAAGTTAGGAATTTATTTACAAGTTTTGCAAAATAAATTTCCCCGTAACATTTAGTTGAGGATAGAGTAGAAAGCTGCCTACCTACTAAGTATTTGTTTTGAGGAAACAGGTAGCGAGCGAGAGCTTCAACTACTTAAAAGTTGTGTTGCAAATGAAGCGTTACAAAAATGAACGCTCCTTTGGGCCCTATTTGGAGCGCGAAGTACCCAGTGGTTTTCGAAAGCGAATCCTTGGCGAAAACTGATAAATATTTGTTTTTGGGATACCATAATTTGAATAGGCTTTTAAAGCTTTATTGCATGATGGGGCCAATTATAAAAAATAATAATTTTACTTAATATAAAATTGCTTTACTATTAAACAGTTTTTAATAAATCTACATACAAAATATTCCTGTCAGCATACAGTCAGAAAATATGAAACAGGTTTAGCAGCGGATAACAGTATAACAAACAAGGAAAAGTGATTACGCGAGTGGCAGCGTGTAATCGCTACGCTAAGACGTTTCGAGAGGCACCCGCTAAACCCCGGATCGGCGACGCACCGGTCTCGATCCCAGAAGTCACTTTTAAGCCATTACTTACTCGCTTGTTTTCGATTTGTTTTTTCCTACGAAAAAAGACAACGTGAAATACAAGCGAGACTAACTTTCGGGCAATCAGCAAGCTCAACTTCGGGAAGGGTTAAATCAAAGGGTTCCGCTTTTATGAAGACTTATTTCAGACTTACCTTGAAGTTGAAATTAGATTTAATCTGGCTCGAAGCTTTAGGATTGAATTTTGTAAACAATTTGGAATACCTCTACAACTTCCAGGCTTTGTTCGAATACCATTGGGAACTCGGGATCCGGTTGTTTAGAAATTCCTTTGAAATGAATTTGTACTCATATGAGGTCGAGTTTTGTAAATACGCGGCCAGTTCATGTTCAATGGGCATAAAGTATATGTGATGTTTATTTAATTGAGTTTATTTGGCATTTGTTTAGGGCCCGGCGATTGTTCTGTTTATTGACACATAGTGTTCACGTGAAGCTAACTTTGCGTACAGTAAAAAGCATTTGCTTTTAAAGTAAAATGTTTTCGATGTTAATATTTGAGGTTGACACAAGGTACAGCGTATTGTTCCACTCGTGGCTTTTTAATATGAATTTTATTAGTGGCTTGCCAAACATTTTGGACTTGTGTAATTAATACCCCAGAGCTGTATGAAAGCTTGCTGTTGGTTTTTACCACGGGCATATGCTCAATTTTAGTTTAACTAGTACATTTATATGGAAGACGTTGAAATCCTAAAAATACCCTGAAATCATTATTCACTCAATAGAAAAAAAAATAGAGAAACATGTTTCGTAATAGAAAACATCCCACATCCATTGACCTTTACACTTAAATTACAATCATGTTTAAATATAGAAGCACAACCACAAACTATTGGGATAGCTGGTACGTTAAGGAAAATGTTCATAGTTCATAGCGTCTCGAAGAGGTCTGCGGAGAGGTCGGTGCACAATGGTCGGGAGGCCGGATGTATGTTTCTCTTTGTATCGAAGCTTTTAAGTTTCATGCCGATCACCGACACCGAACGAATAAAAACTTCATGTACTGAAACAAAATTTTATACAATTAATTATTTTAACTGACCTTCTTTACCGTCTTCATCAAAATAATAGACGCTTTTATAGTTCAGAATAGTCGTAAATTTTGGTTAGCATAAAACATTTCCTATGAGACAAACGACTGCAGACTTGAGTGCTCACTTTTATCTGTGCATGCATCTTCTCCGAAACACTAACACATACTTCTATTTTATGTCGTGACCTATGCTTCTAAAAGTAAGTACTTACTACGTTTTGAAAGGAACTACGCATACGTGTTCGAGGGTTTACCCATTGAATTTGGAAAACCCACTAGTTGACCAAACATTTCACGATTCTTCCGTGTTGACGCAGAACCGTTCAAAAGTGAAAGGAAAAATAAAAAGCAAGAATCAGTTTTATTATGTCGGTGTTTTTGCGGATGGTGCGGCAAGGGGTCGCGTATGATCGAGCCCACGTGACGTACACTTTCATGCCGCCACTATTTTTCCACGGCAGGTACGTATGTACTCCTTTGTGCTCGGCCGCCTCGGGACCGCACTTCTTCCTTTCATTGTCCAGATCGCCGCTCGAGTAGGAAATAGATGACGTGTACCGAATATAACGTCTATTGAAAGGAACATCGCCTCGTTGCCTCGCGCCTCACTCACGTTTTATTTTTATACTGCTGTGCTAAGAACAACATACATTATTTTTTATTTATTTATTTTATTCGATAAATAGGTACCAAAATTAATTGTATGCTGAAAGCTTTAAGATTATAAGATTTACATAGAAACGACAGCATCAAAGAAATAACGTTTCCATTTCAAATTATGCTAATGTTAATAGAAATGCGAGTCCCCTTTGCGCAAACATCGTACAGCGAAAGAAAATATGCTGACGAGATCGCGGACGCACATCGAATGATTTCTAAACAACATTTATTTTTGTAAAAAATAAAAAAAAATACAGAGGTAAAAGCTTTAATTACCCCTTCGAAGTCTTTACCGGTTCAAGTGTTCCGCCATCAAATCGCATGAATCGCGCGTATTTATGGGGAAGGGGAAAATGACGAGTTGAATTAAGCCAGCATTTTTTCTAAGTGGGCAGTAAACGGGCTGCTTTCACCCATACATATTGAAGTGTCGTATTTTACGATCCGTCCCGCTCGAGGGCACTCCCACGGAAGCAATAGGCGAACATCCGTATCGAGTGGACAAAATTACCTTCATCGTGTTTTACAAGTTGATTCCTCTTGTTTTACCTTCAGGACATTTTTGCTCATACCTTCGGGCCGTATTTTTATAATGTTTTTGGGAAAAAATATTTTATTTGTTTCTATTGTTTTTTTGAAAAATTGGTTTGGTATTGCGATGGATGGGGCGTTTTCGACACTAGTACGCATTTAATATTTTTTTACCTGATCTCTTAGTTAATCTATAAGAAATACCTACGCAGTAATTCTATTACCAATAACAATAGTAAACCTAGGTTCTAAATATAAGGTATCTTATCTAATCTGTTAAAATTTGAACGCATAATCCACAACAGCCCAGTTTATTCACGAAACCCATTCATCCTTTATTTACAAAACAATAATAAGCACCCTTTACCGTCGGATTAGAAACAATTGTTCCACGACAGTTAGATCATCATTTTTGTTCGCGACTGTGCGAAGTAGCCTCAGTCTGGTAATTTAAATTATACGAGAGAATTCATGAGACGGGACGTTTCTTCGGCGGACATGCAAACAATTAATTACGGAGAATATTAATGCCTCGCATTAGTCAGGGGTAGAGCCGTGTCAGCAGACCCTCGGACTCGCATCGTTGTCCGCAGCTCACCCACAAGCCTACGTCGCCAGTGTAACATGACCCTTCACGGTGGCGCTGCTTCCTTACATAGTATATAAACAAAGTCGTTTTTTCTGTCCCCGTGTCCCGTTGTACGCTTAAATCTATAAAACTTCAAAACTACTAATAGATAGAGTGATTAAAGAGGAAGGTTTATATGTATAATAATATACATTAAATAGTAGGGAAATATTGTTATCCCCTGCGAAGCCGGAGAGGGTCGCTAGTCCTACTATAAAACGTCAACGGAACGTCAAACTCCGTAGATGTTCGCAAGTTCTTTAAATGGCCGTGTGTCTAGTTACGGTGGACGACGGCCAATATTTAAATTGTCGGTAAATATTGCTGCAGTATATAACCTGATTAGATCCTTGTTGTGTGGCGCTGCGGTGCTTCTAAGTTATAGTGCGCCTTTGTAAGGATTTTGTTGTCAATATTTATTTGATGGTTATGGGTTTTGTATGGTTGATATTGCTGGCTATTGTGTAATTCGATAACTATTTTCAGCTAATTTACACTTACCTACTGTTTTGAAGTGCAGTTCACAATTAATGCAGTCTCAACCTCTGACAGGGTGAAACAGTTATTAAAGCATTTAGGTCATAGGTACAATAATTTTGGCTTTATAATTATCTTTACTTGCAAAAGCACTAGGTATCCAGCTGTTTTGAAATTTGATTTTAAGGCGCTTTGTGTCGGCGAACTAAAGTGAAATATTTGACGTCAATAAAATCGTTGTTTAAAATCATTTTTGGATTGCGTTCTGCCAATCAAAAGTTATGTTCAAAGCGCAGGCCCCAGGGGCTTCAGGGCTTTAGGGCTGTCGCATGCAAAAAACCTATTAAAGTAACTATGAACTAAAATCGTATGTACCCGATTAATGTGTTATTAAAAACATCGAAGTGGGGCGATGATCAAGACCAGGTGTTGCTACTCACAACTTTTCAGATGAAAACTTCCTAAAAAGTCTACGTTCGTCCCGATTCTGGTCACATCATATACTTCAAGGATACCTAGTAAGTATATAGTCTATATTTTATCTATTTATAACATACTCGAACATAAAAACTACAAGAAAGATTAATTATAAATAGGTAATGATTTGCGAACATTCCTTCAAGTGGATCTTAACCGGTTTCGGAGAGGTTTCTATTCAGGTTTTTGTATTTGTTTAAGTATATTCTAAGCATTTGGTGATTAACGAAGTGGAAATTCTTCTCTGACAAAGGCTCATGCTGACTACGGCTATGTTCAGCGCACCGTGACTTCGCCGCACAAATACATATTAGAAAAGCAATATTTTTAGTAAAATTCAGGATAACCATATCCTGTATGGATATACGGAGTCTGCTACACACATTGTTAACATTTGATATTATTGAAAAAAAGAAACTGTATTCTTTGCCTGGTTGGTAGAATGATCATTTCACCTTTTAAAATTCTACCTACAAGACTTCAGAAAATTATTTCCTAGTTCTGACGAACTGTAACTTATTCCTTTCTTAAGTTTTTGCAACAGAAATTGCTAGAATTCCTTCACTTGTAAACGAGAGGTTTGACCATTAAAGTGCCGAGTAACAGTTTCGAAATATGCAACGCAGTTTACTGAGAGCTCAGTTAGTAGTTTACCTACATACCTACTTAAGTATTTTTAGGTCGTAAAGAACCATTGCTTTAAGATTTTGCTATAACTCAAAGGAGATGTGAAGTTTGCCTAAATCCTATTTTATATGTGTTATGCTAAGGCCATGTTGCTACGATAAATATTTGACCATTTACCAGTACTTTAGAACTTGCAGGTGCTGAGATGCAATTTCAAAGACTGAATCTTTAGTTAGGCATCTTAATCCATAAATAAAAGGTGCTTTCCTAATATGCACCACTCTTTATGAACTTTAGATTTGAAAGTTATGAAATGAACATCTATTGCAACTTTGCAACAGAAATATACTCTTTTTCCAGCCTTATTATTTAACCATGAGCGTTAACAATTCAACACCTCCAAACATTGACACTTGCCTCACAATATCAATAAAAACAAAAAAGGTCGCCACATTTCACGGCTTTATCCTAAGACGATGAGTTTGATGACGACATCGTTGTTACGTCATAAGGGTGTTAGCACACCATCGACAAGCCTTGCGGTTGTGTGCCGGCGGGCGTGATAACGTGTATGTAATCCGATAAAATATACCCATTGCCTGCCGCGATGCTCGTTATTTGTAATTACTGCTACTTATGTGTTTGTTATGTTCTCATGTAGTTTGTTCTATGCCTTATTTCGGGAACACGGGGATCAGGGCTTGTTTAGCCTTTAAGAATGGTGCGACAACATTTTTCAAACGGAAAATCATTTTCTTCGAATTTTTACAAAAAATGAAAAGTTCCCACCTGAAAACTTTTACGATAGAAATACGAATGAACTGGATCTACTATACTACATGAATTATGTTTAATCAATTGCATAAATTATTCAATCGACATCATATAATAATCATCTATTAATGGCTAAATAGGGCTATATGAGGGATTAGCCGTTAAATTTAGATGACCATCAATCTAAGCAGTCGGTCAAGGAGGATTTGAGCTACTACCACTTAAATTATGGGTGATGCACATTAATAGTCAACAATACGTCATGCATGAGACATATTGTATCTTTCTTAAAAGTGATAAGTTACCAACATCACACAATATACAATCTTTTAACTAACTTTTATTTAACCGACTTACAAAAAAGTGGGTTCTCAGTTTATGCGCAATTACCTCAGTTTGTCTGATCCGACTTTGATGCAATTTTCAGCATATTGTCAGTCTTAGGAGAAGGTTTCGGGTATACCACTGAAGTCGGTTTTATTTTGTTGTACCTAAAAGTTTTTTTCCGTGAGGTGCATATTCACAACACTGTCCTATTCCAACCGTTTCTTAAGTCCCCTATAAATCGCTCTACACACCAAACAAAAGCGGTTCATTCGTTTTTCAATGGCAGAACACCATGTACTAAGTTTGGTTTTCTAATTGATGATCCATCCCGTCCCCCGTTTACCTACAAACCCACTAATGAATTAAAATGAGCTCAATACAATTCGCACTCCACAAAGAGCGGTCAAGACGGGGCGTGGTTCAAATAATTGCTTTATAAATGTCTGTGGGTCTGTCCCGAGTCCTCTTGAGCGAGTCTGACCGAGACTTAAGCGTTTGTCTGCTATTAAAACGACTTTAAACTTTTAAGAAAAAGAGTTCTAAATCAGAATTTGGTCCGTTTAATTTGGAGACTTATTTATTGTCTGACAGACAATTCTGATTGATTAATTAGTTTAAATTATTAACAAGAAGTTATTCTTATAACTTAACCTATATTTACATTACAAACACAAAATAAAGCGCGTCAAAAATTGGTCTTCGTCGCTGTCACCCGGTAGTTTTGGAGGCTGAAACGGCGTGTTTTAAATGGTCGATTATTTATATATGTACAAAACTACACCTACAGGTACACAACCTACATACAACCTGTAGGTAACCTATAGGTAACCCATCATAGGTACACAACTTATTAACTACTTTTACGCTTCAATGTAAGTTTTATATCCTGTCATTGCCAGAAATGGGTCGAGCTTTTGTTGCTACTTAGAGATCCTTTTAACAATATTTTGTCGAAACAAAATGTTATTGTTCTACGTGGTCTACTGCGGACTAGAATCAATCAATCAATCAACTCAGCATATTGCAGTCCACTGCCGCAGTGACCATGCTGCGCCAGCGGTGACCGCACTCTCGAATAGAATCATCGTTATTCGCATTCTATATTTCACTCGATACTGATTACATTCAGACAAACAAAAACGTATCATCAAGAGAAAAAGTAGTAAGGCTTTATAAAATTCATTTAAAACTGAATAAATGATCATCATAGTATCATTATGGTGGAATTCAGTATGCTTTAATGAAATGGCTTTTTATAGTACATAGTTGTATGTACAAAACGAAAAGATTATCTACACTTAATATTATATTTTTTTACATCTTTTATCAGTACTATTACTCCATGTGCTGTTTAGGTTCCGACTCCTGAATCAGACTTATTTTATTTTGGGATATTCCTATTTGGATATTCTTTCAATAATTCTAGCCCGGAGTCAATTTCTAAGGAGATGTAATGGTGGACTTAAACTACGGGGCAAAATGGTGTTTGGAGTTTCTTCTCTGCCTAACCAATCTGACAACTAAGCGTTATATTATGTTAATATTTATGCAGAAATGTTCGCCCAATTACATACATTGTTGAATTATGTTAATCGCTTATTGTTAATATTGCTACTCATTTTATTAGAGCAAACTGCTATTAGGCTAATCGTGGTTATCGAGGTGGCAATCTATGCATATATGATAATTTTGTTTAGATTGCAGCTGTATCCATAATACGTATATTCTAAATTAGATAGCTATTTTACTTATTAATTCAAGTTATTTTTAATAGCGACGTCATGATCCGGAGGTCATTGAACCGGCCCCTGAACCTGACTCCCCTGAACCTGACTCCCTACAATTACAAAGTGGACTGTGGTTTCAAAGTTTAAGTTAGATTCCACTCAAACAATGAAGAAACTTTCAAAGTCAATACGATCAGGTCAGGGTCAGTAAGGTCAGAAATGATTCTTCAACCATGACAATCATTATCAATGTTAAGGTTGAGAACTTGAAACACAGAATGAATCCATACATGACCACACAGGTACCCAGATTGCATATGTCATCGGAAAATAACAAGAATCGTAAGTTAACAGCAATACGCCGTAAATTAATAAACTTACGAAAATACATACGTTAAATAGTACATTTCAAATGCCGGTTATTATTTACCTAAAAATTGATCAACTTACGAGTTTTGTTATTTTCCGGTGACAAATACAATACAAAAAAACTACAGTCTTATTGCAATATGTGTTTGTATTTTAAGTTGGTAAAAACGGTATATTTCATTAAATTATGCGTTGCCACAAATAACTATAGATATTTATGCATAAAGTAAGTATTTAGGCTTCAGTAAAGCTAGTTACAAGGACGTATATAAGTCGCACGTATTTAGTTAGCTGTGGTCGGCTTCTGTTCGAGCTCCGTTTAGAACCATTAAGCTCCCGGCCGTATCTTTTACTCTGACCAAATTGCGCTACTATTTTACTGTTTGGAAACTGTTGAGTAATTTACTATATTCTATTATCATATTTGTTTGATGCAAATATTTGAAATAATTATTTTGAAAAGTAAAAAAAAACTCAACACATTTTTGGATAGGTAGGTTTTATACACTACCTAAGTGTGAAAGATTACGTGAATTCCAATATACATCCATTGTAAAATGTATATATATTTTTTTATGATTTCTGTACCTATTTTCTGTTGATTAACTATGGCTAGATTGAGTTGTGATTCGACACAAATATTATCTGCTGTGGTATATTACAAATTCCAAGCGCGTAGCAGCTAAGTTCCGTAGAAGAGCGGTTTTCTATTAGCTACTCATAATTTAATATAATCGTTACGTGCTTTGTGATGCCAGCTTGTAATATGAGTCGTGACCGTTGCCATTTCTCGGCCAGCGGCCGCGCTTTGAGTCACAGCTTCAATTTCAAACGTTTGATGTGTTTAATTACTTTGTTTGTTCTTGTTCAGCCTCCAATGCTTGCTGCGGTCGCCCTAAGTCGAAAACGCTTCCAAAACTGTTAGCATTCGCAAATTAAATGTTACCCACGTCAAAGTGAGTGAATAGTTTTATGCTTACAACGAAATAATTAAAGCTCGGCTATTGAAGAGGTAAGTGTCAGATGCCGATTTTAGGTTGATTGATCGGTAATCAGACTAGGCCCTTTGTCTTAGGCCTGAAATGAGATACCTTTAATGGAGCCACTTTGTACTAAGCTTTGTTAATTTCGTTGTGTTCAGAAATAAAATGACCTATAAAGCTAAAACTATGTTTGATAAACCTTATTGGCCCTTATTGGCATATGACGGTTTAATATTAGATTTAATGATCTGCCGGCGTGGAAACTCGAGAAATGTTATCGTAAGTACTTACAAAATCTACAAGTCGAGTGTTTCGTGTGGTCTTTTGACATTCGTGTGGCTCACTCGCCCCAACTTTCAGTTAACTTCTACCGCACTATGTATTCGGAGTATTTGTTTGACATTTAGGTAGTACATTTATCAGTTATTTAGTAAATAATCACTGGAACGGTTAATTTTAAAGTAACGCCAGGGTCGGGTGTTCCACAAGGACGAGCCTTGGGTCCACAATATATCTTGTGGGCAGGCAACCGCGATTTGACTGACGGCGCACTCTGAAAGGACATTTATCAGTCTCACTAGCGGGTTACACTAAACCAAACAACAATGAATTCTCATTGACAAATTATCTTGGCATTTCTTGCTCTACGGTCCTTTCTTTTGACTAATAGACGCTTAAGACTTACGTGAGGTTAGGTAGACGAAGGCGAGGTTTTGGCTTCTATATACCATGTGCAAATTACGAGACTACACGTCGCGCATAATAATAACACAGCCAAGTCACACACGTACCTATATGTTCGCTCTTATTTCATAATTTCTTACAAAGTTCATACATAAAATATCAGACAGCAGCCCACAAAAACATTTAATTCGTGATCCCTAAGTGGCTAACACGGCGGTGTAATGTGAGGAGGCGACAGGAGGACGTCCCGGTCCGTCGCGACGGTCTCCCACTAACCGGACCTTAGCCGCATTCGTTGAATGTAAGCCACTTATGAAAATTAATGTAAAGCGAGGATAAACCAAAGCCTATTTTCTGCGCGAAGTAAAGCGGGCGGTTACAAATTGCTTTGGGCAAAGCGTAAATTTTAATTTTATCTCTAATACCCAAATGAGTACCGTGACTCGACATAATAAATGTACTCTTCCCACGTTAGCTGCGGTCGATTCGTGTGCCGCGTTCTGTCTGCACAACGCGTTAACACATAGCCCGCTTGTGAATCACATGCCGAATCGCCTACTGGGCCCATAATTATGTGAAGCGCTTGGATTTGTTTGCGGTGTGAGCAGAAACCTAAGCTTTGTGTATATTTTATGATTATTTGATAAAATGGTTTATGAAGATAAAGTTTGGCTGTATCTGGTTGCGTGTTCATCAAGTCGTATAGGCTCCATGTTTACGTGTTAATTAATGCTACATCCACCTTCCTTGAATAATATCGAAAATACATAAATATTATAAACTGTTTTACATAATTATAAAACCCAGTTAGAGAAAACCACAAAGTAATTATTTAAGAATCCAAATAAAAGAGTTAAAATATAAACAGACATTACTGAAGATAAGTATTGAGTTTATATTCGTTGGTAAAGTTTCATTGGCATGTTTTGATCTGGTTATCAGCGGCAGCACGGTTCGCTCCACTCAGGTGGTGCCACCTGTTTTCATCCTTTTGTCCGCCTCGGTGATAATGGCATGTTCGCCGTCTCTCTGCTTCACTGCACCCAGACCAGAAGGCTTTCATAACAATTATAGCATTTAGTGCCAATAGTGGAAGCTTTAGACAATTTCGAATATTTGAGGGTAAATGTAGGAGAGAAAATACCACCTTTTCCGGTTGAAGTCAGTTATTAATAGACTAGTTTTCCTGTTAAAGGAAAGGCTTCGATTACCTTTCTGAAGAAGAACTTTAAATAAAAATATTAATTAGAGACTTTGTTCAAGAAAATATTTTTACAGGAACGAAAAAGTTGGCATCTTTTTGAAGAGGTTGCGAATTCGGGTTTGATAGACTTCATTGCTGGCTTCATAATTGGTCGAAATAAAAACGTACACACCACACGTCGCGGTAACAATGTAAACATAATTTAAATAAGCGTCGGAATCGCCGCGATCCGCACGCTCGCTTCACCGATCAGAGTGCCAGTCACGGCGGGACAGTTTATTTCAACTTCTCAACTTGTTCCACGCCTTCGAATGGGGCATAATTTTCATAAGAAACGCGCCGTTTCGCCCCGACACAAAAATTAGATTCATCAGGCTTCCAGGCACATTTGGCTCGAAACATTCTCCTAGCTACCAATTCGATTCGAGTTCGTAACGAGAGCGTGAACAATGTGATGTTAACTTTTGTTACTTTGCATTTTGCTTTGTAAGTATTAATGCTGGGACTGTTAACTCTAGAGTGTAGGTACGCATCACAATCATGTGTTATGTAAATGATCCCTTATTAGTGGCTCATGCAGATGATTGAGTTTTGGTTGATAAAAGTATTAGCGTTGCTTTCGGATGAAATGTGAAAGTAAAGATATATATTGTAACTCAGGGATTTTTGGTAAGTATGTATATTCACAGTTTAGATTTTTGGACGGTACAGGTATATAGTAGGTGGTTATAGTCAATTTTATTCGTAATAACCATTTTTAGGACCTTTGTAATAAAATTTGATGTATCGTGTCTCAGCCGAGAGTTGCCATTCCTTCCGTATTTCAAATTTATACCAACATCGCACTCTTAAATTGCGATTATATGGTATAACCATAAACCTCTCAAGCTTCTTTATGTCGGAATAATTTGCAGTCTGCATATTTTATTTAAGCAATATTTCCTCGAATATCTGGAGTGCGCGAACCGCTAAAACAGTTTCATCAACGCTTAATATCGGTAATGTATGACGATCGTTTGTATAATTTTTTATTGCTCGTATTCTTTGAGAACTTTTTTCATTTTTACTTCGCTTGTATATGGGAAGAATGCCGAGTAATATTTTTATAATCTCTTTTCTTTGTTTGCTTTACATATACACTTTGGTACATTTTGTTTGGCTTTATCTTTTCTTAACATTCTTCCGAATACAGGGCATCGGGCATAAAAGTCAAGGTTAGTTATTCAGAAGTTAATTTAGTTGCGAAAACTTTAATTCATCGAAGTTTTTCCAACAAATAATTTAAATAAGCAAATCACGGGGCGAGACATTGAATACAACGCGGTGTTCGGGACGCAAACATAATTTACTTATCTCACGCGAGACCAGAAAGTTTCGTTCAAACAAATAATATAGGTTTCCATCGGTGCGGGGAGCACCTGGGCGGCACTACGATCGGTGTGTCCCCAGGGAAATAAAAACTTTGTCGCACGTCGCTTGTCCTAAAGCCTTCTTACTGTCTCCCCGCTCCGCGACACGTTCACCGATTTGCTACCGACCTACAGTTTATAGCTTTGATTCTCAACGACACACTACGTTTACGATATTGTTTCGCATTACTGCTGCGTAAAGCGACGCGTAAAACGTTAGCGGAATACAACGCCGAATTCAATATCCCTCACTTAACTGCTATCTTATTCGCGGAAGTGGGTACAATCAGATACAGCTCAACTTTTGTTATTCAAATTAAGTAAACTAAGCTGTTATATAAGAAGGTTTCCGCCAACGTGTGAAAGAATTAACGTCTGCAATCTTAGATTCTAAAGTCGGAAATTCTCGGAATGACTTCGCTAATATTACTAGTGTTGAAAGTTTCCGACGTCCCGAGTTCGATAACTGCCAGGATCTCAGCAGGAATTTTTAAATTAATTCAAAGGAAAAATAAAATTAACGAAGTTCGCGTAGATTAAATTATATCCGTCGTAATTTGTGTCAAGAAAGTTGGGATGTTGATTGTGGCATCAACTTCTTTTTTTACCCATAAAGTAGTAAGTTTCGTCACCAATAAAATTCTATATTAAAATAAAAAGGGAATATCGTTATCAATTTTCCCTACTGCGTCAAATACTCATAAAAATGAGAGCAATATCGAAAAACTTTGCTTAGCACAATTTCCCAAAGGTTTACAATCTCTGCTTGTATGTGTACCTATGTTGTAAGTATAAATTATATGTACGTACTTACCTGTAGGTATCGGAATATACACATGTACACTCTCTGATCTATGAACTTTAGTTTTGTCTCCCTTTCGCTCCGCAGAATCTATAAAATCTTTGAATAAACATTTGCCTTCTTTGCCCTTTTGCACTCGTAAAAGGGGTCTGTGAAACTCGCCTAAACTTATTTAAACTTTTACCCTAGGAAATCCTTTTCACAGGCACTTTAAATGTAGAATAGAATATGTATTAAAGAATAGAAAAAGGTTACACGAAATTGTTTTTTTTTTTCAATAAACATTTCGTTAGTTTATCGAGTTCTATTATTTGAAAGTTGTGTAGATGTATTAAGTGTGTTAACAGGCAAGTTTCGCTTCCGTATCACGGTTGATCTATAAGCTTGTTTACAGCCCAGTAAGTAGTTGCTAAAGATATATTGATAAGGGTTAACATAAACACTCTCCAATAACGTCTATCGTGTAGATCAGCTTTTCAGTTTTCAAAGGGACGAAGTTAAAGTTCGCCCCGAGGTATTTCTCGGATCATCAAGACGGTTTTCCAATTTTAACTTTGCTTTAACCAAGCAGCGGTAGCGATTTTCGAATTATCTTCCCGCTTTGGCGGGCTCATCAAAATCTGTTTATCTTTCAAAGCTTCTGTCTACGGAGGTTGCTACTTTTACTTTTTTTATTCGGGATATTACATTTTACTTTTACACTTTAGTAGCATGGTTTATTAGCTGCTTATTTTTTGTGCTTGTTTAACTTTTAAGGGTTACGAGAGAGTATCTAACGAGTAACGTTCAGTCTGCTCGCCATTCAGAGTGTCTATGTACACGGTAGTTACCTCTCTAGGTTTTAGAATATATGAATTCTTAAAAAACAAAATAGGCGTGTCTATTACTTTTAAATTTAAATAATTTAAAAATTTCCTTGTTCTTATTTATTAAACTAACCCTTTTGTCGTCGCTTGAGCAATAAAAAGTTGCACAAAAATTACAGTACACGTATAAATTACATATGTACTTAAACAAATGATTCTATAGGTATATTCCAATAGTTGTTGTTACATTTGTTCAAATGCATTCCTACCCCCGAGTCCAAGAAATACGCTGTGCGTTTAATTGTCCATGAAGTTGGATTTCAAATTCACACACAGTATATTTCTATTCATATGACAGGTATTTCCTTTTCCATTAAATTTACTTATATTGTTATTGTTTCCTACAGTTTTGTTGCAAGCAAAATATTCACTTTGTTTATATTAAGATTCTTGAATAATGTGTGAATGTTTTTCATACCTATACCTAGAGATTTTTTAGTTTGAACAGCCCTTCAATTTTTTTTACAGTTTTATAAATATTGAATAAATACTTCTATTGTATTAAACTTTTCATTAGTAGGTACCCATGTAGGTTCCAGTTAGAACGTTATAACTGTCAATATTCATTTAAAACAAAAGATGAACACGCAAATGCTTTACAAAAGAACCTTTCTTTTAAGGTCTCCTAAAACGAGCAGCTTTCTAAATCACCTTTTACGATACCTGTTCGAGAACAAAGTTCGTTCTTACGTATTCAAGTAACAATTCTGAAAATAAACGGGAAACCAAATCCTAACAAAGGTTTATTCGCCAGCAGTACCGTAATTCAACATTGCTGAAAACATGCAAATCACAGGAAATTGTCCAAGAGCCACGCGGAAGTGAATTGTTTTAAATCTAAGATTTATTCATTAAACGACTCCACTGGCAAAACAATAGAGAATAAACATGAGACATAATAAATTCTAGTTGGTTGCTTGCAACGTGAATTTGGTTAAGTTCATCGTAATGGAAGGACTAGATAATAAGTATAGCAGATAAACAAAGGTACGAATAAATACTTAATAGTGCACGAAAAGCTTTAAAAATATAAGAAAGCTCTAAAATACTGCTCAGGACATAAGGACTTTAATGCTAAACCAAACTAAAACCTTTACTTTAACCAAAAAGCATCACAATACATACTTAAGTCCAGTAAGTAATAAACATACAAACTTGGATGTTTGAAATTGCCTTCTCTACCAATACCGACTGTAGTCATATCATATCATAGTCGTATAATTATAAAATTCGTTACTTCTTCTTACAAGTCTTTAACACAGAAGTGAAGGTAGCATCAGTAATAATTCTAAGCCCTCAGATAATGCTAGCTTAATTTTTAGTCACGTAAGTAATTCAAAGCCAAAAATAAATTACCTAAAACATTCCCATAAATAATCAAGTCAATAAATAAATAATCCTTACTAATATTATAAATCGGAAAGTGAGTTTGTTTGTTTGTTTGTTTGTTTGTTCCGCTTTCACGCCGTAACTACTGAACCGATTGCTTTGAAATTTTGCAGACGTAAAGTTAGAAGTCCGGATTAAATAATAGGGTACTTTTTATCCCGAAAAAAATAGATATTCCCGAGGGAAAACAAAAATATTGTTTGCTTGATGGATGGATTGTAGATGGCGCTGTGTGTCGTTTAAAACAAGGTAATATATTGCAAACGAATATAAACATGTAAATTTAGAAGCTAAATAATACGATAATGAATCCCCGAAAATGAGGAATTCCCGAGGGATGATGTACAATTTGTTTAATCGTCTAAACTGTTTTTTTGTACATCTACTTATATATTGCAAACGAATATGAACATATAAATTTAGAAGCTAAATGATACGATAATGAATCCTCGAAAATGAGGAATTCCCGAGGGATGACGTACAATTTGTTTTATCGTCTTAACTGTTTTTTTTACATCTACTTATCCTGAAATAACTATAATTCAACGAATTACTAATTGGTATAAGTATTAGTTAAGTTATTTAGTTCTTGAGGTAAACGATAGATGGCGCTGGGTGTTTTTAAAACGTGGTAACGATGTGTTTTTAAAATACGTAAGAAGTGGAATGATAGCTTTTTAAAACGTGGTGACGTTGTTTTTTTTAAGATACGTAAGAAGTGCAATGATATCTCGCGCTTTAACCTGTAGCTCATTGTTCAATCGCGAGCTTCCCGATAGCTCGATAGATGGCGTTGTGCTTTTCTGTATCGCGGTGTTAAGGTTCGCCGCGAATTAGTCTTAAGGTGTTTTGAAATCAGTGGGGCCCAGTAGCGCCAGGGCCAGCCGCGGCTGCGGGTTGTTCGAAAGAGGTACCGCGGCCCTGGTATATAAAAGGCCTAGGACGGAACAGGACGATTTTAGTCAGTAAGAGTCTGACACTCCCTCACCGCTGCTAACCCACAGCGGGAGGGGTGAACCGAATTTCAGGCGGGCGAAGCCGCGGGCGGAAAGCTAGTCAAGTCAATAAATCCCAAACTTAGTTAAAGGTAGATTAAAAATCAATGCATGTTGTATGGTGTAAGTTGGACCCGTGTGTCATTGTTTAGAGATCTCGGGAACGACGCCGGAGTCAATATGCGGAACATTTCCTATTACACGCCCACTTCTTTCCGTGAACGAATCTGAACTATATAGAGTGGTTTGTGCGAAAATTGGATTAGTAATAAACTGCAGCGTTTATGTGATGTATGATATATTCTGAGAAATAATACACAGTCAGTACTTGAAAGAGTTTTCACCAGAAATAGTATACGTTTGTAATATTTTCTTGTATTAGTTTTTCTTTTATGTATTTACGGTATTCAGTAAATAATTTTATTTACTAATAAAATAAACTATTAATGCAATTTATGACCAAATATTTTTTTAGAAGCCCCGGTTTTTAAGCTACATACAAATTCATTATACAGTGGACGCTGAAAATTTTGTCTGTTTGGCAGGAGGCAAAAAACCTTTGATTACTAATTTTACTCAAAAACTTTTTTACAAAAAAATTAAACCGACTTCCCAAAACACTAAAAAGCAAAAAAACAACTATTTTTAGGTACATCGGCCTAGAATTCGGTGTCTAATGGATGTTACTAAGTTAATTTTGCCACCGACTTCTAGGCCGATGTACCTAAAAATAGTTGTTTTTTTGCTTTTTAGTGTTTTGGGAAGTCGGTTTAATTTTTTTGTAAAAAAGTTTTTTATTTAAAGCTTTTCAGTGATACGTATAGTTGTCACTATCCATACAAGTGGGAAGTTCTCATCAATACAAAGAATATAAGTCCAAATACGAGGTATTTTACATATTCAGTTTTCGAGTTCCCTCGACTTTCTCTGGTCTCCATCATCAGGTCAGCTTCAAACCTTCACTGTTGCAAAGGTCTTGTCAATACAAATAATTTAAGCCCAAACACGAGGTGGTTTACATATTCAGTTGTCGAGTTCCCTCGACCCTCTCTGGTTTCCATCATCAGATCAGCTCCAAATCTTCACTGTTGAATAGTGCTTTTAGGCGTACACCTGAGTATCAAGTTTTTACCCTATGTATGCCTACAACTTTCGAAGGTTGCCCTCGATTTCTCAGGGTTTCCATCATCAGATCCTGACCTGATGACTATGGGACCAACTGGCAGCTATTCCGAGTCGAACAAAAAAAGAATCACGTAAATCGGTCCATAAACCTCGGAGTAATCGATGTACATACATAGAAAAAAAAAAAAAAAAAAACATACCGGCCGAATTGATAACCTCCTCCTTTTTGGGAAGTCGGTTAAAAATGGTCTAGATATCTCGTTCTTTAAAGAAAAAAATATGATTGTCATTCACGTACGGCTTAATACTATAATGTCGCGTATACGTATGTCTAAATAAAACGTATTTTTAACTCGGTGTCAACCCCTCCATACGAATCCGGCCATATTTTTATTCCAACACAATTTGTAATGGAAGCGACACGCGGAGACAAGAGAGCAAGGCAAGGGCGGGGGTGAAGGGGCGGTGGTGGCGAAATTACTTGCAAATTCCATTTACAAAGTCGGCGGCCAGGCGTCAAAAGAAGCTGGTGGCTTGTCTCCTTCGAAAACTGACTAGTTACCTAGATTCTGGTCTGTTCATGGCTATTATATTTACGCAGTACAATGTAGTGTTCAACGTCTGCTTTAGTGCCTTATGAAATGTACTGTCTCGTTTCAAGAGATGTAATTCTGTTAAATCTATGTTTTGGGGCGACAAAGATGTAGTTCATTCTTGCAGGTTGGTCTTTAATTTTGGTAGTTTGATTCGTTTGCCAGTTTAACCGTTTTTTAATAGTGAAACATGTAAGAATAAAATATTTTATTTTTAAATATCTTAGTGGTTTATCGTTAACATTTTGTATCTTTATAACAGTGTGTTATTTGATTCCTTGCCACTATCACTAAGAACTTTTTAAAGGTCACAGTCATTGCATGTTCAAAGAGAAAAGGGCAACAATGCTCCGAAAAAACTGGTTTGAAATTAATTTAAAGTTACAAAAAAGTTTTCATTCAAACCAATAGCCGTCAAATCCAGTACGAAACATGACCTGAAGTTTCCTGTTTTCCATGTTTGTGGCATGATTACCAATGGAGGTCGGGTGGTAAGGATCCACCGATTGGTATGTAAGTTACGAGGCGTTACGGCGAACTTAGCTCATTACCAGTGGTACGCCGCTAGAATGACAATGGCGGGAATTTTTACTTCATTCTCGTCCACGCTTATTAGGTGCTTCGAGACGCGTAGTGGCAAGAGACTCGAGTCTTGCAACTGCCATATTGAATTTTTCGTCTTAGCATTAGACCAGTGCGCTTTGTTCTTGTTTCAGCTTAAGAAGTAACCGACCCCGGCTTGGTGTCACGTAGTCGGCGTTTCTGCAACACGTTGTGGCCCAGTGACGTCACATACACTGACATAATAGTATTTTCATAGCGTGTGGTGGAAGCGCAGAGGGTTATTCCCCTAGCACGTTACAGTTTGACTCTGTTTATGTCGAACAGAATTAGAACGCCGTTTAACGTACTAGGAATATTATAAAGGTTGTTATTTTGGGAGTTCATCTCTGAAGAAGATCTGAAATCAAAGAATAAGAATAAATTCAATAAATAAGCGAGCGTCTGTCAGTTCAGAAGAGGCTTTTCCGCTTTTCCTGGGATAATAGCTCTGCGTAGAATTAATACACAGTAAATAGGTATATGGAGAACAAACACTTGGATAATACCAAAGAAACGTGTAAATGGTGTGGTAAAAATAAAAACACTCCGAACTTGTAGCACTCGCTCCCAGAAAGCGTGGCTGTACAATCTTCTTCGTTCCGTAACACTTAGATGGAACCATCGTTATTGGCAGTATCTATTCCAAGACTTGTCACAAACCTTTGGCCTATGAATAATTTACACGACCGCCGCGACCGCAAAGTGTTTATTGTGATAGCGCGTCTGGCTTCACAACCGCAGTCTCATGTGAAATAAAACACCTAGATTTTTCCTCTCAATCTCTCGAGGTACGTCTACGGAAACTCTCCGAGGAAAAAGATCGTAAGTCCTTCTAAGTTACTTCCGAAAATGAATTATATTTAGCAGGAAGTAAGTCCGACTATGTGTACTTTGCTAAATCGTTTTCGGGTCGTCGTTTTCTGGATGAAGTCGAGAGTGTAAGGAGCTGTGCCGACGGATTAGGATAACGCATTTAGCGTCGAATGCTATGGGAATAAGGTCGATAATTATTTGCGGTTGGCAGACACGTTTGCCGTGAGAGCCGGAATCGAGGGAAGGCGGCAGTAAATAACAAGCGAGATCGGATTATTTCGATAAGATCGTAAAATGAAACAAGGCGCGCCTCGGCGGGACGTTTTCTTTTTGAATATGTTACACGTTAGTTACATTGCCCACGTACGGATGTAAAATGTGAAAGTTTGACTTCGCTCATTTTCTCGTGTCTTAAAGTTGCGCTTTTGGCACTGAATATATTTCTGATATTAGATTTGGGTCGAAGTTATTGCAATGGGTGTATTTTATTTTACGGTGCGGGTTCCTAGGTGTATGTAATAATCAGCTTAGAATTTGAGATCCTTGAAAAGTACGATACAATTAGACAAGTTTCATTTAAAAAGGCATTCTAAGGCAGTCCGACGTTTGAAGTAAAGTATTTTTCTTTGGTAACAAGATAGCTGGAAAGTTTTAAAATAGTCGTTTGTTACGAGCGGAATGTGCAGTAGGTAGACGCGGCTGTGAGCGCGGCCGTGCATTGTGCGGCAGCGCGGGGCAGCGTCGGGCATGTGGGAGCACGCGCCGAGGGTCTGGAGCGTCCGGGTGCAATCTTATTTTTCCGGGCGGCTCGCTGGCTCTCTGCCGGCGGCTTATTGCCTACGTGCCAGCGGGCCGGTCGCGCGCCCGTCATATTATTCTATCGAGCGGCTATCGGTTGCGCCCACACGACCGATATTAGTATACCCGACGCTGCCTTCTCCAGATATTGCTCTGGATCGTAAATAAAACTGCCACCGCGGTAAACCACCCGCGCTCGCTGCGAAAGCTCCACTTATCACCTTAAGAAGACTCGGGTGGAGTACGCCGCAGGAAGGATATTATTGATATTTTCATAATTTCAGATTTATATTCAAGATTTGAATACGAAAATCTGTTCATAAAGTATTAACTCGAAGCAGACGTGTAAAAAAGAACAGTGGGACGTTATTGGATCTAGAAATGTCGACATGTAGCATTTGTATTATTTCTTGCGGTCAAATATGTAAGTATATAAGAAAGGACACCTCGACATTTATGACGAAACTTGTTTATCACAATTACGCAAACAATAACGTAATAAGGGCGGCCGCAGCCGGCGTTATTGTCGCCAGCGAATGTCGCCGCGGAGAGTTGTCGGAAAAAGTGAAAGTTTTTATCTGTGCGCGGTCCCCGGCCGGCCGTTCTCATTTCCACGGAGCCGCTCTTGATCGCAATCGCCCGCTGCAGGGTTGAGCTGTGTACACTTAACCATCGGATAATTGCTGATCAGCAGATACCTCGCTTACACCAACACAAACATAATATCGATTTATTGTTAGTTTGCTTTTTGATTTCGTCGAATTGGGGTTTTACCTGTGAGAAACCTTTAAGTTATAATCGATTTCTAATAATAGTTTTAGAAACAACCTCACTGTTTAATATAAACACAAATGTCTTTACAATGAACACTCGTGTTAAATTAAACGAGCTTCATTAAAAAGCTTGTTTGTAAATTAAAAAAAAGAACAACAAAAGAGAATTGATAACATCAGCGAATTAAGATAATAAGCAACCCTATTTGCCAAGAGTGGTCGACGAAGAAAAAAGTATTTACTCAAGGGGGCGATACGTCAAAATATTATGCGAGCCAGTGGATGTGGCAACACGGTGTGAATGTGACGTCACTGAGAACCTCAGTAGTGCAGTCGTGCGGTCGAATGCAGTCGCGTATCGCACTTTGACGCCTCGAGGGACCTCTATAGCGTCTCATTTGAGTCTGTATTTTCTTAGTTGTTTTCTCTATGAGATACTGTTGCGGGTTTAGTTTCTTTTGGCTTCTTTATTTTGTTTCTTTAGTTTAATTTATTTTGTTTTCTATTCAAATAGCAGTTTTTTCTTACTTTCATGGTTTTGCGGTTTCGATGGTGCGAGAGGTGTAGTAAACTATTAAATCTTACCCAATTTTTTTATATAAAAATTAGTTACTCATTTGTAAAAGGTAAATGCATACTTTTCTAAGCCGGTTACATATTAAAGCGTGTAAATATTAGATAAAAATGTAAAATACACAAATAAGGATGTAAAGCTTCGATGCCGCATAAAACTTGGCAGTAAAATATAAATCGTTCCACAGATAACGTGAGTACAATGAGTTGCCAATATTTTTCATTCTCTTAAGAGTGCGACATATTTCACGGAACCTCTGCGTAGCCCCATATTTCATACAGAGTGGGTATCTGGGTAACTATATTCATACTCAAAGGAATAGGTGAGAGTACGAACTTTCTTTTATTTTAGGCTGTCTTATGTTTTTTAATCTTCAATTTTACTAAAGTACCTAAAATAATGCTTCTCACTTTGAGATGTCACGATCAAGTACTCTGTTTATTTATAAATTACAGAAATATATTAATATAAATATAAAAAAAAACTAGAGGAATCTTCATTAATGATTGAAATTGCCGGTTTAATTATGAAACTTTTGTGTTATTTTTTTCTACTGACGTACAACTGGCTTGCTCTCCCAATACATTGAAATTAACATAATGTAATTCGTGACACGTGTAAAGTGGAAACTGTCCTCAAAGGATACTTACTTATATTCTCGTAAAGGTCAAGTTAATAATGCTGATAATGCTAATTACGTTAAATACAGAAGCAAGTTAACATAAAAACATCTTTCTATACCAAAATGAATGCGAAAAGTATGCTTGGACCTACTATTAAAATTCAACTGTAGTATACCTACGCATTTATTTCTGTTTAAAATAGATAGAGGCGTAATGAAACCTTTTCAGATATGCGTGCGGCCTCTGTTTCCTTTTGCCTTTATAATATCAATGGCGGATACAGTCGTAGATGTCTCAAACGGCTGTCCATTTAAATTCGGTGTATGCGAACCTCTGATTGGATAGCATGTCAGTGCTGGCCACCTCGCATGTGCGCCGAACCTTCGTAATGTCTTAGCAAACCGATATGTTTGAGACGCCACGGGAGAGCTTCTATGAAATTGGAATGGATTGGAACGCGTTATGTTGTGTTCTGATTTGGAATATCTACCTGTGAGGCTTGAAACATATACGAGGTGTTACAAACATTTTAAAAATATAATAAATTAACATATACGCCCAGGATATTATTTGCAGAACAAACGCTATAATATGTTAACTTTGAATAACTCGCTTCACTCGCTTTGAGCTTCAGTATCACTGCATATGTTTTGGAAAAGCTGCTTAGCCCACTGAATGAAAAACTGTTCTGTTTTAATCATCAAAGCTCTTTTGAAGAGACGCTGAAACACTTACTCAGAGAGAAAGAAGATAGACTAATTAGCATACTATTGTACTCACAAAAAATTATACCCAGCCAGCACAACAGCGAAAATCCACAAAAAAAAATGCAAACCATCTTATTCCATTACTATTCCGGCTTCCGAAGTAGAAAGAAGGCTGATTCAATTTTATTAGCGCATCGCGTTAGTGGTTTCGGCTTGTCGGCACGGGCCCCTAATAAAATGAGGCGAGGTAACGGCGTGTTTGCGCCGCGCCGGGAGATGATAGATACGGCACGGTCCGGGCCGCGCCGCCCGAGCCCCGCCGGTCTTATAAACTAGCGTACACACCACACCTACTAAACAGACTGAAAAACTGAATTTATATAGTGTTTGAGCTATGAGCTGTGGAACTGCGAATCAACTGAATTTTTAAGGTAAAAGAAAAACGTAAATGGCGTTTGTTAGAAGTTTCTGTAAGTACATATATCTATTTAAAAATTTCACATGATAGGCATTAATATACCTACGTTGTTTCGATTTTGTGTTTTCGAAAATACCTACCTGTTATTCCATAAGTCAAGTTTTCCCTCAGTCCACTCGTAGAATAATTAAAAAAATGGTATTTATTAATGAGAGATCGAACACTACGCTAAAGAAAAATTACACCTGACCTTCTTTTCTATTAAAACGAACGCCGTTAAAAGCAGCACACTTAGAGGATCATTAAATTATTAATTAATTAGCTAAGAACATCCACGAAAGCTTCCGTTTCTCTGTAGAGGCAAGTAAAACTAGTACAAAAACCTCGTAATTCATAGCGTTGTTGTTTATAAATCAACAGTTTAATATTATTAAGCGGCTACGCCTAGTAAGCTTAAAAACTTTCCAGTTTTAATTCGCCCGTGAGAGATTTTAATTTAGCGAGAAACTGCTTCCTCGAACTTGTTGTAATGTATTCATATATTAACAAAATACTGACATCCAGCCCGTCGGGGAACATTTTCCGAACAGCACTCTATGAATAGTCTAGCTTTTATTTTCTGATTAAAGTTCATTTTCGAGCTTTCGTATTCAGAAATTATCAGACAAGTTGAAATACAATTGCGTCTGCACTCCACTAAAACAATGCTATCTGATCTTTCGATTGTAAATTAAAACAAAACGACAATACTTACTGCGAGTGCATAATTTATTACAAGGGACAATAAATCCTTATTCGTTTCAAATATTTTAAGAACAAGGGTTTGCAAATTTGCGTTCTCCAGTCGACGCTAGAACGAGAGAGCATTACTTTGCAATGCAGTGACATTTTTCTTTATGAACTCTCCCGCCCTGTTTTTATTAATTCTTGCTACCCGGTCCCAAATAAAAGCTTTAAAGAAAATGTTTTCATAATTTAAACCAGTTTATATTCAGATTTATTTTCGACTTCGCGACACGTCGTATTGTTAGTTGTTCAACGAACGTTACTTCCCCAAATAAAATAATTATGTTAGGTTTTACTTTTTACTTACTTCTCCTTTTTCATCTTTTTACGGATCGAGGAACATCCGAGTTAAGTATGTGTGCATTTGCTCATTATAATATGTAGATTTTGAAACTGCATGATTACTACATTAACTCATTTGTATTTCACCGCAACATATTTACAGTTACAGCAAAGCATTTGATGTTGTGTAATAATATTATTGTGCGAATACCAGCGCCACAAGCCGTTGTAATTATGGCAAATGACCCTCAGGATAGTTTAGGGGCTGTGGCGGTTTACGAAAGGTTCATTCTTGTAATGGATATCTTTGGGTTGCAGCCCCGTGCAAATATAAGGGTGGTGAAACATTGGTATTTTTGTACACGTGTGTATTATTGAACGCAGTTTGGAGTATAATGTCTAAAACATAAAAGGTTTTGTAAACTTGATTTACAATAATCACATAGTGCGAATATGACCCTTGCTATTTACTGTTAAATGATTTTATTTATATATAAACAATACAACAACCCCAGCCAGTAAGAAAACCTTGATGCAACAAACATTTATGAGCTAAAAATGCGCTGTTAAAACACGCATAATTATACCAAAAATAACCGCTTTGTTTTATAAAACAAAATTTCAGCAGTTACAAAGGCACGTTATTGCATCGTTACACCAATTTTATTATTATATCTTTTGGAAGCTAATCAATTTGCATCTGTATACGTGTCAGACTTAATGACCGAAAAAGCCCATTGAATGAAAAAACCGCTCCGAAATCGTTGTTATATGAATGAGGGTCATGAACCTAAATTCAATTTGTGATATATTTGTACAGAACTGCGTAATTTTATGTTTTAAGCCACACTTTGTTGTAATATGTCGTTATACAGACGTGAAAGAGAGAATCGAAGTTGCAAGACATGTCCGCATTTGCTTCGATATTAAGAATGTTAGGGTAGACCAAAGTAGTTATTAAATAGTTTGAGTTTTGTTTTCATGTAATCATTTCCATTCGCCACGGTTTCCCCAGTGGTTCTTCGTGTCTTGTGTGCATAGAGTAATCTATACTAATATTATAAAGCTGAAGAGTTTGTTTGAACGCGCTAATCTCAGGAACTACTGGTCCGATTTGAAAATTTATTTCAGTGTTAGATAGCTCATTTATCGAGGAAGGCTATAGGTTACTTTTTATCCCGGAAAGGGAAGTAGTTCTCACGGGATGCGGGTGAAACCGCTGGCAGAAACTAGTATCTTATAACCACTAACAACTCCATCTATGTTTATAATACCAACTTCTATCTAAATTAATTCCACCACTTTACTATTTCAGCATAAAACAAACAAAGAGATCTCACATTCGTATTTAAAACACAAGTTAAGTTTTAAAAGTCTGTTTAATCTAGAACCGCACGAGCGTAACAAACTTATTTATACAAAAATAAATATTGTCAGTCTTCACAAATTAGTGTTATGAAATTTGTTAAAAGTTGTGAATTCTTGTGATTGAGTTTAACAGGATATTGTTGGCTGATTCGGTTTGATTGTTGAAGCAATTTGTTTCTTCGATGCCAGGAGAATGATTATAAAATTGATTAGACCACGAAGTTTGGTAGCAATTTCGAAATGCCCAGAATAGGTAGCGTCGGCTTTTTCGAAAAGGTCGCGTTTAATTTGCTTTTTCAGGTCAAGAGTGAGGATAAAATAACGTTTTCTAGGTATGCCAGTACCTATTAAAATTATGATAATTCTGTTAACTGAATTATTCTGTTAAATATTGGAACATTTTTACCAAACTTTCTTCGAAAATCAATGGTCATTTGGCGTAAAATTCGTTGTTTTACCATGAACTACAATTTAAGTAATTCGATCAAAGTTTTAACATTACAAAATTTTTTTTTGATATTTTTTAGGTAGGTATCACTTCCATAATTTTGACCTTTTATTCAGCTATCTCTAAAGATATGACTATTAAACTTGAACTTGCATTGAACTGGACGCATAATATTCATATATATGATACCACTATATCCTATACAAAATCAACAGTTCACAAGTTTTCTTTAATTACAACTGAGTACCAAAATATCATAACTACGGTCCAGTTTTAGTTCTCAAGTTATAACTTAGTGTCGAACCGTACTACTTGGCCGTAACTTCCACATCTTATTTATATAAATGTTCTATTTTAATTAAGTTTTCTACCGACTTAACTTTGAATATTAACTAGTTCTTTCGCTCTGTTTTTCTTGAGCTGCATTCAGCCAATAAACTTAATTCATATGAATTTAAAATGTTACCATCTGTTTGTTGGTTTATCGCTGTGTTTGTTAAAACTTAGCTTTATGAAATCTTCTTTTATAAAGCGTCTACAGTATTCATCGTTTTGATTTGCTGTTGACAACTTACAGGATTTAATCAACTTTAGTCTAATTTGTATTAGTACCCTAGGAATTACATATTTCAAATCTTGCCAATAGATTCAAGTATGATTCCTCAACGGTATCAAGTAAAACAATGAAACTTGCAGGATCTACATGAAGAGACTTCTCATTTCGCGATAAAATCATAAATTACCCTGATTTATTGCTTTATATAAACGTATTAAATTCAAGAGCGACGATAGTTGTAAAATTACTGAGGTATAACGTTCCCCTAACTCGTCTCGACAGAAATAATACCGAGTGCCGAGTGCCGAGGCCGAAGACGAATTGATTCGACAACTTAATGACTCATTCAAGAAGTCATAAAGTCGGCGGCATCTCACTGCTTAATATACCGGCGTTGCAAGAAACAATTAGACAAGCGGCACAATCATCCTAGGTGGTGGGGAGGAGCTTTGAACCAAGTGGAGGAGGCATTATTTGGCAAACATATTAAGTTTTGAATGAGATAATTATGAAGAGACGTTTTGTAATCGAAATATTTCATTCACAAAAACAATAAACGTAGCTCAATATAGCAGCTACTACGCCGTAGTTACTACGACGTAGCATGATGCTACGATGATTACGCTCTTTGAACAATTTTATGCTTTGATTGTAATTATTTTAGTCAAGTAAGCGAATTCTAGCTGAAGTTTCCTACAACACTTTTAGTGTTCTATTGCAATATTAGATTTAATGACATATTCTCAAAGTTAAGTATACACGAAGACTGACTGAGAAAAATTAACGAGACAATAGTCGAAGTTAAGAGCCAAAATTACAGAAATGGTCCTATTTCATCTGTCCTGAGGAAATGATATTACATAGAACCATATGGAAGTACATTACGGGAATGCGCGAATATGAATTGACCGTAGAACCCATGAGTCGTTAATTACCGTTATGCTTTGCAAACTTACCACATATGAGTTTGAAATTATTTGTCAAGCCACTCTTTACAAAAAAAAACGTTTTATTTATCTTCGTAGCTCTTGGTGCGGTGGCAACGTGTCGAATGGCGTGTAATACTGCCAGCATAAATCGTGGAGACACGGTGACGAGAAGGCGCACTTACACGCGGAATGAGACACATATACGCTCTGCGCCTCGCAAGCGCTAAAATTTCCTTTTAATTGTCCCGCCGTGAACGTACGACGTACCCTGTTACCTAATATGGATAGGTGTTGCCATTCGTATAATTCTATTTAGGGGCACACTGTTTTATGTGATAATTTATTTTATAATTTTTGACTTGGTAACATTTGAATGATTTAACACCCTCTAATATGGCCATTTGTTATCGTTTTAGTGGTAAAAAAAATAATCTGACTTTGTTTTAAGGGATTCAACAATAAATCAGCTGTATTCATTTAGTTAAGTATGAAGATAATAAGTAAAACCACAAGCAGGAAGAAATTAAAACACGAATAAACTATTTGAGTAAATCAGCGATATTTAAAATATTCTGTTTAATATAATAATTGCGCTTTTAGCGAGCTTGTTTGTTCATATTAATTGCCAATATTATTAATATTTTAGCTCAGTTCAATTCGAACCGCGTCATCATTATAATTAGTAAATAAGTTCACTCGATACATAAATCAATGAAAATTACAGTGCCTACAATTAAATTTAAATTATTATTCATTATGCAAATGGAAAATAACCACTTATACTGAAATTGGTTCTCATATCTTTTTGGTCTTTTGAATTGCATACTACTAGAACAAGTATTCCGAATATAAAGACTTATTTTAAATATCAATATTCATAATGATTGATAACTATTATTTAGTTGAGGATGACGATGATGATTTTCAGCTTTCATTTATTTTAAAGTCTTTAAAAAGAAGCTTATGCCTGGGTGTCCTTCGACACTAAATCATTAGCCTAACTCCCAACTACTCAACGCCCATCACTCACTTCACTATAACTCCAATATCAATTAACACCAACTAAAAGCGACACTTTACCACTACTTTTATGAGCACTTTGTATTTAAACTGCTACAGTTACGACTATAACGCACTACAACAGTCTTGCACAATATTCAAATGAAATTGCATCTTTGCCAAAACTAGCGAGAGAATAGCGTCGCTTACATTAATACACAATACAGTGTCTGACCCTTCTTGTAGCTTACCTCTTTGTTTTTATAGGTTGTTGAATAAGCATTAACTAAATAATTTGAGGGCCAGGTAGGTACAAATTGCGGTACGTTTAGCGAACCTTCCCGTTGCCATGGAAACGATATTAGTGTGCCCCAGTGCAATTAGAAGTACGTGTGTATAGATTTTAGATTTGGCCTTTGCAGTTGTATTAATTTAGTTTGGAATTATATGTTAGTCGTGGACTTTGGAGGTTTGAATAAGTAGAAGATGATTAGGTGTATATGAGAAGCATTTAAACTGACTCACCGTACATAATAATTATTATCTAACTATACTATTTACATAATAAATACTGCTAAATACATCTACATCTAATATTATTATCATTTGATACTGGCAATTGTCAAAGTAGTAAAACGTATGCAGATGAACTGAAACTTGAACTAGTCTATGTATTAGCAACACTAACATTGATACATGGTTTTGAAGCAACTTAATTACATATACGTATAGATACAAACGTACAAGTAATACATATTTTAATGATTGCTAGGCATGTATCAGAATGCTCAAAGTATTAATAAAGTAAACTATCCATGAATATCTTTTCACATTTTTGTTAATGAATCAGAATATTGCTCGAATCTTTTAACGATGTATCAGTTGACACGCTCTGAGGGCTCAACTTTCATGCGAAATTGGGCATCCTCCTTTATGCAGAAAGCACGAACAACTGAATACTACCTATCTGTTCAAAAATGTTTTTTTTTTTTCTCACAAAGTGCACTCGCCAATTATGATTTCTGCCATTCCCGTTCGCTGTTCACTTCTTTTGTAAGAATAGATGAGATAAGTTGTGCCTTTGCTAAAAACAATGAAATATGTTGCAGTTCTTTAATGAATGGGTTTTGAAATCATAATGACCAAACGTATAAATGACTGTCAATTCGATTGAAACTGATGTAATCACAAAATTCTGCTAATTACGTTTCATAAAACGCATAATGTCAATTCATGCTTTTCACCTAAAATGTCAACGCATTTAAGCTACAAATATCAATTCACTTTGCTAATGACACCGGGTACTTATTAATGCATCAAATCGAATCAAAGCAAATGAATGCTTTCCTCTATTTTGGTGTGCCAAATATACACAGGGCGCCCTGAAATTATATTGCTAATAGTCGACATGCGATGGCCGGGCTCAGGCAGAGCTGGCCTAGGTATTCAGCAGTGTGGGCTATAGGCTCACATCAATAGCAAATGCAATTAGTTTGAGTGCACCGTTTTTGATGTAGTGGCCGAGTGCCGACAGACACGCTCGTGTGTGAGTCGAGAGCTATCCGATATAAATAATCCACAACGTTAATCGTACATACGTGTAGTTGATTTAAAGCTGAACAAAATTGGTTGTCTGACTCTCTGAGTTGTGGTCGCGTTATCCCCGGCTCACTCGCGCGGAAATACTAACATATTCCTAATTAAATTGTTATGTACATAATTTTGTTGGGTTTGTGAGGTTTTAGAGAATTTATATTGTTCTAGTTACTTGATATTATTTATCAACATCAGTACGTATTGCAGTAGGAATTTAGATTTGTTGATGATATGCATGACTTATTTAGGCACGTCAAAACCATCAAATAGTCTACACTAAATAATGACGGTTCTTTAAAATATATCCGCTACAAGTTTTTTCAATTGCTACAAACAATAATTGACTGTTTACGGCCCTCGAATTTTTCAACTTAGATTAAAGAGACAGAAAAAATATGCCGCGCTTAATTGGCACGCTGTTGAGCTGTTCATCAAGTCTGGTTTTAATTCTATTAATTAACAAGGCGTCAGTGGAGTCGAGAGTTATGTTGAAAAGCAAAATATTTGCACGCTGAAAATCTGTCGATGTATGCACGTTGATTTACGATTTCATTAGTTTGGTGCGTCGACGAGACAGAAACAATACATGCGTTTACTGATTGCGACGATTATGTGAATGCGAGTAGTAACTCCGCCTGATAATGTACTGCTATTTTGCTACAAAGAGATTGGGTGAAAACGAGGTGTGCACCAATTTGAGCGTATTACGAGAATACTAACAGATTAGACGAGTAATGAATGGGTGATGTGAATTAGCGAGTTCTCAATTGAATTAGGATTTGATAAATTCGGTGTGCTGAGGTTTATTGATTAGCGCAGTCAAGTTGCTCTTAGTACTGCAATTATCTGATTTACGAATAGTTGATATTGTAGACAGTTAAATATATTTAACTATGCTTATGTCTGCGTCATATCGACATACAAAGAGGTTTTCAAAATAATTAGCTCCGTAATTACAATTCACCTCTGTTAAAAAGTTTCGATTGTTACAAAAACGCGCTTCAAATGAAGTATGAGGTCCAATAATAACGTTTATCACTTTATTACCAGTTCTGGAGTTCGTCCAAGAAGAAAAATAAGTTTCCTTAAACCTTAAGTCGTGCCAACAAAACTGTTGTTATTTGGGTGTTTAATCTAACGTACCGTGTTTACTTATTCATGTATTTTATGACTATACTTCGCTTATTAAAATGTTGTTTACTTTCTTAGAATTAATCTTGAAAATTAAAAAACGTGGTTAGGTCAGACACAGTTAAAATGATTTTTTGGAAAATAAGAAAGTACCTAAGCTTCTATTGGCCTTTAGAGAACCATCTGCTTACTGTTCTACTTCATTCAGGATATCAAAATTCAATTCCAATTTACCCTTATAAAAATGCCGATTAAAAAACCTACCCATAACTCATTCTCTTGCCAAATAATAATTTAGACAATATTCGTATTGTAGATTGATTGCATTTTCCACATGCGTCATCGCATAGAAAATATTGCGAATGGGTAATTGGATATACGCCATGCGTCGGCCGCACTCGACGCCCGCTCGCGCCTGCCGCTGACGGCTCGTGACAAATAATATGACGCACGATGAATACTTGCACCTATTGGCTTAAATGCAATTTCATATCGAGCACTTACGCCAATATGTTTTTCGAATGTTATTGGACGAAACAATATTGCTTATCTACCCTCCGGGAAAATGATGATCGATTATTGCGGAGGAGACAACGAGATACCTACCTAAGTGATGAAATTGAATAACTACAGAGAAGAGCTTATCCATTATGTTACGTTAAAACAACGCGAGACTTTCTTTGTAAACGCTGTTCGGTATTTGTCATGTGCCATGGAGAGACAAGGGGCACGAAAAAACGGAATAGATTTATTTTTGCAATGTTCCGCTTGTGTGCCGTACAGATCGTTTTAAGAGCGCTATTACAAAATCGAATCGCTCAGGTTTAGGTAAATTAGACGATAGCCGGCAGCACTTGCGCGCGTGTGCGTCTAGTGAAATACGCAACGCACACCTGCGGACCGCCACGCGGCGCAAACAAACTTGAGACTTTGCCACTTTTATTTTCGAAATAGTTTATTGGTTTTATAGTTTATGAAATATTATTTGTACCGATGAATTTTATAACCTAGAATAGCTCGATTGAGTTACAATAAACAAATAATCGTTTACAATTTTTAAATTATTTAATCGACAACCAAACTTTTCACCATGTTTATCAATTAGGTATTAGTAATTGATTTATAAAAAACTAAAATCTATAATTCGTCTTCCATGTATTGTATCTTCATTTTCCTGCAACAATAAAAACTAGGAATGTAAATAGTTTATTAAAACAAATATGTCTGTTGCGAGTGACAAAAAAATACTTACCATATTATTTGTACTGGTATCCGATTGAGTCTGATAATCTGAATTAAATATGCTTTCATTATCCTGCAAGAATCAAAGATATCCAATAATATTATTATGCGACAGCGAAACTAACGACGATGACATTTACGTACATATTTCTATATAACCAACATCAAAAAAAGACAACCCAATCTATAACATTTTCACATTAGAATATCATGGGTTAATACTTGTGTATATTACATTTCAATCAGATCATTATAACTAATTAATAAAATAAAAACTCACTAGTATCAAAACGAGTTCGTTGCGCAGGTTGCGCTATATTTTTCGAGCTCCGGCGAGTTTGCGCGGCGCAACAGCGAGCGATACGTCCTCCCTCGATAAGCGCTTGGCGCTGACTAAAGTTGAACACCGCGCGTCACAAGATTTATATTGATTTTTGCATTGCAAACAAAAATTATTTTAAAATATTGTTTTACTTTTAAATAGACCAATTTTTTTTTTCAAGCTTTATAACAATACCACCTTAATTATTAAATATGTTTTATTTGAATTTGGATTATACTTTCATAGATAAAAAATATAGTTTTGTACGGAAAATTGTCAGTAACTCTCAGTTTTATAGAATTATTTTTGGTGTATTACTGTATGAATTGTAATAAATTGGTGTAAGCAAGCACAAGTACAAGATATAGTTGTATCTTGAACATTTTTATAAATGGTTAAATTGCTTTATCCTCGTAGTACTGAAGCATCAAAAGATTCCCAAAAGCAACATTTTATGAAACATCCTTTGCAGAGACAAAGATTTTACTGATGTACGTGGACAAATTAAAATATTTATTGAAAACAGACCCAAGATAAATGATCAAACTTTCTTAATCTTATTTTTGTTTTTTTTTTGTGACTATATCCAAAGCATAATGACGCATCAAAACTCGTATAAAACTCGAAAATTTGTGATAGCCCTCTTAAAAGATAAACACAGTGGCATGCGCGAGATAAAAATAGATCAAATGCAGCTCTCAAACAGAAAAGCCACTCTGCTAGCCAAGTTACATTATGTGGTAGATATGCACTTGCTCGTTTTGGGAAGTATCGTACTTACTTTATGGAGGTATTCACAAGATTGTGAAATAGATTTAACAAGGTACCTACGTAATTTCATATACAACTGCTCGCGGAGATAAATAATTTTAACCTGAGGACTACTTAGTTATCTGTGCGTACATTAAAAGTTACTAACAAGTTCCAATGTCCTAATTTAAAAAAAAAAAAAAAAAACAATATAATCTATTAATAAATCAGGAAAAAAACACTTTGTACTTCAAAAATATTTTGTTTAAATATTATTGGAAAACTATAACCTGATCCACGAAACTACAGTGTAGTAAAATAGGGAAAAATCAGTGTAAAAACCACTGCGCTCCACGAAGCCGACAATAGCTTTTACAATCGCCGTGAACCATGTGTTTTGTTTTAATTCAATTGGAAAAATATCACCTATGTTCCTATTTATTATACCTTCCTACACAGACTTGTTATATATAGAACTATGATCAGAATCAGTAAAGAGAATAGAGTGTTTAGTTTCTTTAAATCAAATACGGTATGGCATTGCAGCCTTGGAATATTACAATTTAAAGTATGATAAAATGTAAGTAAATATGGCAATGCCCTTTAAGTAGGTACTTATTTTAATATTCCGTTTATGAAATATGTAATTAACTTAGTTGCCTGTGAGTTCTCTGTTCAGAAGTAGGAGTATAGTGCAGTCAGTCTCTGCTTGGACTAGACGAAAACCAACTTTCTGTAGAATGCCAGTTTTTAATATTCGCTAATATTTTATTATCGCTGCCTGGTGCTGTAAGAAGCTTTCGAATATACCAAGAGTATTGAAGTCAGCAAAATTCTGAAACTTTTAGGTACACGAAAAATATTCACATTATCATTACTCCGAAAACCTCGTCAAGAAACCAGATTTTAGTTCAACGATGTTATCAGTATCACGACGAGAAATGAGGTCGCTAAGAGTAAACCTCTTTACTAAGCATGCGATCTCGCGATACGCTAATAACATTACTATTTAAATAGTGCTGAGAAAATAGGTTGGTACACTCCGAGTTCCTTCATCCAGTGTGTCGCTATCACACCGTTACGAAAATAGTTCTCCCACACTTAAGGCGAGGTGAGGCGGAGACGATTGAATCGTATATTCGCGAGCTTCGGCAATGCGACCCCGGTTCCTTTGCGAGACTTCCAACTCGATTTCGAAATTCGGATATTATACAGGTTAGTTGGTCCAACTATGTGGAACGTATTTTTAAACTGAGTGTTCCTGAGAATACATTGGAACGAATTTCGCTATTGAAAAATGAATTGAGATCAGCTAGGACAGTCTACTTGGACATGGCGATTTTATTGATAATTTTCCTCTCAAAAAATGTTTAGTTAAGAATGCATCGCTATGCAGTTTTATTAAGATACAAACGCAAACAACACAGGCCTTACGCTCATGGATAGATTGGACACTGACGTCACTACAAAGCCATTCAATTTTTCCCCACCAAACAGAAGCTAGTATAAAGTTGATTACCGTGCGAGCCGGCCCAGTTTACAGAAGCGCGTTTTTTTGTGAAGGCCCTTTATCGCGGACACTTTACCCGCGACCACTGTGGGTAGTTGAATAGTGCTTCAACGTTTTATTTTTCAAGCTCGCACAGTAAAATGTTTTGAAAGGACCGATTTCACTTTACGTCGGCGGTACCCCGCCCGCATGTCTCCGACTACCATTGTAAAAGCAACTACAATCGCGCATTATTGTTTCGACGTCGTACCTGCACCTTTTTATTTCAGTTTTCATGCAAAACCGTATCTTTACACGGCTGAGTTATGGTGATGAAATTAAAATGGAGCTTTTAGTCGAACGTTTTGTTCGTATCGTCAAAACGATATCCTAGTAACTACACTTTTGTTGAGTATATTATTTTAAGGCAGTTTTCATCTCGGAAATGGATAGCGTGCATATATTTCTGCTTATTTCCTGGTGTCTAACATGTCGTTCACTTCTTTTTGGTGTATTGAATTTATATAAAACGCAATATCTGAAAGTAGTTGAGGACAGTAAGCTAATGTTAGAGTAAAATAGATGCCTCGTTAGTAGGCATTTTCTGTTGTCCATTAAGAAGTGCATAAGCTAACCACTTCCTTACTTAATACAGCCATACCCATAAAAAGCAATATCATTATTTCGAATGAAGTAGGAAGAAATCGTGGTATTTTAATTGAATTCTTAAGATATATTTTATTCACCTATTTCTCCTATTCAAAATGGCTTCGGCGTCAAGTGAATCACTTTTAACGGCTGCATTAAAGAGCGGGATTCATTCCGCAATATGCGTAACGCTCCAATTTATGCAGATTAAAGGAGCTGTAACTAAACGCAGAGAGTCGGGTGTAAACTGAGGGGATATTTTCTCATGTTCGACGGATTAAATTGAGTAAGCCTAGGCTATAGAGGCTCCATTACATAATTCCAAGTTGCGAGCATTCCCGGTTATTCGTATTATCTGACTAATTTCCCAACAATAAGAACGAATTCTCCCCTTTCTTTTGCACAATACTCAATTGAGTAATTATCGCACGAATTGCTGGAAACTCGATAAATACTCGTTGCAGTAACAATCAGTGAAAAACTCATTTCGGTGGAAAACAAAGGAGCGTATCAGCTGCCTATCAAACCATTTATGCCGTAAGTCATTGAATAAAATGCTCATACCAGAATCAATTTAAATACTAACGACAAAAGGGTTGCTTTTGAGGGGAACGAATGTTGTCGAATGGTTAGTCGAAAAGGCTATTTCGTTTGTAGTGTCGCCAAATAATCTGGCGCTAGTTTGATGTGATGAAAAGCCATTTATTTGCACGATGAAACGTTTGAATTGAACTTGAAATAATGTTTGATTTGAGATTAAAAATTCTTCGAGGGCTTTTTAAATATGTATTAATTGCAATTCAATTAAAATGCTATAAAACAACTTCAACAGACCTTCAGAAAACGCAAAACATAAAAACAGATTATTATCAATACAGAACAATTTGTCCGTGTGTATTATTCGTAGTACGTGTCGCAGACGACTGCGGTCCACCACACGATGCTTGTTTGTGTTTGTAATTAACAATGTCAGATCGACTTGCTCTTCATCGCTTCATCTAATAAAAGTTGAAAGGACACTATCAATACAATATCAATAAAAAATTGTGATATGTAATTACGCAAGTAATTCATAGTACTTAACCAGGCGGAACTTAAACTTTTGTTTTTAGTCAATTAATTAACACAGTTTTGAAACAGATTATTTTTTTCTGAAAAAACCAACATCCAGAAGTAAGTTAGTTGTGGATATAATAGAGTTGTAGATAAATAATAGTTTTCATGGTATTTTTCTTTACCACCCACCATATTTTCCTCTATAACGTCTTCTACTTCTATATTTTTTCCTAATTCTTTAATTTCTCTGTCACTCTTACCGTACTTTCATCTATGTACATTGTACATACATCAAAAAGACAAATTCTCTAACCAAATACCATCACCAAGGCACACAAAATACCATCATCTTTTCGCAACACTATATGGTATCTAAGTATTTGATTGTTGGTGTGCGTTAGACTGGAGCTACACTGCAAATCATTAGCAGGATAGAGACGGCTGCGGCGGACCACACTCGCTGTTTGCATTTGTAATTAATACACTGTTTGTACTTCTGATTTACGATACCGTCCGTTGTGCACTCCTAATGTGTTAATAGCTTAGAAAATTAACATTTAAATTTATATGCGGAAATCTGATACTGATTGCTGTATCTTTATTGATTTATGCTGATATTTTAAAATGGTACAAAGTTTCAGGTCAGCCATTACATTCAATGTTATTTTGAAACGTAATACCTTACATTCTTTATACCAATTCATTTCTGAAGGTGTGCTGAAAAGAGTCTTTTTTTTTAACGACGTCAAAAATCATCAAACGACCCCTCCCGCTGTGGGTTAGCAGCGGTGAGGGAGCATCAGACTCTTACTGACTAAAAACCGTCGTGTTCCGTCATAGGCCTTTTATGTACCAGGGCCGCGGTATCTCTTTCGAAAAACTCGCAGCCTCTGAAAAGAGTCTTAAACTATAAAATATGAAAAAAAATATATGTTGTTTTTATAATTACCATTTTATAGCTATAAATATTTACATTTGCAAACATTTCGTCCGCAGTACATGGTATGATTAAAATTTACTATGTAGATTCCCCATACGCTTAACACAAAGTAAGGTTAGTGAGAATTCAAACTTAAATACGCTGCGCTGTGGAATGCTAACTTTCGTTGATTCAAGCTGAATACATTTATTTCAAATGTGTATATTAAACAGGAAAATATCAAAAGGGTGAGGGCTCTGTGTTTTTGATATTTACGTGTTTATAAAAAGCTGTGATTATTATTAGTGATTGATCTGATAGAAAATATCGATCAAAATATCGAAGAGAATCAAATGGAATGGAAAAATAGGAAAGCTACCAAAGTCACGTAAATACAATCATGTGATTCCAAGTATTTCATGTAGAATTTAATGAAAGAATAAAAATATAAGTTGGTACCTCTTTTAAAACTGACTTTGTTACTTTATGTGGACAATTGCAATAAAAGTACACATGCAAACATTCTACTGTCTAATTAAATATTTCACAATAAAATACAATTAACATACATAATTAATCTTTGAGATACAATGGAATATGTGAGATATGTTACGTATAGCGTAACATATCTGGGAATTATACGAGATATTGTTATGATATCAGTACAAACAACTTTGATACTTAACGCAGTATATAAAGGGTTTGTCGGATGACGTCACTAAAGTTCCGTGCCCGCTTCGTATAATAAAGAAAACCACAAGAAAATTGAAGTCGTGGTTAAGTTATAAGTGAACAAATGTACGTGCAGACCTGGTTTTATAAGTGAGTTACTTAGTACATTATGTTCCTGTGATATCGCTGGAGCAGTGTCTGGGTTGCTTATGAGTGTCGGTATGTTTCGTGCACTGACATGTGTAAGTTTAGGAACTTTCTATACTTGCTGTGAATGGTACATGTTTGTTAAGCAAACATTAAGGAGTTTTTACACGCTGTTACAAGTATTATGGTTTTGTGATACCTATCTATTGGAAGAATGTTATTATTTTTAAAGGTTTCGTGAAGTTCTGTTTACGTAAATCCTTTTCACCTACGAGTGATTCCTGTTTATCTTCACCTACCATGGCACAATTTTTGGAGAAAATCACATCACATAACAAAACACTGCCAAAGAATGCCATACAGAACGAGTCCTAGGGGTGTGTCTTGCTCATTTTCGTTTCGTGAAAAATTGTGAGGCCTCATACCCCGGGTCCCTAAGTCAGCGATGCGGCCCCCTGTACTTGGGCGTGGTGTCAGTTCGACGTACAATTTGCATTTTTAGCGAAAGTACGACGCACGTCCCGTGCAGACGGATTGTGCGGGAGACGAATGATCTTGAGACGTGGATCGACAACGATGTTTACGAGATTTTTTTAAATATCGTTTGACGGCTGGGTTGGGAGGCTGTTTAATTTTGTGGTGGTGTGAATGGGTAGGTAAAAGTTTGTGACTTTAAGTTTAAAATTGAATTAATTATTCAACTAAGTTTGACATTTAAGTTATTATTCGATGACATTATGTGACCATAATATAGTTTGTACTTAGATATATTTCATGATTTTAGTTGTAACAATTTTAAAAGAAAACTGAATAAACAAGGAAAACACATACATTCAAAAGATCTTTAATATTCAATTTTGGTAAAATAATACAGCTACATTTCCTCTTGGTTGGAGTACTAAAATTTAAAATAATATTATTTCATCTCACGTTGTTTAAAAGCAATAAAAATCCAAAAACTTCGTTTAGCTGGCAAAGTTGAGCTTTGCTTCGGCTTGGAGCGAGTCAAGTGAACGCACCCGACCCAACAAGGAATAGGCGTGTGCGGAATGCATAATCAAGCAGGAGATTAAAAACTACAAAACCTTGTCAATAACAGCCTTCTCACACTGTTGCGGCTCATTGAGAACACCCCTCATCCCTAGCTTTGTATAGTATTATAGAACACCACGAATTAAAGAAATGTTATAGGATATTCTTTTAGTGTTTCGGTCGGTATTAGTTAACTATCGCCCTTAAAATGAGAAGTTCTTTCTTAAGCCACTTTGTTGCTACACAGGTCCATAAATATTGATCTTCGACAAGTGATAGAAATTGATATTTATGTTATCCCTATTCATTGATACTATGTACATTCAAAAATAGCATTTCATTCCACGTTTCATATTTATCGTTTAGCGTTCGTATGAATGCTAATTCGATTGGATATCACGCCGATATATTTTAGAACTATCAGTTATTTTTGCTATCAGACTGTCCCGATAATTTCTTAGTCCTTAATCCCAATTTAACTTGTCTTAAATGCTAGATATCGAAGTGAGGTTCAAGCTCGTTCATATTTTTCTGCGATAAAGAAAGAAAGTCTCGGGTATTTTGATCTTATGAATTTATAATCTGCTGGCCGGCAAAAAACGTCCAGAAATAGAAGTCCGCTTCGAAACCATTAACGTAAGTGCATGGTTCCTGTATCGGGCCATCTCTCTTAGTCGATATTATGATATGAAACTTCAAGTGCTCGGCTTCACACTTCGCTACTAATATACCTTATTGTTTCATTATACCTATTTGGTAAATTGGGAGTTTTATAATTATTATACCTTGTCATTTATTTATTTTGTATAAATTTTATCTTGTTTGTCAATTTTTTTTATCCTCGGAAATAGAGGAATTTTTGAAAATAACTGAAAATAATGTTGACTATGCATAATTATAAAATTACAATATTGCCTCACGAATAGAATACTTGAGGTACCTATTTTAGCTAGCCGGAGGTAGCAAAACTATTCAACTGAAAACAGTCTCAACGTGCCTGAAGTGCGGAACGGCAAAATTAATGACAATTGGGTCGTTTCTTTTTCCGAATAAACACGGTATATGTACACTTATTTGCTGGGGCAATATAATAAGCATTTTTCAAGCGGGCCGTCGTCTCAGGTGTTCCCGCATCTACATATTGAAACGAGTGTGATCAGAATCGAGATGCAGTTTTATTGTCACTCCCGCCGAGTAAAGCTATGAAATTTTATTGCTTTCTTTAAAATTTTCACGGAATTCACACACGTTACAACCGTGCAAACGTACCAGCAATAACTATCGTATCGGGCGGAGGAGATGCTTTACAAAATGACTTCTTTGACACCAAATATGACAGTGTACATGAAACAAAATATGTGGAATTTATGATGTTCTCGCATGCGACTAGGGATGTAGGTACGTAAAACCATATTTTACACGTTGTCGTTGACGATTGAAGTTTACTGGAGTTGAAGTCATTTAATTTTATGTTTGGGAAGGAAGATTTTTTAAAACCTTACGGCTTACGAAAGTGGTGTCTGAAATACTAAGATCGTCATAGTTAGGTTTATACCGCATTATTTTTTTATTGCTCATTTGATTCTTGTAAACTTTGTTGAAACGTCAGCTGTTATTTGTATATAATTTGCTCATTCATCATTTTTTTTAAGTTACTAAGAACAGAAATCTCTTAAACTTACAACACCGAATAACATGACATAATTAAATCACAAACAAACAAATACAATCTCATTATTAATACGACGTCACCCAGCGAATAAATCCCAAATTCGATCATGTTTCATGTACAATATTAACCCGCGAACGTAAGAGGAAATGAGCGTCTGTATCTAAGGATTCACACGCGAATGGGCGAAGCTGCAGATTGTTAGGCAATGTGGCGTTACTAACGCACCTAATGTCGTATGAAAGGGGCGCTATTGCTTTATCTCAATCGCGGATTCGTGTGTCGTGGCCTTTAGGGCGCAGAATGATTAGTGGCGGGACGCGTGACTTTTGATCTATTAACACGGCTTATGATTTTGGTGAGAGGTGATGTTTGTTTGTATGGAGTGGATACGTCGTTTAGGTTGAATATTCTTGTGTGATTGTTTTTGCTAAATATTTGAGATGGCTGACCACAGTGAAATCTCCACGTAGTTTTTCTTGCCTTGGGTATTAAATCTACTTACTGTTTCTAAATCTTCTACATCAGCAACAAATTGATCCTGAAACATACAGCAATTTATATTAAAACCATATTTACACAGGTACCAAAAATATCAACCCTTTACATCCCCGAGATATTTCCAACCGTTAATCTACGAACCGTGTTCCACAAACCTCTGAATAAATCAACACTATTTAAAAGCGTAATCATTTACAAAAGTGATATAGTAGCTAATATGAATATTGGTGCAAACACGATGCATCAATTAAGTAATCTTTGACCAGGGAGGCCGGCCCGACGGCCATACATCAATCAGCCTTGTCTGCGTGACGAGCCTGCAATCAAATAAAATTTAACTCAAAAGCCGTAAGCTCTCGTATATAAGCTGTTTATTACGTCCATGTAGTGTACGTTTTGTTGTTATGCTCTTATTCGAATGAAAATCTCTTGTAGTTGGTTTTATAGATATCTTTCAGGGCTCTGCTTGTGTCAAAAATAATTATGATAAGGTAGTAATGACCAGTGGAAAAGCTATTTAAGTAATGAAATCAATGTTATATATTTTTAGCCGAATCAGTCTACTTAAATAAAACTGTTGTTAATTCAAGCTATCGACTATGAGATACGACATTATTGATCTTATACGAAAGGACTAATTTGCAGTAAAATTATGTTTATTTTTGCAGCAGAAACAGATCAAACAATCTACATCTAAAATAATGTATTCTTACGAGCATTCCTTTGTGCTAATGGCAAGCTTAGGTTATTAAAACCTCTGTGTATGGTTCATTTGTTTGAAACAATATACGGAAAGGCCGCGAGCGAGGACAACGGACATCCTTCTAATCAAGTACCTTGGATCTAACTACCGTGATTGTTCGCAAAGGTACCGGTCCCTTTAACTTAATACCCCATAGTTAACATATTCACTTTCACATGTTACTTTAAACTTTAAGTTACCTGGCTTTGTTTTTGAACAGAAGTTTGAGGTTCAGTTATAATAAGTTTGAATTTAACTTAAAGTACGTGTAACAAATTGGGGCGTATTTTGCAACCTGATTGAAAATTTTGACGAAACTTGAGTTAGAGTTGCCATAGGTTTCTATGACAATCTGCAAAGGATGGCAAAGTTAATATATTATCCTGCTAAGGCCCGTGTAGTATGTCATACTTTAGGGTTGTGATCCATGTTTTGCGGTAAACCGTAACTGTATGTAAGAAAAGATGTTGAGGATCTCGTCATATAATTAAAATGGTATGTAAAGCATTTGATATCGAATATGTATGTATGCTTGTACTGCTTGTACATAGTTTAGAGTAAATTGATTTCAAGCCCCTATGTATCGTGCATACCTGCCAGTGTCGAAGAAAGGTAATGTTTTTACAATATCATGTAGAAAATGGTGCGTACACAAATTGATTGCCTCATATTTCGGTCGTGTCTCTATATAACAACGGAAAAAAGTATGTTGTTCGTATCGGTAAGCACACCACCTGAGTTATTTATTTACCGTATGTGATCGAAGAGGGAGGCCTCTTTACAAGTTTTTTTTTTAATATAAAACTTTTAAAGGTATGTGAAAATGAAGTTAAGTCACACATTTATCAGAAGCAACCTCTATATTATTCCATAAAGTACAAAGCGAAATCAAAACACAATGCGAATGATTCACGCCTATTAAGTTCATTCAATTCGTGTCTGTAATCGACAAAGTCGCAATCCATCGAGCAGTTCGCATCACTGGTTTAAAATGTATTGGTTGTTCGGAATTATCGTCATATGTCAGCTGGCTGTCGCGGACAGGCCGTGAGAGATCGACTCGGTGACGTCGCTAATACGGGCTGTTGTGCTATCTCAAGTACACCTGTGCATGTGTGAGTGATGGTAGGTAGGTATTGTGGAGTCCATCAACTGCCCAAGTATGTAGCTTCAATATTAGTACATCCAAAGCCTCTCTTCAATGTCTTGTACAAAATGATTGCTATGTTGTCGCAGTGGTCGTAACAGAAGCAGCATAGATTTTTTGTATTCAATATTATAAAACTTAAGAATTCATATTTAGGCCAGACTAAGAGTTGTTTTTGGCCAGTTATACATTAAGAGCTAATAAAAAAGAGTTAGGTATTATTTTTTAAGTAGGTATTATTTATAAACAGAGCCCGACCAAACAATATTTAGGCATCAGTTTCCCTTCCGTTGAATAATTAATTGTTTCTAAGCACTATTTCAGACGAAATATTTGAGGCATAAGTTTTCAAGCATGTACCGAAATAGGATCCTACCTCGTTCGGTGAAGGGATCATTATTTGAGATTAATCCTCGTCAGTCATCCATCTATCTCATGGTACTGCGTACGGCGGTCAAAGGCCATGAAACCATCGTAATTCACAAATCCGTAGGTTGATTCCTGCCAGCTTGAGTAATCCTATGTCAATGTGCACGGGAATAGAGTTTCATCAACTTTTTTGGAGTTCTCTCAAGTTTTGTCATGTATTAGAAATTGTTTTTGTGCATTATGACTTATTTATGTGTATTTATGTGTGTATATGGGTCCTATTTTTAGTACTAATTTCTCTCTTTTTTTCAAACTCAGGGCCGAAATAAAATTCAAGACTCCCGATCCGAAAAAACATGAATTAAAACAACAATTAATTTTATTCTTATCAGTCTAGCCTTTACCTGACAATCACTATAGTCGTGATTAATCCTAATTTATGCTGCCACAATAAAAACTAGGCGTAGAAACTTTCAGCAGAATTCCCGTATAATCCCTCCAAAAATATCTAGCAATGTCATGGTCGCAATCAGTCCGTGTGTGTTGACTACAGTGTGGACTCATCTATGACTTGTTTCCTAGTCGTGTCGTCCCTAAGGACGTCCATGTTGCCGTGTTCACCTGTCGGCGGTCGTTTGCCGGTCGTGATTCTAGCTTCATCAAATGCGTTATAGTGTTTCTGAATTTGAGAAGTAAATTATTAAAGAGCTTTGAAATGAACTATGAATTTTCATTATTGATCATTCATTATCATTAAACGTCTCTAAAAACTGCTACATTGTGTGCTGTTAGTCAAAAAACCTAAAGCAACGCTGATATAATTGTTTCAAAGGAAGTTGTTTACCTACCTGTATTGAAAAACTGAGTCCCAAAGTGTCTTTTACGAAAAAACGTTCACTTGGCATTTCTAAACACTTTGGGCCAATTGAATAGCGAGTATCGGGTTCCATTCGATCGCTTTCTGATAGCCTGGTATCCGTTATTTTTCGTGTTCGGATCTCGCCCGAATCTTTGTTGGCGGTCCATTCGACTAGTCCTTCCTACACGCTTATTTGAATCCCTTTCTAAGCGACTTCCTTTTCTGTGAGTGTCAGGTAATTATCTGTGTGGCATTCCAATTTTACGATCGAACGGTTAATTCAGTTTAAATCTCTTCGTCTAATACGTACTCGGCTGTAGGCAGTGCCTAATCCCAGTCCCTCGGAGCCAGTTCCCGAGTCTCGAGCGAGCGCGTCTAATATGGAGTACGACTCTTTATTTTCGTTTGTATTCAACTTTCAAAGTGGTTTAATAGTCAGTCCACATTTTTAAAGCTGACTAATTAGAATTTTAAATCTTATTCAAACGTACGTGCGCTTGGAGCTTAGGCGTGCAGCTTTTCATAATTAGTGGAACTGCCTTTTTATTGGGTGTAGAAAACTTTCATGCATACTTAATTAAGTCAAAATCTCTTAGAGCAAATTAGCGTAATAGAATATTATTAAAAAAATAGGGTTGTTAAATGATTCCCGTATCCGTCTCCATTAAATAGAATCGTCGTATCAGTAAATAAAGTTCGGTGCCAACTCATCAGCCGCAGTGGGCTGGGATCTGATAAAAGTTGTCGGAAACTTTCTTTTGCGATATCGCCACCTTCGTCATGTAAATTGGACAAGTTGTGGCCGACACTGATGCTTGTTTCATTGGTAAATATAGATTAGCTCTTAATCTGACCGATTCTCGCACGAAATTGTTTCCAGATGAACGGGGTCCGGCTCGTGGCGGGACAGGGTCGTTCGGGTCAAGTAGCTTTTGTAATACTTCCGCAGGTAGAACAACTGTCGGTCACGTCGAAGGTCACCCAATTGCCTATTAAATTAATTACGTATCTGCTTCCGTACCTAGATGAGAGAAGGAGTTTGCTCTTCAAAATATGAAGTATAATTACTTTCCCAAGTAAATAATTTACCCCAGTAAGTTCAACAATATGAGCTCCTTAATATACGCCTTTCATGTTTATTTTTATCAAACTCTAGGTAGGTAATGAAAAAACCGATACAGCGGATCAATATTCAATTTTCATTTAAGTGAAAAGTTTCTACTAAATCTCGCTATAATAAAGCGTACATGTCTAAAGCGCTCGATTGCCTTTAACGGATTCAAAGTTTTTATTGAAACGAAGCAGATCCAAAAAGTAAACAACTGTGGATACTTTTATCCTTTTCAACCCGGTTAACCCGTAAACCATCTCAGTTTAAGGAGGCATTAAATCGCAACTCAAACAAGAACCGTTACACTGAAGTTAACTCACATATTGCTTTGTGTCACGAACGCTAAAGCGAACCGAGTATAGTTGAAGAGATGCGAAGTTGGAGTGAGATGGGGGATGCCAGATGGGAGAATGGGTGTGGAGGGCGTAAAAGGAGAAAAACTACATCGCTAAAAGTGAATGCGGTCGAAAGCCGCGCTTATTTTCAGCGCTAAGTGCATGGATTTTTTCAAGTGAAGCCATGAGCACGCTAGGTAGCTATACGAGCGACGACGCGCCGTCATACCAATGGGCTGCAGTACGCAGCTGCCGCCGACAAAAGAGCTGTTTATACCGCCGTATATTTCTATGCTACGCTACTTTCAATTACGAATAACTTAGTAGCTATTGTCACTAGTGTCTGCCAGGCACTACATTTGTTCCAATCATGATAAGTATATTCTCTAATATCCTGTGAATTTGCGATATGTCTAGCATATAATTCACTGAGAATAATTTATGAAAAATAGTTTTACATCAATATTATTTCTTGCATTTACTGTTGCATAATTGCACACTATCATTATGTGCAAAGCTACCAGAATCCATTACCGCTTCGTATAAATAACCGATCTACCGAAAATCATGTTTTATCGTTTATTACAATTAAGCAATACCTATCTGGTTAATTACACTAATGTGTCGCGGTCTATAACCAGTGACATCGGATAATAATGCTTTTAAACTTTGTATTGAGCGCCTAATTGACGGCTTATTAAAGTGCTTTTACCATCATTGTTATAGGGCCGGAATATCCTGGAAGTTCTAAACAACAGGTAAATACGTCATGATTGGTACTGTGATTAAATGTAACCATTTCAGTATCAGTTTGTGACAAGTTATTGTTTTTTTAATTTTTAACAGGTACAAGCTACTCCTAGTTTCTCGATCATTACTGTCAGATCATCGGTGCATCATAAAATAAAATAGGAATTGGGACACTAGTACAATTATTATATCTACATGTTTCTTTTGGGACATAATCAAATGACCGTTCCTTTCGTGAGTGCAGCGTGAGACTCTTACCTGCTGACTGAAACCCACCATGTTCCTTCTGATTGTGTACCAAGGCCACGGTAACTCTTCGAACAATCATGCTCTGGATCATCTCCCTTAGACATTTTAATTCATTAACTTAACATTTTATTTAACAAATTATCCATACATATTATTTAGACCCCTGTTCACACTCTATAATAAGCATGGCGATACAAACAGGTGTGTGGTATCAGTATAATGCATCAATGGCTGCGTCGGACGGGATCATTAGTCGTGTAACTCAATTATGATGCGCGTACAGCGTTTGATGGGATGTCTCACATATAAATATCTATATGTCGAAGACATTCTATTGTGGTGTTTCTTATTAATTAATTTGAAAGATGGATGGATTATTTGCAGTTTTTAGTTGCGTTATTGCAGAAAAAATACATAAATGTTTTTAGATATAATATATGTAAGTGCAATGGCATACAACAAACATACAGTTGAATTGAGTTGACGGAAATAGCAAGACATAAAGTCACAAACATTAAGTTACTTTGTTGAATTCAAGCAAACAAAAGAATTAAAATTACCTTATCCTCCACTAGTGAGATAACCGTTCACTTTTCAGCCTATTTTCTAAATTAGAAGCGCAAACCAACAGGTTGTTTATTTAAAGTGCGCTTCAAGAAGTTAATTAGATGAGGGAGACCAGCCAAGTTTAATTTGTTCTAAGGAATTCGTGACATTGCCAAAAAAGTCATTATCAATGTTTTTTAAGCCCACCTCGGATGTTGTCTAACAAAAAATAAGGTTCGTATCATTTATTCAAAAGAAGGTATACCGAGGGGTAGCAAAATTAAATGGTGCTTTATTTTGGTGATTGCGTAAAATATGAATTGATTAAGTACATTCATGTAAAACAAAAGATCTGTTAGACCAGGTTTTTGACATATTCTAATTTGAGGACATCGAATAAGTTACATTGTGAGTTCAAATTATTTTTAGCATCATTAAGATCCAGGCCTTAAATCAATAAAATAATACAATTCCGATACACTATGCACGTAGGTATTACTTTTACATCGAGCATTAAATTCTAATGTCTTCTGCTGTCAAACAAAAAATGGTATCATAGTTTTCTGACATCAAAAGCAAAACTTTTTTGAACCAGAAATAACAAAGTAGTGCGAGAGTAGGCCAGTTGTGGTTACACTAACGGCCAGTTTCTTCATCAAAAGTTAAAGTTAAAGTAATGTCTAAAGTAAAAGTAACGGTCAAATACGTTTTTTCAAGGCTAAAGTGACAGCAAAACTAATAGAAAAATTGAATTTGACCGTAACTTTTACTTTAGACATTAGACTTTTACTTTGCCTTTAACTTTTGATGAAGAAACTGGCTGTAAGTACTTAAAACCTAAATTTAGAATAAGCTGTGGTATGTAGATGCTTTAAATAAATTAATCGTGCTGTAAAGCCTGTTTTGACACATTGATCTAGCTAGCCACTGCCCCATTAAGTTGCTCATTTCCTAAGCTGTCTGATAAAGGTAGTGAGACGGGAAGAAATATTTAGGTCATGCGGTTGTACTGCACCTGATTAATTGAAGAGCAATCTATAGTGAGACTGTATCAACGTCTATTTCAAATACCAATGCGAACGTGTGATCCTTGACGGTTGTCTTTGAATAATCGTAGTATTTTAGATCGTGAATTAGCTTAGTCATTGAAGTGAGAAAATATCTATTAAATACAACAGTTTACATACTCATATAATTTGTTATGTTGTACAACCAACGTATCCTTGTCTTGATGTTACAGTACTTTTGAGCCATGCTGTAATCTTTGTCATAATTATAATAATATAGTTTTAAGTCATTATAATCTTCTGCAAAAAACAAAGTAGGACAGCTTTTTATATTCCAAGTATTTAAGTACTTATCTCATATTACGTTAACACATATTGATTTTAAAGTAAGAACATGACTAAATAGAATATGTTACTGGGAAATTTTATTTCTAAGAGTGTTTCTATTTGTTTTTAAAAGGTAAATAAAATGAGAAAAGGGTTGTGGATAGAAAACATTGTATTAAATATTACTTGAGTGTATAAAACCATAGTTGGTGTACTTGTTTGCAACAGTATTTTTATCACAAGCATATAAAGTTATGTTGGTTCAGGTTTTTTTCAAAACTTTATTTAATTGATCGCTGTAAGCTTATTTGAATTCGTTGGACTAATGAGACAATATAACTACTTCAGTTGCTGTATTCTATTTCTTTCTTGAATTAATTTTAATAACATTACATGACCATTACTCAATACCGTTGATTTACGTACTTGTTTCACTTAGATATACGTGTGCCATTTTCTTCCCAATAAGAAAACATCATTTAAAATTGTATCGTCTAACATTGTACCACTTTATCGGCCATAACAATACAATTTCGTCGTTTAAGGTAAATAAAAATAACGTGTTTTTGACATTCATAACGTTATTGTAGGCGAGCGTGTAGGGGCGCACCTGGGCCGCCAACAATGGGCCCATACAATACCCCGCGAAGTAAACTGAATAACTTTATTTAAGAACACAATAAACCACTTTTTACTAGAAAAGGTCTGAATTGTGTAATGCTATCGTGGGTCGGATAGGTGAAGAAAAGAAAACAAAAAAACCTTACGCAATTTTTTCGTGTATTTTTGAAAAAGTTCTAAGCAACAAGATTACCTATGTTCTGTACACTGAATATTTGTTAAGTGTACCCTATATTTGTGTCTTTAATTCCACGGTACGGTGCGTTTGAGCATCCGATTACCTACATCTTATAGGTAAACTTCATTGAATACACGAATAAAGAAAATTTTCGTTAGAAAAAGCAATGAACCAATTTTTTTCAGTTTCTTTGAATGTATATTGAATGTATATGTCGCAGGGATATGATAAAAACGGGGATTTGATCAATTCCCTTAGGGATTTGATCAAATCACGGAGGATGTTAAAATAACAACACGATTTTATCTTTTCCCTAAACAAATCTAGTGAATTGAACAAATCCCTAAACTGGTTCAGTGAAATGACAAAAAACATGTCAGTTCTTATTTGTGTCGCGCTTGCAAACACTAGGCAAGCCGTAGGTGTCTGTCACGCACGATGCAAAACGAAGAGACGTGCCTGTAAGAAAAATAATGTTTTATGTAATTCACGATGCCACAAATCAGCTACATGTACATAAGTGATTATTACAAATAGGCACATCATACGCAACTAAAATATTTTTTAAAGAAAATTTGTTCATTAAAAAAAAATAATTGTTCTGAGTAATGGTGATTTTTATATCAATATTTCCTTGTATTGCACACACCTGATTATCATAATTATGTAGGTATATCTTACCCAATAAACCTTTAAAATATCAAAGCAAAATTATTTTGTCATTTCACTGAACCAGTTTAGGGATTTGTTCAATTCACTAGATTTGTTTAGGGAAAAGATAAAATCGTGTTGTTATTTTAACATCCCCCGTGATTTGATCAAATCCCTTAGGGAATTGATCAAATCCCCGTTTTTATCATATCCCTGCGACATATATATTGCTTAATATATATTGCAGTCCAGCCTTTTATTTTTGAGTTCTACAGTTCTCAAGTAGTTGGAAAGAATTGGCACCACTTCGCCGTTAGAGGGTTGAAGAGGAAAACAAAAGGCAATCGAGCACTTCACCACCTTTTGAAAATACATCTGGCGAAGGTCATATGGCAGAAGTTTGGTTTTTAGCGACTTATGATTGCTTGTTGTAATTTTTACAAAAATAAGTTCAATGCGCTGAGTTTTTTTTTTTAAATACCAATGTCAGCTTGTTACGTTTTCTATTTTACAGTATTTTATTTACGAGACACTACTGGTACGATTCACATTATTCTTTCAGTATTAGATGACCCAATTGTCGAGCACCCGTGAGAAACAGCTAGCATTTCATGTTCTAAACACTTAAGTAAACATTAATTCACAAAATAGAATTTCGAGCATTGGCGAGGAATTGAGGTTACACAAGAAGCTGTTAGAGGTTAAAATTCCTTTGAATGAAATTGAAACTAGAATTCGCAGATCGGTTCCAGCGTTCAGTATTGAGGTTAGTTCTGGACCGCAAAGTCGCTGAAGTATATATGGAACTTACAGTCACAGTATCGTTTCATTGCTTTCAGGAAACGATATGTATTTTCGTATGCAAAGGTCAAAGCGTGGCTTTGCCTAATACTGGGAAAATCAAATGTATGGACAGAATTTTCTCACTGTCATGGAATTTGTGCCGGGTCTGCGGGATGGACTATTCTTGCTAGAGCAAATACGGATGAATGTACATATCTTCAATGATACAAATATGTAATATGCTGTATCTACTTCTACGAGAACATATGATTGACTAAAAACATATAGGGCGGTTAGCACGAACGCACTAATGTAATCGTAATGTGTATGTGAGTTATTTTGGAATGGAAGATATACGTTTCGCACGTATTTTTATTTAAATTGATAGTTTTATTCATATGTACAGAATGCATAAATTATTACATCTATGTTTCATAGTTCTGATTCGGTATAGTTTAAGATAGTGGTGTTCTTGGTTCCAAACAGCTCACATTAACACTACAATAGCATTAGTAAGTTCTCGCCAGTCCTTTGGATCGCGGTATTATTTAACGTAAATTCTATATCAGTCCATGGACTCTGCGCATAAATCGGATTACAGCATATTATATTAACTGGTCTCAGACAAAGGGTCTTGACATCTTATAGCTCAGGCTCGTTCGTCCACTTCATTAAGACATGAATTATGAATGGGGGGCATTAGCATCCGTCTAGAGAGTACGTAACTATGACCAGCATTGTTATGCAGATTGTTACCGGACGGCACCGACCCTCCAATATGAGATGTTTGCAAACAAATATACATCGATAATAACCGCTTGTTGCTAATTGTTCTTGGAAATGCAAATTGTTGTAGTCGTTGTGACTTAAAGTTCTTCTCTTATTGTCAAGTGAGGATTTGATAACAATGTTCAACGCATTAGTACCTCTTAAGGTCAATGATATAAGGCTTTTCACATTGTAGTAAGGTTGATATTAGATTATTGAATTTGGTAATGAAAAGGTAAAGTGTAATGAAATGTAGTAGATATATGTAAATTAAACATAGGTAAAACATTACCTCCAGTAGGACTAAGCGTAGGTAATCTTAGCAAGCTTGTCGAGATACTTTTAAAGGTTACTTTTTTCATTTAAAGAACCGTCTAATATTCAACTTTACCTTCAAACACAGAGACAACTTTGCTCAAAAACCGAGAAAGCTGTTTTAAAATGAAGTCCAAACTCCGGCAAAGTCAGCAGTCGGGAACAAGCTCGGCGCAGTTCGAATAAACACTACGTACACCTTTATGTAGATAGTTCAGTGAGTTTACACCACGATTTAATGTCAAAACGACCACATTAACATTTCGTATGCAGTGAAAGTCCCCTCTGTAACCTATATATTCCATTGAATGCGAAACTAGGTAACTTTTCGCAATAGTGAAAAGCTACGGAGTTGGAACAAAGAGCTAGAAAAGTTCCGCCTCAAAAACGTGCAGTTTGCTTTAATTTTAACTTTGCAGATGATAGCAGCACAACAGACAGAATAATATAGTAATGTGGTTTTCTAATTTCGCTTAAGTTTTACCCATCGATGCAGCTTTTACAATACTTTTCATACGAAAGAAAACGAAACACTAGCTTACATTCAAATTCTATTCCACTTATTGGATCACTGGAATAATCTACCGAGGGAATACAACCCAACCTAACAATACAACCTTTGTAACTCACGGATTATTCGTGCACCTAAAACTACCGCATCCCACGAGAAAACAGAAAAACGTCACAAAAAGTGTACTCCCATAGATTCCCATCTATTATGTGTATACTTATGTAGGTGTCCTAGCACTTAAGATGCAAACAGTGACGTACAAATCTTGATACACAAGGGACAGGCAGAAATGTACTGAGCCGATATTGTGTTACCTCGCTATACCGAACAAAGATCTCCGAATATCAGCCGGCGGCCTAAACTTTGACTTTGACAGACTGGACAAAGACTTCAAAGGGAGCCTCTGTGAGGGTGTGCCATTAATAAAATGCTTTGGTGACTTTTATGTGGCGTTGTGCCTCTTCCAGTACTATTGATGTGTATTAGATAGGTTTGGGTACAAATACGTTGTTTCTTTGTCTTGTTTTCTGAGAGGAAATGGTGTGTGTTTTAGAGATTAGAAATGTATTCAATGTTGTAGTGATGTTAACATCTTAAAGTTCTCAAAGTTGACCAAATTAATCATCATTATTGTTGTCCGAAACTGCATATAAATGTCTGTCGATTTTCCCATTTATTTAGAAGGGTGAAACAAACTCTCATGAAAACAGCACTCAAACATTACAATACTATAGAAATATAAAGTTAACATCCACAGAACATTTCAACCCACTTCTAGTTTACCATATTTATTCAATGAAAACTCAGCACATTTCATTGTTTGCGTATTACGTGACTACAGGACCACTGTTCCTAGTAGGCAAGTTTCTATTTTCCACACATATACGGTACCTAAGGTTGTCGCAATGAAAATAACAAAGCCTTAGGTAATTTCGCTAATGCAAGTGGTTACACCCTATCTACATCGCACTTACAGCGGCTTCGCTCAAAGGTACCTATTAAGAGGGTCGACACACGGGATATTGTCAGACCTTCTCCGGTATATTTTGACTAAGTGTTAATATTAAGGTGCCGTACGATAGTTTGAGTGTACGAATGGTCTAAGAAATTGGGAACGGTGCGAGTATTGTGTTATAGTAATCACCTTACCTCACTGTCACGGTAATGGTTCCTGGAACTCTCGGCTACGTACTTACCTACAGGTTTGTGAACGGTAAAGAGAAACAGTCACACAAGTTTTACTTCGTTTATATTTGTTTCGCAGGCAATATCATACATTTACATAAGGCCAATAAATAAAGAAACACTGGCTCCACGATTATACACACAATCTGAATCTTTCGCCAGTTGGTGAAAAGAAAATTGAAACACAACACATCCGCATAAAATATGACTACGAAACTTCCACTTAGTATTATAGATACAGTTTACAAATTATTTTTTTCATAAATTCAACAATATTAAAAACGTTAACAATTTACAAAATTTTCTCTATATTTTATAGCATTTCAGATTTACATACATTTTCTCATAATACAGCTATAAAATTTTATAGATAACAAATTATATGAATGAGCAAATAAAGTTCTAACGTTTATAACCGCTTAGCTACGTTATATTATGTACATATACATTAACAGTTTATTATTTAGATATACAATTATTATGACACTGAGTAGTTTCACGCGCACGCGACGCAACACAATCGAGTTTCGTACTTTAGTAGAAAATATTATACAACAGCAATATAAGTATTTTAGAGTAACATAATTATTAAAAAGTGTTCATGAATATGGATGAAATACACTCAATACTTTAAAGTTCCAACAGTATTTATTAACTCAATAATATTATTTCCATACATTATTAAGCATTTACAATGTTAATACAAGCTGACATCTGATGAAATGCTAATGACTATTACATACGTAGTTACACTTATTTACTGTTCGTTCACCGTTCTATAAAACGTACCATACGCAGTACCATAGTCTTTAATCTAAACGATAAACACTGTCTTACGTCCAATTAGTAAGACACAGACACTTCTAATTGCCGAACAATGCTGAGCCATGCACAATTTTAAGACAAACCAACACAAAAGAATTAGTTTAATTACGTTACACGCGAATACGTGACGAATTACGCTGGGAATTATATAGAAACAAATCTTTTTGAAGCAGAAGATTTGAAAAATATTCTTTTATATTTTAATGGATATAGTCGATGATAAGTAGTCGAGAGACCATTTAGACCAGAAAAAGTAAAATTTTATGATATTGGTCATAATAAAGTTGATTTTCTGCAATTGCAAGACTAATCCGGTCAGTACTTTCGCTTTACACGCCATAAAAACTCCTATTATAAACTGAAAACGAGTAACTTTCCAGGATTTTTTCGTCTTAACTTTGCACATGGCTATAAGTAAAAGTTTAGCATGTAGCGAGGACTAAGGTCGTTATTAAAAAGGTTGCGCTCACGGAGAGAGCGGGCGCGGCAGCGATGGCGTGCCCGCCTCCGCCTAAGAAACCCGCGTCCTCGTCTCTTGGCCCACCTTCCCGGAGCGGACCCTGAAGACTGGAGCGGACGTCATTTGTTTCTTCGATGGAGTAGTCGCGATCGTCATCGTCGCGAGACTTGCGATTTGGCAACTCCATTTCTGTATAGAGGATGAAAAAGAAAATATTTTTACGCACATTCTGTCATATAAATAATGAAGCTGGTTCTGTGGATATTTTATTTTAAGAGAAAGATGTATAAAACAAATCTTAATCATGTTTTTACATAATATCTCTCTATTTCAACATAAATTTAAATTATATTATGAACCAACACACAATAGCGCAACTATCTCAGAAACACGATCAGACAGAACAAGCCGCATAGATGGTTTACAATCGGTTCTTGCTATACAAAGTTCCATTGACAAAGACAGTATGGCGCCTCCTTTGTCCAAGATCTTACTTACCGTATAACCTAATGTTGCCTTCGGCGTCGCCTATAGAGTTCTTAGATATGCACTTGTAGCCTCCGAGGTCACTTCTCTGTATGTTTCGGATAACGAGCCGCATCTGCACGCTGTAGGCAGAGCTGTTGATCTCAGTCATCTGGTATTTGTCGTTCGATATTATCATTTCACCTGGAATGTTAAATTAGGTAAGTTTTGTTGAAGGTATTTTGATAAGACAGGGCAGTGGTTGGACTGTTTTGTTTATATTTTTAATTTGACAAGGCGATTGTTTATTTTGTGTGGTTATTTTGTTGGTTGTTAATTATCCGATATAAAAGATGACTACCATCAAATTGTCTGTCATTAAAGTAACCATTTTTAATGAACCTATTAAAATTTAATTAAAAACGTTCATCATCAGTAAATTAAAATGTCCTGTTGCACAATTATCAAATATTAATAAAATGTTGTCTACATAATGCCAAAGTCTTTGGTTTCAGTTGATACAGTCATTTGTTTCATCGCCCTTTATTCGATAGGCACAAGCCTTTCCGTCCATTTATATTCGGCCACTTCCGACCATTGTCCGCCGATATCGAATTGAAATATTGTTTCGGCATGTCGTGTGCGGAACAATACACTATATGCTCACATAATGTATCTACTTTGCAGTATGTGCTAACAGAACGGCATTTGGTTAAAATAATATTCAATTTCATTTCATCCCATGTTGCAATGTCAACAAGCAAATGTTGATTTTGGGGGCAAGTGTTAACATTATTCGTTCGTGTTCAATTTGTCAGTCGGAAAGCTTAATGTGCTTCACAAAACAATAGTAATTACAAGGATAAACTGCCGCTTTGCGATTGTTAATCCATTAATAGCGGTGTATGTCGCGACCGAGCCACGGTTGGAGGGCTCGCTGTTTGCCAATCAAAATGTGGGCCTTGTTATGAATATTGGCTATTTATTTGGCTTGCATTAAGGGTTTAATTCTCTCTCTATTCAGTGTGATACCAATCGGGTTCACTATGTTATTATTACTGTTCGTGTTTATAACTTCCAGTTAGTATCTTTAGTAGTAGTAGTTAGACACAGTTAGTATCTTTTCTGTCATATTGTGAACGAAGTTAGTAAGAATAAAAAGTTAAGGGATACAGCATTGTTTTGTAGAAATAGTTTCTTTCTATTTTCTTTCATGTTCTGATTTTTACCAAGAAATCACTTCCTTTAACTTGAAACCAAACCCAGTTCAATAATGTCGGTAAATTGTTGAATAAAATATAAAGTCATAGGTACTACAGGATTTGTGCCTAGAAAATCCGTGAATCCAGCGAAAACAATCGGTGTGCGAATCTAAACACAGCCAACGTTTTGAATAATAGATACTATGTGCGCTGGTGTTTTTGATCTGTGCTATACGTACTGCATATATGTTTGTGTTTCTTCTATCTATGTATTTGTAATGGATTTAACGCTGCATACTGAAAATATGATTGAACCTGCATGGAGTCCGAACTAGCTGAACGTTCAAACTTTTTAAAGTTTAACGACTTTGTGTGAGTTTAGCTCTTAGTTTTTCTGAAGGAAAATATGGAGACATGCTAATAATACTATACATCGTGATTTAAGAAGCAATTACAACAATTTATTATAGATTTAACGGTAATTATTATAAGACATTAACTAAATTAATTTTCAAAATATTAAAATCGTCAAAATTACACTACTAGAGAAGTAAAAACGTCTCCTTATTGAAAGAAAACGTTCAAAATGTGTGAGTAGATTCTGGGTACAGCGATTTCGTTGAATATTTGTCGTGAGCTACATTATTACCGTGGCGGGGCCCGCGATGCCTCGTTCGTTCAACATTAAAAATTGCTTGCATTCTTCTTGCTTCGCTTTATTTTGTGGGCGGGTTTTTATTTTTTATTGCCAGCCAGTGACCATGGCTTTCTGGTATGAAATTGAAATTTTGGTTATAGGTATTTTTAATTAATAGGATTCACTTCGCTGTTTATTCTGACTGTGGATATAATTTGAATTTAGAACACAGATGCTCATTTTTTGCAGTTTGAATATACTTATAACTTGGTACTAACATTTTTATGAAGATCCACTATTGAATGTAACAGCTTTGTCACAGTAATGTGAAATATGATGTGGTGGTATCTGCCTACTTAAATTCAATTTAATCCTACCTAGATTATATTGTCCGAATGTTGTATTCTATAAAGGACAGAGTTTAATTATAACACTATAATTGAAATGTGATATGGCGGTTTCTACCTGTCTAAAATTACTTCCTGTCCAGAAAATATGTTTCGAAACTATTCAGTAGTCTCGAAGTTTAATAAATAGGACTATGATCTCAATACAATAGCAACAGTAGGAAGTCATTGTAATTAGATATAAACTAAGTTGAAGACTTGAAGTCGTGTCTCTGTCCTGTTGACGGGCGGTGTTAAGCTATATTCATTTAGCCAACGACACTAACTACAATTAGTTCTACGTTCTCCCCAGAATGATAATGAAGAAAGGCATTCACATACTTTTAAATACAAGAAATAACATAATTTGAATGGTGGTTTTATTGTTCCTATAGAGATAGACAAAATGCACAAAACATTACAGAAAAGTGCAAAACCATCATCGTAAATCAATAATTTTATTACGACATATCAGCGCTAAAACTGTATTTCAAAAGAAATACATTTGACTGTAGTTAAATCTGGTCAGCTACAAAATATAACCCAAACTAAAATAACCCAAATTTCCCATTCAATAATAACGATCTATTTATAAACCGAACCGCCAGTAAATCTTAATAAATGTTAAATAGACGGCAAGTTCACAGTAATATCATACGGTTTGGCGTCGCGACTTGATGTGATCGTTAATCACGTCCTAAGACGGTCTCTGTTACACACGAACCCACTCCACGCTTGATCTTGGTTCAATTGATAGGAAGCTTCATTTGAGGGTTGCGTTTATAGCAGTTGTGAGATCTTATTAATATTTATTTTTGTTTATTTTTTTACTATGTTGAAAACATGTACTACATATACCCCTTTCCCCACGTGTGCATAGAATATGTACAACCTTCCTAAGAATATACTTTTTTTTTGCGAGAGCCACTTGAAAATCCGTTGGGCAGTTTTTGGTACAGAGATATTGGGAATGTACACAATGCATTTGGTATAACACAGTGTCATTGGCCAATAACATTTTGGGGACAAGAATTGAATACCTAATTACATTGCTATTATTTAAAACAGTATGGAAGACTTTCAGCTACATTAAAAAAAAAAACAATAATAATTAATACCTACATATACTTAATTCGGAATAAAATTAGCTACCGTAAAGATAATTCTTAAACACAAAATGAAAACAGTCAAAACTCTGGCAGATGCAGCGGAGCTGCACTTTGTCTGTGTACGTCAAATTCTTCAGGGAAATCGTACCCTAACAATAAGTTGAGAAAAACAATACCAAAGAAATGTTCAGAAAGTATCTCCTTGATTGCATATTATTCCCTCGCGAAGGGTAAAGGTGTCGCTCTAATCACGAAATGGCATTAATTTATTACAGAACAGTTCATCGCTTTAGTTTCGTTACAAATAAACTTGATACGCCATTGTGGCTGTTGGCAGTGTATACATGTAGTTGTAAAACATGTAGGCACCATATGAGGAAAAAAAAGTTTCTGAGTTACCTACTCATTTTGTTAAAGTATCTCACTGTAAACAAGCTGTAAACTTGCACGATTCTAGCCTAATGTTATAAATGCGTAACGAATTTCTCTTCTGTCTGTAAATAAGATGAATTATAACAGCAATAGGACATTATGAAACACGTTTCATGTCATTTAAACTATGTAAGTCCACGAAACTTAATCACAGGCATAAATTAATATCCTTAATTGTCCAAAATTGTTGCGTAATGGCGAACTGAAATTGGGGCTTGAGCACTAGCGAGCTATTACTCCTAAGGCGCTATCATATGTTAGAAGTGAGCACATTACTGTAGTAATGTTGCTTCATGCCAGGCAAATGGTAGCAAAACATCACATGTTATTACTGCTCCCACACTGTTTAACTGCTAAGATTGAGGATAAATCTTTTGTAATATGCAAGTACCAGAACAGCATTTGGGAATTGCAAACTAACGTGGATATATACGAGAGAGCAGGCTAGTTCATAGAATTAAATTTTAAAATATACACGCAAAATAAATACAGTTAAAAACAAATGGTTCTTGGTATTCCTCTTCGATGTTTCAGGAATTTATGTATCGATAAATTATACGTTACACCACGAGTTAACAAAATAAATGGACATTTTGTTCCATAACAAATTCAATTCGAGTAATTTGTTAAGTTAATTAATGATCTTCGTGTTAATCAATAACCTTAACAATTACCTAATAGCAACACGATTACAATAGCTTCATTAATAACTGCGGTCAAAACCGAAGACATCGAGATCTGTCAAGAGACGTGGCTTTGGTGCTCGACCCGGCTGACCACAAATCTGCGGCCGGCCTGATGCAGCTGACACCTCTACGGTGGCCGGCCGCCACTGACACGCCCTCTTTTGTTTATTGTTGACAACTTCGTTAATTAATTGTCAGTTTACAGAATTCAATTGAAGGCGTATCGAATGGTAATGAATGGATCGGACGATGCCATGTCAAGAACTTAGAGTGAAGATTAATTGTAAATTTGTCGAATAGTTTACCATGTTTTGCGTGAAAATTGCAAATGATTAGATTTTTTTCATTTGTTTCGATGTCGACTTTATTGTTTTACATTACAACAGCGAAAACGAGTTTTTATCCGCTACAGAACAATGTACATCTACAGTCATGACGCAATTTAAACAAGCCTTCATATATAAATTGAAACAAAAATGTTTCGTAAAAAGCGCCATCGGAAAATAACCTGTACATCATGACAATAAAGTAAGCAATTTTATTTAAATAAAACCCGATTGAAATTACAACAAAAAGTTGTCGCAAGGCCTGGCTGCGAATGGCGGACACTCCCATTCCATGTCCGGTGCGGCCGGCACGCCGCTTGTCCCATCTCGTCACGCCCGTGTATTACCTAATTTAATTTGTAGTCCCCGCAATTTATGGGCCGCAGAAGAGCCGTCTACCCCCACTGTTTGTTACTAACAGTCCAGACATATGTGCCGTACGTCATTTGATTGTTAATTGCTTAAAAGTTTGCAAAACGAGGTGACAAATCCAAAGTTACTTCCTCTCTTTAATTCGAGAAACTAGATTAGTAATGCTACAACTGTTTTATGGTTCTGCTGTAAAATGCAATAAAACTAGGTACGTTTTATCATGAAGCATGCAAAAAATATTGAATATTATGAAAATAATGAATTTTAATATTCCATAATGAATATTTAAATGTGCAAATGCGTGAGGGAGCGCAAGAGATCAAAAGCCTGAACCCCTAAATGCGATCTTTTGGAAAATGTTTTTGCATAGTTAATAATTAGGTAGTGGCCATGTTTTTGAACTTTGAATTTTAACTGACTACGTGTTTTCGTTTGGTTCAAATGGAAAACTAAAGTGCATAAATCCAGGCGGTTTAGTTTTGGCGAGTAATATTTGGAATTGAATTTAGATTTGTACGAATATTGTGGTACGTACGTGAGAGTAAATATTGTGACTGTAGCCTAAAGCAATTTGAAGCGGGCGGGCCAGCGGTCTTTGTTGCATATCGGGCGGTAATAGAATTTGGTCCGCTTTTTGCGCGGGTGGTCGCTTCGACCGCGTAATAGCGAGCTCGGTTGCCTTTGTAACTGCATCTAAATCTGCCTGCACTATGCGTTGGCCTTGTTAGGCTATAACCAATTATTTCGTACTGATACTCCTAAAAGCTAGGATTTGTCTCACCGGTGTTTATTTCTGATTAAGATAACGTACAAGTTTCTCACCTTCTTGTTTGAGTCAGAACTTTGGTTGCTCAGTGTATTGGTGTGGCTTAGTATTTCATCGCGTTATGAACTTGTTTGAAAGTTCCTAACTAATAATAGTGAATTTTTGAACTGCAAGTAAAATATTATCAAGACATAACAATGTGTATTCCATTCTTATAACTTACGTGTCTAAAAATATTACTCAGATATTACCAATAAAATCAGCAAAATTAATTTCAAAATCTCAATTTGAATGCGTCCAACTTTCAGTAAAGTGTGACTGCACTCGCATTGGACCGCATAAACTGTTCGATTAGACCGACAAAAAATATAAGTTTAAAGACCGCATTGCGAAAAAGTTTTGTTCGTTTTATCGGGCTTTGGTGGAGGACCGTTCACACATGTCGCGGCATGCGGTGCGGTGGCGAGCGGCAGATGACTGCGAACGGCAGAGGACGGCAGTGGACGGCGCCGGACGGCCCGAAACCCGTAAATCCATTCCTAACTCGACTTTAGTGGCCGGCCGTTGTCTGCCGACCGTGCCGGCTGTTTGTTGCAACGCATTATCCACTTGAAAACTAGCGCTTCGACTAAAACGTATTTTGGTATGTCGGATTCCGATTGCGTTGGCCTGTCTTCGATGAAATAAAACTGAATGAATTAAACCCTGTAAAGTAACACCGATTACATTTTAGCTTATTTTTCGGTGTCTGTCTCAACTAACGCAATTTGCTGCATCTCTATTTCATAAACATTGCGAAATTATACAGAATGCCAGCACTGCATTGTCAGTTTTATGAATATTAGGATTTACGAGGGCGCGTGGCGTTGGGTCAGTTTTGTTAGAGTCACGACATAATCTCTAGCATTTGATCTTTATTTCCTTCATCTACATACGTAAAACAAACGTAAAGTAAATATTGAGCTTATCTCTGGCACATCTCCCTTCGTTACTCTCCGAGTGCTTTTGTCCATCTGTCACCCAAGCACTAAATAAGCAACTTTTATCCTGAGGCTGTCATTTTAATGAGAAATAATGAAGTTGCCGACCTCTCTGATGTTTTGTTAGGTTAAGAGCCTTATTTGTATTAGTTAGCACGTGTTTCTGTATAGGTATTTCACAGGTTATATTTCACTGTGGCCAATTTAGTTTACCTTTTGACGGGCGGCTATTTATGTTAACCGGCTGACTTAATGTTACTGAAATTGCTCCTCGCGCGTTGTTTCTACAAATAGTGATGATAATTAGATTCTGATACCTACAGTTAGATGATTTGACTAGACGTTTAGTTTAATAAGGGTAACTTGATCAATACCTACTAGACTAAATATTTCAAATACATATTTATTCCAATATAACCGAGGTATTCTAATCTCCGACAAAAACAAGGCTCATTAATTAATTCGTGGGCCAGCAATATTTCACGTTGTCATCGTCGCTATAATTATGAGGTCGTTAATAAGCCGTAACATAGGCGCCATATAATCAAAGTAAAAATAAATCTTTGCGAAATGAAAAACGGACATGAAATAAGCGCATATTTTTTCCCTTTAAATACGTCCATAAAAAGGCAATAACTTGTAAGCAAGCACTAGCCCCCGTGGCCTGTCAAAGAGGATAGTAGGAACATGAATAACGGTTCTTTTAATGACTGCTTTAACGCTTTCAATGTGCTTTATGAATAATGAAATTAGTTGCTTATTCCGTTCTCGAGGTTCGTGCTTAGTACTTAATAGAGTTTATGAGTAGCGCGGCTCGTAAACATCTTCAGAACACAATCAGAGATTATACTAATTATAGCTTGCCTTAGCTGATTATGAGTGGCGATAAAACAAGCGGAACTAGAGAAAAACTTTAGTTTCAATTAAAGCTTTCCATGAAAAATTGGTTTCCTTGGAATACAAAAGTATTTATATGATTCTTTGTACATATAATTTATTCCTTTTTCACCTTATTACAAAGATTTTTAACGCGTAAGAATTAATTAATATGAATAGAAAAGATTCCGAGAATTACCACGAGTACGATTTGTATTTTCTCGATATTCATCAACGTACTTTAATGTAGTTTATTTATTAATATTTTAAATAAGCCACCTTCTATCTTTACTTAATCTGTGTATGTGAGTAAGATCAAGTTTGTAGACTAATGTTGAACATTGTAGTGTTTCTTTGTCGTCAGTACTTTGTACTAAGTCGCCTTGGTGGCTGTCCAAGTTTGGCCACCATAAAACTAGCCAGAACAGATTTAAACAAGCTTCTTAAACTTCAACTTACGAGTATTTTTATTTCCTGCTAAAACTTTTTTGTATATCTAAATTTCTACCTTCCAGTTATTAAGGGTTGAAAATTATGTGGTGGGCGGTTTCATTCTGTGAAAATTGCTTACGAATACCTCAGTTGTGGGCGTCTTAAATGTTATCACATTTTGCTTAAAGCGAAAGTCACAACGACAGAAAATGCGTACGGGAATTAGTTGAAGGATAAAAACTTTGCATAGGTACACTTGGTTAGTTTCTACCAAGGAATCTTCCTCAATCTCTCTCCTCAATAGCTTGCGATTTATTACAATGAGAGTTAAAAAGTGTATAAGTTCTAGTTAAGATTATTAATACGACTAATTATTTACGTTAAACATACAGTGGTTTTGTCACCGGGATCAATTTCAGTGTGTTCCCGCTTTAAAATATTTTTTGGTAACTGATTATTGTCTGTCTACGGCAACAATAACCCTGATGATGTCTCATTAATATCTAATGTTGTTTCGTTTTTGTTCTTTTAATTAACTAAATGAAGATTACCCTCATCTTCAAAACCTCAGATTTGCTCAATAATGGCTTTACAAATTTAAGTAGCTATTAGCGAAGTAACCTTTCATAAGCTAAAGGTAAAGTTTGGCCTGAGTCTAGGCTGTCGTCATTAATTATGCTCAAAGGTTAACAGACTAAAATGTGGTGTTGCTCAACTAATTAGTAACACACTTTAACTTTTGCTATTAGTTTTGGAGATATACCTGGATTTACTCATACGAGTTACAAAAACTATCGTATTCGTAACTCTTTGACTGCCAGCATTTTTGTGTCTATTCAAAAGAGGTTCATCGTCCGAATAGGAATATATTAAGTAAATGCTTTTGGCAAAGAGCCTGGCCTGAATCTGTACTTTGACTGGTCAACTACAGCTCGTAAATAATGTTGGATTAAGTTCTATTTAGTAAATTACACAAAAATTGGGATCATGAATACATGCAAAATACACGAAAATAGTGACTGACATTATATACTATTCGGTAAGAATACTAATATATCCGAAAATGTCTTAAATGTTTCTCGATTTTTAATTACCATCTTTAAGTTTTTTATTTTACAAAAAAACATCTTACCATTCTCTCTGGTCCAATAGTTGATGGCCTTCGGCGAGGCTTCGACGTGACACTGAAGAGTGACATCGGTCCCCGTCGGAGCGCCCACCAACTGGTTAGGCACTTGCACCAATGGGTGAACTGGGAACAAAAGAGGAATATGAAAAACTATAATCATGCTATACTAATAGTATGTGTTTGTGGCTAAGTAGGATCATCCCGGGTCAATGGATATAAGATGTAATGCTTATTTGGTTCCTTTGGTTCCTAGATTATCATTAGTTATGTCATAACGAGATGGCTCCGGCTCACATTTGTACACATTTTTCAGTCAGTCGTTATGGGTAGCCAGAAAGTCAAGTTAAGGAGCTCAGATAGGTAGTAGCTGTGGCGGGGTGAAACTTTGGTACTCATCTGCATCCGTTAAACTCGTGAACGACCTCAACATAATTATTCAAGAAAAGGATAAGCAGATGATGACTAATTTAAATACTTGTAAGTACATATGTAATTTTTGGTACAAATCTAATTTGATTAGGTTCAAAATTGGAGTTAGAATCTTAACGTCATTGACATACTTAGTGGTAGTGGTAAGTGGATATTATGCAATTCGGTGCTGTTTTTTTTCTCAACTGATACAACCCTTTTGATTTTCACGATATGAACATTGTATGGAAAGTGCAAAATAAAAACTTGTTACTTGTGTACCACCCAGAGCAAACTTATTTGTCTAATGGTACTAACACATGTTCTTAAAAATTACATCTTTATACTCGTAGAATCACAAACTTGTTTTTGCTAGCTATTCTTTATATGTTATCTCTGCTTTCATTTTAGTTTGTAGTTCTTTGTTTACTTCATTTAATGTTGACGAAATAGTTCATTCCGGGATTATCTTGATGAAGTTGAGGATTCTAATTTATTTTATAAATAAAACTTCTCCTTATCAGTTACTGTGGTGAAGATGAGAGGACTTTTAAATTTTAAATTAAAATGATCGTTATACTTTCCTACCTTTATTCATGGTAAATATTATATTTTTCATCGTAGCGATGAGTGTAGTCGAGCTAATTTATATTCTGATAGTAATTTAAATTAGGCAAAATTAGTTTATCTTTACTATTTTAACATTTATGTCGTATCAAATCTCTACGGAAACCTCAACTTTAAGAAAGTTAATAATAAATTGATCCTTGTGTGTTATAGAAAGATTGTTTTATTCACTATTCTAATTTATCAAGGATTCACAACAACAAAAAAATAATAACTAAAAAAAACCGACTACTCTAAAAAACATCCGACACAAAATCCACAAAGAAAAATCATTACATCCAACTCTTTCGAAATAATTTCATATACTGTGAAATATTCGAAATGAAACACGAGGCTGCCTAGTGAGCAGTTTCATTCACATTTTTGTTACATTACTTTCTATTTTCGCCTTGCGTTTATAAATAGGCGCTCAAAGCCTCTGCATTTGGCATGAACTGCATGCCGGCATTCGCTTGCATACTTTGGAAACATGTTATTTTATATTTATAACTTCGCGCACTAATAAAGGAGAATGTGTTAACAAAATGTTTGTAATAGCGCCAAAGTTAACATTTGTGTTTGTGTGAATATGTTTGCTTTTTTAATATTCTGAATTTGCTTAGTTTAACCGGATTTGTGTTCGCACTATTTGTGTTTTTATTATGTCATGCTCTTGAGAGGAATAAAATTCCATGTAATTCCCATTTATATATAAAAATCTTTTCAGCATTTCGTCCCTTTATCGCTTGTTAATTTTTATTTATGTGAACGGCTTCCTACTAATCATAATTTTTCAAAGTTTATCAAAGCAAAACGTTGTTAAATACACATTAGCCTCCGTTCCTTTACAAGTGCAACGGGCGGTTCTCATTGCCACTCAAAATCCACTGCAATTGCATACAAAATCATTCATATTTGTCAGTCAACTGCATCATGACGTCATATTATTAACTGTGGTTAGCGTTACGTTCGCGTTAATTAATGGAATGACGGTAATTTATTGCGGGGTGAGCTGCATTAGTTGCGAATAAACTTTTACGTTCATACGAGCATTAAACATGATACGATCTAATCTATTTTGGTAATGAGTTATGGTTTTGACTGACTGTACAACTGTGTACGTATATTTATTGTAAGTTATGGCTATATTGTTTGGAAAGCGCAGTGTAGTGCGCATGTATTAATGTTCGTTCTAGAAAGACCGTTAACTAATCCAGATAGGGTAACTACCGATATTGTGTTTTATTCAACTAAATGGCTACAGCATAGCTACGGCGTAGCGCATACGCTACTATTTTGATAGAATCTTTTAAACTTTATATTACTTCACTTGTTTATCCAAAGACACGTGTATGCGAAGTACACCTTAGTTTCCACAAATCATTAGTTAGTTGGCAAGTTTGGGGAGTGTTGTCAGTGCGCAGTCTATAGCGTTCCCGGCGACGCGGCGACGTTGGCGCACTCTGTTTGCTCGCCTCGCTCCGCCACTTTGGTAAAACTCCGTTGCGTCTGTCAGGTGTTTACATTGAATATCATCCCGCCTGGCTGCATTACTTCTGTTTGCATTAACTATTTAGCGGACTAGATGTTTGCACGCAATTAAACTACAGTTTCAGACAAGGTACGGTTAGTTCGCAGCGTTATGTACTATACTTTTAGTGTGGCACGTAATCCAACGCAGCCCCAACTCAGCCTTTCATTATAACTTTTGAAATTGTATTCATTCATCTGTACTCGACAAAATGGTAAGTCGCGAAAAGAATTTTATAATGCTTTTATTTGAATCAAAAGATGTTTCGTAATTAACAAAGGCCCTGATTCGAAAAGATACCGAAAGGTCAAAATGTCGAAACGAAAGCGCCGAGTTGTTCTAAAGCGAACGGATTATTTCGAAAATGTAAACAATCGCACCAGCATCCCCAAAAGTCTATTTAGGGTGAATTAAGGAAAACGGAATTTTCTTCCACGACCTTAGATCGGAGCTTATTTGCGGTTATTCTCTTTGACCGTCGTTAAGTTCCTTTGGACGGCTTTTACGAGTTTGAGTGGCCAATTTAGCGAACAAAATCTGAACGATCAGAATTTTTGTTCTAATTAATAACTCCAAGGGGCTACGAGGGTAGCCTTTTGCTTATTAAATAAAGCGGAATAATGAACAGTCGAGACGTTAATCTAATTGCAATTGCGTTTTATTCAGTTGTATTTTAAAAGTGTTCAAGCTGTGGAATATTTTACGTTTATACTATGTGTGTTAAGTGCGCAGTATATCTATAGGTACCTTAAAGAACGTGATTAAGCAATCCCTAACTGTATAAGTAGATAGGAATTCTCGCAGCAATCAAAAGTTAGGGGAGTTTTCTCGGGAAGGATTCCGCGCGGAATTCTTGAAGTGACAGTTTGATTAACCGAGCGGCGCACACGCTTTCGCCGTTTTCGGATTTCTTGGCGTTTTGTAGCTATTACCTGTTTTAGTTGACTTCGGAATTTCTTTAGCTGCAGTTTTAACCTAACAATCCTTACAAATACGTTGCATTCACGACGCTATCCGAACTCAGACAAACTCATAAATCAGGGCGAGCGCGGAATTAACACTACAAGAGAAAATATATACTAAAATTAATTATCCTTAACTGCTGGATCCTCTTTGCAAATTGATCGCGATTTGTTCACGTTCGTTTGGAGTGTTTCTTTTTCTCTAAACTCAATTTAGCGTGTCGCCCGCTGCCGGTGAATCAACTGAGAGTCCTCGCGTTACGTAGCACTTACAGGCTCGAATGAATTGCTTCACTTCTACTGCTTAAAAAAGTGTTTTTATGTACCTTCGCGGCCACAAGTCCACCCAGCCCGCTGTTATCATTCGTTTTCGGGGGGAGGAAATTTAAATTAAATATTTGAGAGCGTTAATTTTGTCTCCTCATCGAGCGAACGCGACGCATTCTTTGTGAAGTAATTAAACTGAGTGGAAGGGTTTCAGACGGCAGTAGTTTGTTTGTTCGCTTGAAATTGCGTTTCCTATGAAGTGAATTTCTCTCGGTTGTCGTCAAGCGACGTTGGCTTTTATTTGTTTTATAGATATGAAATGTCAAGCATCTAAAATGTACACTTATAGAGCGATGCGTGATTTATACGGGATTATTTCAAGTGAACATTTTATTTCCTGTAAACGATCGGCACTTGGCAACTCTGTGATTAAATCTAAATAACTTGTTGAATTATTTAGTTGGTACGTCCGTACAAATATAGTATCCAATCAGAATGTTTACATCGACTGCCAATAACAAAATGCAAATACGTATTGGACAACGCGTCCGTCCGTCCACTGACCCGCTAACTGGACGAAAAACTTTTATAGGCGCGACTTTGAAGTCAAGCGCGAGAGAACCAGACACTCACAACCTCACAACTGGGATTATTATTACTTTTGGGTATTTTTATGGTTGACTGTGAAGTTTAACGTAGATATCTACAAAGTAAGTAACTATAAAAATATTGTTCTTCATAGATACACAATAATTTGAGTACTTTATTTAGTACTGAAGTAAAAATAAGAACAAAACGGATCCCTCTGTATTTTTGCCCAAATGACCGCACGTACTCTTACTACAGGAACAATCTCACAGAGCATCTCTGTCTCATAGACTGTTTTATGACGACAGTGATTTAGATTTTAGTGTCAAACAGAGATAGCACTATGCAAGTCTTATAGCACTGTCCCTTTTTGGACTGCAAACTGAATCAGTATGCCAGCCTTTGCATTTGTGTAGCTATAGCTAAGGAAAATTCATGCATACAGTACTGAATTGAAATTGTTTTTTTTGGCTATTTAGTAGGTAATTATTAAAAACGTCGTAAAAGGCAATATAAATAAACTTTTTTATCAATGATTACCCAAAAATAGCCGATAATTTAACCAAAAAAGATAACACAATTTAGTATCGAGCTCTCGTTGGACAGGTCTGGTGATTGAAGGCTTTGTTTGATCATTGTAATAATAAAAAACCCTTTTATAAATTTACAATGAACGTTGATGGATCGTTGCAAATACACACATTATGCTGCGGTTGTTTTTAACATATTTTACATTGTTTTTTAGCCGAAAATCTCAAGTTATAAATAGAAAGCTTGATGATAAATTAATCACTTAAATATAGGACTAATTAGATGTCAATAATAATCTACCTGGCTTTTTCACTACTTCGGAAAATATGAGTTATTGAACAAAATTAGTGACCATATTAATACCCCGGAAAAGTATCGTATTGTTTGATGTACACAATACTCAAATTCGCAAAGACAGTGTGTCATAATCAAGTCGTACATTGCACAGTGAGCATGGTGCTCAAAGTCATTTGCTGGAACGTACCTTCGGGGATAATGCTATAATGAACACGCGGCGGTGCAATCACCGTGTGTTATTAGTTCACAGGTGACTCCCACTACTTTGCGCTCGTATTATTCAGCTTGTCGTTATTAGAATTAATTAACACATGTATTAAGGTTGATTTGGGTAAGTTGCTCTTTGAGAGTGTGTGAGTGTTTTTAGGGTTTGTTTGAACTTGTATTTCCGGGGTACAAAATGGCTATAAGATGTTAGTAAATATTCCAAAATGTTATTAGGTATGAAATATAAACGTTTGTGAATATATAGGTCGAACTTAGTACGAATTCTAATGTTTTATGTGAAGTGTTACAAGTTACCTAATCGGTATCTTCTAGTAATTTATTCAGTAGCGTAAAAAACCCAAAAACTACTTAACTGGCTCATTTAACGCAGTTTTACAGTCCTAACAATATACATATACCGACGTACCTTAACTAAAAAATGAAAATTTTATCACAAAAAAAAATCTTCCCCATCTATTTACCCAGCCAACTAAACATAAATACAAAGTGGTTACACTGTCATCGGTTTTCAGATTCATGAACTGATCAGTTTCAATTCCCAATAGCATAACACTATCCATGCAAATGGAAATGGGCGTATGCACCTGTGCGTCACACTATAATTCCGCCAGTGATTTTGCGATCGCCGTGCGAATACGAACGGTTGATCCCGACAGATAGGAGATTAATTTGTCTGAGTGCTGGCGAGAGCTAAACATAGGTACATGTATTTTTTTTTCTTTTCCTGTAATGCATTGTAAAGGAATGTTTGTATGTAGAGCTTTTTATTCATTAAGGTTCCGAGTATCAATCTATGAAAGTTAGTCTTCTGATTAATAATATCACACCATTTTATCCGAGTGTCCCCTACACTTAGATGGTTCATAAGAGTAGTTGTACTTCCTCACAAATTTTGATGAAAGTATTATCACCTAATTACACTGTCTAGTCCAGATATTAAAGTGCCGAAGGGCTTAAAATTTAGCGCTTATAACCACAAAACGATAAGCAAAACAAACAAAACTATTTCGTTGATTAGTTTTCGAAATTGAACGGATTACATTTCGTTATGTAAGTTGTCGATTGTTTTAACATGTAGTATTAAAATGAATTGATTGGCATTAACAACAGAATTTGTTATAGAGTATAATAACTAATTCTTGCCTCCAATTCTCGTAGCAAATAGCGCTACGCTGAGTACGCTACAACATCGTCGTAGTTGCTACGTAATTTGTAGCTCGTCTGCTACGCAGCTACGACACTATGAGGCGCATGATGTAATTTATCTCTCTCTAGATACGATGATAACAATCTAATACTGAATTATATATAACAAAGCATTGTATAATGTAAAATGAATTTAAATAAGTGAGAGTCTCTTTAAATAATCTACAGCGCACCAAAATATTGTAACTCAAACTTATCAGACTATTCTATCTATAATTGAAAACGGTACTAAAACTAAATTTCAATAGTCAACGGGGCAGTAACTTTCTACGCTTTGGAGCGAATAATTTGGATGCAAGACACGCACCGAAGATGATACGTGATAACACGAAAATCTCCCAATTGCTTACGTGTTCGAGCTGGCGGGGCCGGTGTTCTGAAGTCACGGAGTGATAAGCAAATGGAGTGACAACTTGGTACAAGAAAGACTGTCTTTAAAGACTCACAAATTTTAAATATTTATTTTTAAAATCTATATTTAAATATTTATTAAAACCTACTGGTTATTATAACCGATGTTTATTAACTTATTTGGTTATTATTAACCAGTTGGTTTTTATACAAATAAATGGAAGCAATTTGTTTATTTGCGGATCATGAATGATCCAGATTATTATTGACGGTTGCTTTCTATAAAATAAATATATTAATATTTTATTTATCACCAGATTACTAGATTTATATCTTTTCCGCGAATTCTGCACAAATTCAGTGAATCTGTTTATTTATTTTTGGTTTTGATTAAGTAGGTCAGTGGTATCACTCGGAAATATATAGTAATATTAAGTAAAACAGGATATGTAAATATTGAATAAAATTAACATAAAAATATTAACACATTCGTTGGATTTGCAAATAAATCACAATTATATACATGAGTTTAGCATTATACTTTGTGTTTTTAGAGGCCAGAGTGCCAACTCCATTGACTCCATACTCCATGTCTCAAGTTAAGAAACTTGAGACCAGCGGAACATTGAATAAGTCCCGGTTATAAATTAGGACGATCGTTTGATAAGTGAGTTCGCAACGTAACGCTTTTTGCTCATGCTTAACCCAGGTGAGTAGACTTTATCGATCATTGAATCGATACACGTTTTGAATATGTAATCGAATCGGAAGGGAGATGAGCTAGAAAATTAATTCGATGGATTTTTTTGTGCGTCCCATGTTTTTGTTTTCGGGTGAAATAATTCGATTAGTGCTGCATTGAGCGTTTTATTTACTTTTAGCTCGAGGAATTTTTATTTCGATAGCTTTATGAATTATTAGGTACTGTAAATAAAGTGAATTGAACATTTTTTGTAAGCCAACGAAATATGACAGTCACTGGTTATTTTAAAACATAATTTATGTTAAAATAACATTGTTTTAATTATATATAAAAAAAGATTAAATACCTAATATTTTACCCCTTTAATTTACAAACACAAACCGTTGTCCTATCTTTGCACTACAAAACACAACCACCAAACACAGAATAATAATAATAACTCATCCGTCTCCCCTACATTATTACACTTGTACACATATCAGTAATCTTATCAGTAATGAACTCGAGCACTCACAGTGTACATGCAGCATTATGTCCCGAGCCTTTTCCCAAGTATGTTGGGGTCGGCTTCCAGTCTAACTGGATGTAGCTAAGTACCAGAGTTTTACAAGGAGCGACTGCCTATCTGACCTCCTCAACCCGGGCAACCCAGTACCCCTTGGTTTGATTGGTTGACAGACTTACTGGCTTCTAATTAGCCGTAATGACTGCCGAAGACGTTCACTGACAGCCGGGACCTACAGTTTAACATGCCATCCGAAACGTGTCATTTCTGTTACTGTTACAGCTTTTTTTATCGTCCCACTGCTGGGCACAGGCCTCCTCTCATACGGAGAAGGATTGAGCATTAATCACCACGCTTGCTCAATGCGGTTTGGCGATTTCAGACTTTATAGTCCAGGTTTCCTCAAGATGTTTTCCTTCACCTCTTTGTCAGCCATTGGTGTCCTAGATATACTTAGCTTCTAAGTATATCCAAACATAAAGTACATACAAACTACTTACAGTGTACATGCAGCATTATTCTCTTGCTCACTGAGGGCGGTACTCCGTTCGCAGCGATGCACAGGTATGCGCCCATCTCTGAACGCGTCACTTTCGTGAGATTCACTATTTCCCCTTCTAGTGACGTTACTGGAACAAATGAAAATCATAGAAGAAATTGTTGAAATTATAAGATTAAGAGTAAAGTTTTGATTACGTTTTATTACTGGTAGTAGTTATTTACAGTGTTCTAGTTATAGGCATGACACAGCAATTTATGTTTTTGTAAGTAAAAAAATATTACATTTTATTGGTGGGGAATCATCAAATAATCCCAGAGAGAGTCAGACTCTTACTGACTAAATAAAATCCACCTTATTTCTTTCTAAGCTTTTTATGTACCAGGGCAGCTGTAACTCTTCAACAATCCCGAAGGCACGGGAATTTGCTACTGCCTTCTTCATGCGACATCAAATAATGACGATCTATTTACTTCTATTCAGAACTTTCCTAACTCTATTTTATTATCTAATACACTTCTATTTTACTTTATAAGCCGTCTTTTTAATATGGAATCATTATTTACACTGCAACTCAAACTCTCCGTTAGCAACTTTGAAAACCAAAGCGTAACAAGTGCTCAAGTTAGTTTTAAAAAAAAACGGATTGTAGAAAAAGAGTGAAGAAATCAGGGCGTTTAGCTTGCAGTTCATTCTATCATTGAAGCCTGACTTGAAAATAAATGAACGAGATTTACGTTTGTGTTGAATGAGCAGTGGAAAGACTTAAGAAGCACCTTCGGTTCTTATTTTAAACTTTTACCTGAACGAAGATTGAAGTAAAACATTGTTTAAGAGGAAATTCAGTAGTGCCAAAGTGAATCAATAAATTAATGTAGATCCTTACATATTCATATCACATATATAAATCAATGTTTTCAGGTTCTCTCTCGCTTCTTATTTTAAAAAATACACTAACATAAGTCATGCTACTTTCACTTGGAAAATGTGAATTACTCATGTTACTGATACAAACAAGATGTAAACTTCCAAACTACCTATTTTGTTCTTAAAATTAGCTCCAACCAACAGTACCTATGTACACACTCAACAACTGCCAAAGCAAAGACGAACGAAAACGATTTTGAGCACTATCTGTCGAAGTGCTTACATTACATTTCGCCAGTAACTGTTCAAAAACACTTGTGAACCGCCAAAAGTTGACGGGTTGTGTAAACAAGCCCCGTTAGTGGTTCCAACTCGAGCTGTTTTCCTGACACCTTGCTCGAATGGCGGCCAAGTACGTTTACAGCCATTATTCAAACAAGAGGATAAAAAGCTAGGGCAATATTTTCCGAAGGAGCTGTACACCGTTGATGGTTTAAAGTGTAGAGCTCTCGGTGGCGGGACGACGCTTCGTTAGCAAACAATGCGCGCACAGGGCAAGCTGTTGAGTCGCATCGCGTTGTTTTAGATGTAATATTTCGAATGGCTCGGAAAGAGCTCCTTGTGTTAAGTAGCCGTGTTATTAAAACACAAAATGCAAATACTTAGCATTAAGTAGAATTGTGTCATTGTGGAAAGTTGGGGTAAAATTGAATTAAGTACACAAACTTTTATTATGTCTATTTTTATAAGGATTAAAAAATATATATGTATAGGCACCAATAAATTGCCTTAAATACAAAAGTCAAATATAGAGCTATGAATCATAGTTATTTCACGGAACAATGACATCTTTAAACAACAAAGCAAATGAAAAAAAAAACACGAAAAATATAATCTAAAAAAAATATTAGTAGACACACTACTCCACGAATTGTTGTGCTGTCTTCGAAGCGGACCGTTGAATAAACTTGGCCTGTCGATGTGTCATAAGTCAAGTGACGCTTGAGCCCCGGACCCCTAGTGGTTTTGCCACAGACACACGAAATCTTTAAAAGGATCCTTCATAAATACTTAATAGTTTTTTTTTTATGTTTTCGGGTTTTTGAATCAAAACAAAAGAAGTATAATGCACATAAAACTAAATAAGTCGTATTTAAAGAAGTTAGTGTTTCGAACTTTAAGACTTGTCTTGCAAAACTTTAATTAATAGTGTTGAACGATTGAACTGAAGTTTAAACATAGCCAATAACTGATAAAAGGAATTTCAATTTATTAAATTTCGGATTCAAAGTTGATTTTCAAAGTTTTCTAATAATATTGGCACTAATCGCGTCACCGCTAAAGTCTGCCGTAAAGGCGACAAAAGTCCAGTACTTTGGTAAAGTGTCGTCGACTAAAATGGAAAACCAACATTTTCTCATTACTCCTTGTTCCAAAGTTATAATTTTAATTATGAATTCGAAACGTTCTGTACTGAGTGGGTAATTATTTATTTTGTATTAGGGTGGGCTACCACCCTTCTAAGAGAAGTGCTTCTATTTAATAAGTAGAAATAAAGCTCTTAATGGACTCTATTAATTGATGTGATCGCCAAGAACTTTTGTCTGAAGCACGCAAACAATTGTTATGAAACCTAATATCACCGGCGCACAACTTACTCGATAATTGGGATTAACAATTCTGGATATCGTAGAACGTAGTCGTATCTGTTACAAACTTTGTGGTGCTGATGAAAAGCGTCGAATGGAAGGATGGTGGAGTTAATTTGCATCAGTCTACGACTAAGTTTCCACCATTCATTCGCTTATCTGCATAATTTGGTGTTGAACATGAAACAAATAGGCACGCGACACGCTGCTGTCACCACGAACATGTTTTATGCGAAACAATAAAGGGCAAATTTTGAATAATACCCTATTGTTGGCGACGCTGGTTTCTGTCGTCGCTATCATTATTATTACGTACATACCTAACTACCTAATTTATTCTTCTCGGATTGACTAAAATATGATTGTCTCGAGATTTAAGATTTATATTCAGAACAAAGCAGGCCGTTAATGCGTTTAACGATTATAAGATTTATGAAAAAATTTCGTCCAAAACATTCCAAGGTAGGTAAAGATAATTAAATAACATCAAGAGAATTCCCAAACAACAAAAGAAATATTGCAGATTCTTTTTGTTAAAATAAAATAATACACAATAAATAATATTATTTAAAATGAAAATGGTTACGTAATCTCTCGTAATGAAGTTGTTTAAATATACCTTCGCCGATGCAGTATTATCATATATCATGGCAATATTAAATTCCTGCAGTAAATTTGTTATATATGGCCAAAGTTGCCCCTCAGTGCGAGATAACAAATTGGAAAGTGGCCCGAGCTAGTCATTAAAAAACTATATTTGTCTTGGCCGGCCTCAAAGTTTCCTCATTGGAATATTCGTGAAGAAACATCGGCCTAAGTAATGGATAGCTTGTATTGTATTCTGTTCAGATTTATGGAGGTAACTTGTAACGGCTTCTTTAATTAGACTTCTTCACTCAAATTGATGATTGTTATTGATGTTAGTTAATTTAAAATTGGTGGGGCCGGGTCTCACCTTGCCACTCATTCAATCTTCTAAATATATAAAACTCAAAGGTGACTGACTGACTGACTGACTGACATAGTGATCTATCAACGCACAGCTGAAACCACTGGACGGATCGGGCTGAAATTTGGCATGCAGGTAGATGTTATGACGTAGGCATCCGCTAAGAAAGGATTTTGATCAATTCTACCCCCAAGGGGATAAAATAGGGGATGAAAGTTTGTATGAAACTTTGTCAATTTTAAACCGATCGGACTGAGACTTTGCATGCATAAAGCTACTATGGCGTAGGCAACCCTTAAGAAAGGATTTTGATAAATTCCATCCCTAAGGGGATAAAATAGGGGATGAAAGTTTGTATACATCTTCTTAGATTTTATGAAGAAGTCCTGATGACGAATCAGAATTTTATGATGACGTTCGCTTAAATACGATTTTGGTTAATTCAACCCCCATTCAACCCCCACGGGTGATAAAATAAGGGATGCCGCAAAAACCATACCTAATTAATAATAATACTTCTTGACGCGAGCGAAGCCGCGGGCAAAAGCTAGTTACGTATAATTTGGAAAGTTCGTGGTTTTTGAGCTCGACTATTCGATTTATACGATTTCGTACAAAAAGTTTGGAGGAAATACATTTTTACTTTAAAACAATTGCACGTTCAATCTCTTTCACAGGTAAAAGTTTATTTGATGTAATAAAAGAAGATGGCAAGTCTTCTAGACCGTTAAAATCGAATGTCTTCATTTTAATCTGTAGGAAACGATTGCTAATAGTCGGCGCTCACTGCCGCCCCCGGAATGCAGGTATACATTGACACTAATATTGAACGTACAGAATTGAAAAGGTCTAAGAGTGCTCTAATCTTAGCTGTAGTATTGAAGTGCTCGGCTCGTTGTGAAAGTCATTACCGGTAGTACTTTGTTAGCTTAATGAATTGACTGATGGCAAGAGGAGGTCTGAACAGTGGTAGGGTTAAGTGGGACCTGCTGATTAATCACCCTGTCAGTACAGTTTCCAATTGCCACTCGTCACGAATTCCCCTTGTGCTGGCATAATTTTTGTACTTGCTTTCCCCATAGCCCAATCCAATACTATTTCATTGCAGCGTTTGAATTCCAAAAATAAGCCGTTACGTTTTCAATTTCATAAATGGAATGGATGTTCGAATTTTAGGCAACGGGCGATTAATTTTATTGCCATATCAAAAATAAAGTGTTTAAATACGTGACGTTGGTATTTGTTTTCAAATTGAAAATGTTTTATTTGTGGAATGCTAGTTAATTTGGGGTTTAGTAATAACCCTTTATCCTGGTTTTATTTGACCAAGTGCAGAGATGAGTAGGTAAGTAATTATTCCCGGACCGTCTCGAGATTGTAATCCGGCGGGATTAGGAAGGGCGGTGTGAATGGTAATAGAAGTTCCTGAGGTGCTGCGGTGTGATTTACTGCTAAGATTCAATAGTGAATATTTTAAGCTCTGATTTATTTGTTAGTCGTTTCTTGAAGTTGTTCAAATCTTTCAACATGGACTACAACACTGTTTAATATTCAGACATTAATTCTTAGCTGGGACTTACCTAGTTATTTTTTTTTATTTTGATACACAATAATAAAATGAATGTCATTTTATCATTCTAATAACGTTAAACAACTAACAGACCTGACTGTCGTCGTCATATTTGCAAGTAATGCTTCTAAAACTAATGTGCTTAACGAGATTTTAAGCTGGAATAGTTTAGAGGTGGATAATACAGAAACTGGGTTAGGTTAAGCCCTGCCTAGTTTTGCTCCACAGTTTGAGGAGAGTCGGCCTCGTACAACTTATATGAACCTTTGAACTCGGCCTGCATTTTCATGCATTATTATAGTTTTAATCGAAATATAAACGGCGAAACTGCCTTTGTAAAACCGAACTAGTTTAACAGAATTTTTCTGCTAACAGTTTGTTCGTGAGGCTATTTTGGAAAACAGGTGGATTTTTCGTTAATTTGCCTTTGTTTGTTTTTCCACCCGCTTTTCTGTATCACACAAACTGATCAAATAAGTTTAAAGAATGTATTTTAATTTCTTTTAACTTCATTGAAAGAGGCTAGGTTGAATGTCATACAATATTTAATTCTTTGTATTTATTACTACAGCAAGCGAATAAACTCTTTACTTATACACAAAGGAAAAAGGTTCGTTATGATGTAGTCCTGGAATTTATAAAAAGTTGTCTATTTATAGCTCAGCTCCTGTGTACGTCTCCATAATTAGACTTAATGAACGAACCATTGTAGGAATTAAATCCGGCTTCTTTTAATAAAGCAACTGCAATCAGGAACTTGAATTTTATACAAATACCTTCTAAGTGCGAGTGTAACGATAGATTAGTCAGGAGTTATCGTGTTAAGAGGCCTTAAGTTCCCTCAAAGAAGTAAATGATTCGCTCATAGCACGCAAACGCCACTGACCTTAGTAAATTTTGCATGATTTCACTAATAAATGTTTGTTTTTCATAGTTACGAAATAGCTTTATAATCAGTCAAAAGCTTACACGAGGTGAGGGTTTGGTTTATTTTTAATGAGGGATTTTGGCCACGAATATTAATTGGTGTAATTGTGTTGACAATAGTTGGTCATGTTATAGCTAATTTCATTTGTTTTCATCATCATTTGTTTTATTAGCTTGTAATCGGATTTAGCGATTATATTGGGATAAGCGTGTGTTACCGCAGAAGTTCAAATAATTTTAGGCATATGTGTTAACATTGCCACTTTTCTGCGTAGTAAAAAATTAGGATGTATATTTTAAAGAGCCTGTTGTGAAACAGATACTGTATAAGATTTAAACGTGCTGAAAATCCAATCAAACAGTTCACAAATTGGTGTTAGCTGCTAATAGACGAGAGTAACTCCCAGTGTAAGTTACCGACTTACGCTAAGCGATGAATTAAACTGAATCGTTGAGTTTCCACGCAGTTTCGATACGTCTGCATGTCAGTATGTGCCTAGCCATATTTAGAGCGCGTGCAGACTACAAAGATTTAGTCGGCCGATAGTGGATTTTTGCTCATAAATCAATATAAAGATGAATTGAAGCATTAATGACTAAGGACACGTAACAACGATTAGGTTTTTTTTTGGTATCAGACCAACTAAAAACTTTGACTGAATTCAAAAATCTTAAGAAAAAAAAATCCTAAAAAGGGCCGATTAAATAGTCAGTTGTGTGGCCCCGTTCTTAATGATAACATATTGAATTTATAGATTGCAGCGCAGCTAGCATTATTGAGTTACTAGTCTATTAACATCTCAATTTAATAACCTATTTAGTCTCCAAGCATAGTGCTCCTAATATGTATATTGACTTGATGGTGTCAAAGACGTTATGTGCAGTTGATAGTGAACGTTTGATACATCAACTGATTTATACCAAATGTACGTAAAGTTGGACGAACAAATGATGGTTTTTGTATTTTTGTTGCTAACAGTGTTAATAAACAAACTATTACTTTAACTACACCACTATCTTTATGATTGAATCCAAATAAGAAATGCTTACACTTACCTACTACTTACCTTTATAGTAAAATTTCTACTACATGTGAATTAGGAAGAAAGTATGAAAGGCTTAATATTGATTTAAATTACAAAAATATCTCAATGCTTACCTTTCGTCTTCCCCTGAGGTCCCCCTCTTGAAATGATATCTCCCCCGTCTTCTCTACGCCACACAATTTTGGGAGGAGGGTAGCCCCTGGCTTTGCAGACCAGCTTGGCTGACCCTCCTTCTGGTACCATCATGTCCCCAGACGTTTCTTCGTAAATTATATCTGGAGGGATTACTACTTCCAAAAATGCTGTCTGAAATTAAACAAAGTCTTAAAACATTTGTACAAAATTAATGTCATCTTCTAATTAATGGGTATTTTAACTATGGCACCATGAATCATTAAATAATGTTCACATGATTATAATAGTGTATTGATTTAAGAATTGCATGCTTTCACAGTAACATGCATGGTTATTCAGATTAAAACGCCAATGCGCTTTCGCAGAATTGACACCATTAAACAGTAAATTGATGAGGCATGAACTATAAAGGTTGTACAAAAAACTGACTCCAGTCCTCGTTATATCGGTCCATACGTATGTTCGAGTAATATATTATGCAGGTAACAGAATCCATGCCCCAAAATAAATCGTAGTTCTGCAACACATTACGGATAATGGTTTAAAATTAGCGGTACTTTACCTGCATTTTCATAGGGTCAGTGTTAACTTGGCACATATATTGTCCTCTGTCTTCCCGCTTGACGCCCCTAATGTTTAGCGTCCACGTGTTGTAGTCGTTGTGCGTGACGCTCAGCCTCGCGTTGTTCGTTATCACGTGCTCGTGTATCGCCAGGATCGCCTTCGTGTCTGCTTTGATCCACGCTACCTACCCCGCGACAAGCCACCCGCGAGCCGACGCCAGCAAAATTGTACGCCCAAAGTGTGCATGGAGGAAAGAACATCGTAAGTACATCGAAAAATAAAAGTGTACACAAACGCCGCATTCCTGTCACGATCGTACGCTTCACGTATGATGTTTTGTTTGTAAACGATGAAGACTTTCAACGAACAAGTCTAATTACAAGCGAATGCTTCCCGAGAGGCAGTCAGGACAACGATCCTCGAGCCGGCAACACTATCTTGTTGCGAGCGCCGCGCAAAATGCTCTCGGAATTTTTAATTACATTTTCGTCTGGTCGCCGCCATGAAGCGGGCTGCGGGCGCACTGAAAACGCCCTCGTTTCACCCGCTTTACCAAAAGCGTCGACATCGCAATAGAAGCTAATTTCCTGCATAGCGCGTAACAAAAAATACGAACAGAAATACGGCGTTTGTACTTGTCTACGATACGCGTCCTCCTCGGTATTATAACTTTATTATTGAAAATATTATTTGGAGCGATATTTTTTTTTCGTAATTCCTGCTGAATGCCGGCGAAAGTACTTCAATTCAATGGTTTCATTGAACGAGTAAAATAGGTATCAGCCTTTTATGTGTCTGCTAAAGTCTGCATTCGAGAGCGTATTCTCAAAGTGGGGATATACTTAATGCTCGAGTTTTTTTTTTTCATTTACACAGATTTCTAGAAAGATATTGACTTTATAGTTAAATAAGTAACGTGAATAGACAGAGTGCAAGAAGAAGTGCACTAATAGAGGTGCAACTTAGAAAGTGCTCTACATTTGTATAAGTGCTTGTGCAACTCTAATTAGTCACTAATTAGGTGCCTAGGAACTACAGTCAAAATAAATGTAACTAAAGTAGTACTTTAACACAACATTGTTTTTGTAGAAACAGCCTTACAATTCTCTCGCTATGCTTATCTGCATTATTGAAATGAACGACGACAGGATTGCAGAGCTGTAGAGCGATGTAATTTCAGATTCAAAACGTTTAAGAAATTGCATCGCTGCTTAATTTCACACAATAAATAAAGGGGTATAAAACAATTCATATTTACCAAATTTTGAACTCATCCATACCAGCGGTGCATATCGGAGATGTGTTTTAAGATCTTTTGATTATTTGTGTGTTATGTATTGAGACTGTATTTGTGTTTATTTACGTCTAAGCGTTTAATTTTACGTGAACCGCAATTTAGATACAACAATAATATACCGGCTATATGTAGGTAGATACCTATATTTATCGGAGTAATAACTCGATTGGTGTTTATTCCTTATAAAGCCATCGTGATAATATCATCTCGATATTCATCTCGGAAGCCACGTGGGAATTGTTGAGAAACACATGCGGAGATGTTATTAGTCTTGTGTAATTACTTACGCGGGATCAATATAGAAAAGCAAATATGTATCGATACGTAGCATCGATAGTCGCGTAGAAATCGAGTGATCTAAGCTAACGGCCCCTGAGAGACTATTATCGAATCTTGTTTCTCGTGGCGGAAAGATTTGCGAATAAGTATTTGTGTCCGACTTTATTACACGCTCTCTTGTTGTTATGTTGATCGTGTTTTGGTATAAGTAGAGAATAGGCGTTTGAGATAATTGCTAAAGAAATTCTTCAGAAGAAAATCTGGCTAAATTAAAATTTAAATAAATCCCAGTTCAAGTAATGCAAGATGAAAGTGTGAATGAGAAGAAAAATATACAAAAATGGTACATATAATTCTAGACTGGTGACTCAAAGGAAGACATATCGTACACGATACAGTATCGTATATCATAATGATAGTGTACTAGATTAACTCCCGGGACAGTTTGAGAGCTCCGCCTCTCGAAATGATTGAACGGGGACCGAGGGGGTTTGTCCTGGCTTTATTTTAATTTCCTAAAGTGACTGTTTTGCAACGTAAATTCCTTGGACTAAAGTGATCCTATCATAGTGGGGTGCGGTTTTTGTTCCGACAATGATTGACTAACGTGAAACTGACGTGCATTGCTAAATTAATTTTATTTTTCAACTAAAACGTCACTTAGGAATAAAGTGCACTTGGTAAAAGCATGCTCAAAACTTGTGTTCCAAAATAAACGTAATTGTGCATTGGTGTTTAAAACCCAAGAATAGTACCGTTCGTTCACTGTTGCATAAATCACTGTTTTTATCACATTCTTGGATCTTAGTTTCTATGTGCAAGTGTTAGTGTCTAATGCAGTTGTGCACAGTGTGCCAACACTACGGCTATGTGGACAAACTTGCAGTAGATTTGTGCAAATATAGTACCGGTGTTACTCTATTCTAGGATAGAGAGAGGTTCTATAAAGTGGTGCTGTGAGTTTCGAAGAGTGCCGAAGAAAGTGCATTGAAGGTAGTGTGCTAAGAAGTGTGGAAGTAGTGGTGCAAGGTCTATTTGTTGAGATCTATAATTTTATTTCAATATTTTTATTATGATTTTAGAGTGACTGAGAGTGATCTGTGTTTGTAACTCAGTATACTATTGTGACTGAACAGACACGCCTGTAGCTGAAAGATGGTAACAACTATAGAAAACCTTTTCAGCTACCATACCAATCTAGCTTTAAAACAAAACATTGATGAAAAAACAGTCTACAAACTGTTGTCAAGACAACTTTTTAAGGAAAAATTTTAACTTAATAAATCTAGTGATAGAAAAACATGCCTGAATAATTGATCGTTCAATTCATTCTCTAGTGATTAAAGATAGTAAATTAGGATCAGGCATTAAGAGTTCTTGGAAAGAGAGAATGTTCCAGAAAATGCTTGAAGGTTTTATATAAATTATAGATCTCATAGTAAAAGTGCTGTGGTGCTCCTCTAGGTAGCTGTAATGAGTCAGTTTGATACACACCCTGGCCGTGGCGGAGTCGCCACTCACCCTGTAACCGCCCAGGTTATTGACCACGCACGTGAACATCGCGTCCCGGCCTTGAGCGATCGTCACGTTCTCCAGGGGGTATAGGAAGTCCGGCTCTAGACCTAGTGCTGGAAAGAAAATCGTCATTAGTATATAGTTAAATGAGAGGGGTATCGGTAGTGTTGTAAAGGAAAATCAGCTGTAAAATGTATTTAGAAAGATATTTCTTCACGTCCGCTTAAGAACGTCAACTGTTATGCCATGTACTCGTACATAAAACGTTGGTAGATAGATACATATAATTGTCGTCTTTGATATTATGACAGTTATTACGGAACCTATACATAAATAATTATATGTTTAACTATAAAACATTTTCAGTTACATAAATAAAACTTTACACTTTAATAATGTCAAACATATAAATAATTTAAGAAGCTATTTCCTAATACACGTCTTACCTATACGTATCTTAAATATAAAACGGTTACTGTTTCACTTAAATTTTTTTAGAGTATGAACTAACGAGTGATAGTTCGTCATTGAAAAACTGATTGGTTGAGCACGCACTAGTGCCACCACAGCAATAGTCACGACTAGATGTATCAAAGCTAGTTCGGTGACTGTCATCCAGACAACCGCGCTCATTTTTGCATCGCTTGGTCTTATATCGGTGTCTATCATCAAACTGGAATACCTATAGGTACCGGTGCCTATATAATTATAAAGCACGCCTCAAAAGGTATACCTGTAAAAGTCTGTTCATTAGACTTGTGGTTTCAAATATTTTTGAATTTTTATATGGCAAATCTAGTCTCGTTGTTGCAACAGCGAAACGTTTATAAAACATTTTGAACTATTCCCAAATATTCCGTATATCATATATGAAAAGAGTTGTTTGCCAGCTAGCCGTTTGTGGATAAACAAAACAAAAATTCTCACCACTATTAGTTTTTAGGTCAATAATATTTTTTTAGAAATGAAAAACCTAAACGATGGAAAGTTTCGATGAATTTAAGTTAGGTATAGCTTAGCCTTAATGCTAAATCGAAAAAGGGCTTAAAGTGACTAACAATATTTTTTGGATTTTAAAGTCGATTGAAGCCATGGTTGAATTCTTGAAAGTCTCAAAGCAAATAGGAATGCCGTTTTTATAGTAAAAGAAAGTTATTTATAAGCTCTCGCATTGGAGCCGTTTCTCCTGAGATTAGGCTAACGTCGGATTTACAACGCTGGTTTTCTAACGGGTTGCTTTAGTCACTCTAGTGTATCATTTGTAACTGTTTCGTCTTTGCAAATAAAATTAAAATGTCTTTTTAAAATTATTTGGATTTGTTTCAGGGGATTAACCTTGAATTTGACTGATCTTTCATTTCATTTTCAAAGAACCGGTTTTAATTTTTTTTAGACGATTGAAGTTACTTTCTTAAAAAATGTGTAATGTGCAAACTATTGTTTACCTATAACTATGTAATGTGCGATCAAACGCCATTTCTTCAGACCATACGTGACAGGCTACAACAAAAAAAAAACTTAAGCTAAAAAGGTTTTCAAACATTACAACCCTTAGAATTAAATGATATAACTTGAGAATAAATCAGCGTCTTCCCCTCGTGTTCAGTGAATACGATTGTTCAGTAATATTAGCATAACGTCTCACATTTTAACCTAATGTTGTACCTGAGACTAAATGTTCGAACATGATCTGTTTAATAATGCGATCGTCTTCCCAATTGTGAACTCAGTTTTTAGGTACCTATGATCTATTGTAGGTCAATTGTGTGAGAACTAATTGCGTTATCGGCTTCGTGGTCCTGGCTGTTGATAAACGTGAGGGATACCTAGTATTCGCAATTCAAATTCTGGATAGATAAGTAGGTATCTTGGCATAATTGTACTCTTAACAACTTCATCATCATCGTCATCTTCAACCATTCTATTGTACCACTGAAAGGCACAGCACTCTTCTCATATAGAGGAGAAATGAGCGTTAATCACAACGCCTGAATTTCATATCAAATGCTTATTTACAATACACAAATTGTATACCAAAACCCAAAAGTAAATGGATAAAGATCCGACACCAGATAGTTGTTTATTTCCTCAAAGTTTTGAAAGACATTCAAACTAAATTAACTTGTCAAGTGCTTATGAAATTATGAATATTGATAAACGATAATAAAATAAGATAAAATTACTTGGGGGAAATATAGATAATAATTTATTTTTAATTAATAACGACAAAAGGGACGGCCTGTACCTTTTAATTATTTGTTTCGTAAATATAACAATCATTGTTATTTTGCTACATTAATCTAACTTTGTTAGAGTTTTATACATAGCTAGCAAGTTTTCTAATCCCTGGTGCACAGAAGCCCACAGAACTCTGGTCCCGCAGCGCTTAGAAGTCCTTTTAAAGTCAGTCCATAACAACTTTAGACACAACAGATCGGAATCACAAACGAATCGTTCACGGAATTTAAAGCGCAGAAAATGCTCGTTATTCTTCACGAAATGTTTAGAATGATATACGTAAGTTCCGCATAAAAATGTCTCCCTTAGCGCCGTAGGTATTGTCCCGGCGAATGGATAGCTGGAGGCGTCAATATTCTACGTGACCAGTTACTTGTGTCGGCCACGGAAACATGTGTCGGAAGTGAGGACTATCTGTTTGCTCATAGAATGGCGATCGCACTGTTGAATTATTCGCGTGTACATACGCGACAGGATGCGGATTACATGGTGCATTCGATCCGTTTATGTTTTCGGGTTAGAGACGACCCGATGGCTTCTTTTGAATGGATTTTGGAAGGTAAATACGAAATAAGTGATGCTTATTTATGTTATTGCATATCTCAGAATAACATGTACTATCTGCAAGCATAAGGCGAGTAGGAATTAGTTGACAACATCACATTGATTCTATATATAAATAAGTTCAAAGTAAGTAAGATCTACTTTACGAGGAAGAAATTAATACTACCATAATTACTTTACATAACTACAGGTAAGCTACAAACTCCGATTTCATAGTAAGTAAGTGACTTCGCATACGACTACAATTCCCACTGAAAGTTAAGCTTTTGATGTTTTCCTTTCATTAACAGATCGGGGAAACACGAAGCGGGGTCCAATAAATTTCAATACATAACGGAGTTAAATTCATTTCGGCCCTTATTTGTTCACGTCCATGTGTGGCAAACGGAATGGGTCAATTGAAGCACCAGAGCAAATGTCGCCAGACTAAATGTCGTCGATATACACAAGCCTTTCCCGTTCTATATTGGGAACACACAAAATGTCGGCTGGCTTCGAAACCATGTTAACATCCCGCATTTAAATTTTCAAATATTCATTGCCAATTAAAATATAATTAACTGCGAAAAGCGTTCCGACGATTCTACGACTGTAGGCGGTAATCGTGCTATAAAATATGATTAAATACGGTCAGTTGGAAGATAATTAAATTATCTGTAAGTCTGATTGAAAACTACAATTAAATTTAGCAAGCACAATTTCTTTTGTGAGGTGGTGCCGCATTCGTATTGTTATAATGCGGACAAAGTTCTTGGAATATCTCAGCGGAAATGATTTCACGATCTCGTAGTGAATATCAAATGTCCGAATCATACAGACGTTCGGAAAGTAAATACAGTTGGATTTGTATAGGTCGGGAGATCGCACTGCCAATAACCAGCAAATGCTGGCGTCGAAACCAGCTGAAATCGTAAGTACCGGCCCGACCAACTGATATTTGTAAATTCTATGGTAATCCGACTCTGAGCCTAATCCTACTTTCCATTCAAAGCGGTTGAAATAAATTCTAAAAACAATAGGCGGTTATTTGGTTGTTGTGTTCATCGGGAGCAGGTACAAGGGATCCTTGGCGTATTATCTACGCATTGGTATCGTCAGCAATTGTATAATAATCGCATGTATAGTTCTAATTTGTTAAATTAATCCCGTTACGTATTTTGGTACGGTATTCGAGCACGTGCGCGACTGCGAACAATTTGCTAACACGGTTTCGTACTTTCGTCGAGATTCGGAGTTGGTACACCTAACAACTCTTGGCCAAAAGTCCTACGGCTTAATTGGACGATTTTCTACATGTAGATTTGATTTACAGCGTCTCGAAAGTTTAGGCAAACAGGTAGTCAACTTTCCAAGTATAATATTTATAAGATGGATCAAGTTCGAAAGTTATAGATTTCTACGTAACATGTTATAATATTTGCCTGTAGGTATATAGGTATGTGAATATGCGTCACGTAGTTTAAACAAACGTTGACCGTTTTAATAATGCAATATTAGGTACTTAACTTACATAATATTCTTATATTTACACACAAAGAATAGAGCACCATAGAACATCAACAACCCTTGTGCGACACAAGAATAACTTGTAATAAAACCGAAACAAGGCACAACAAATCCTTAGCATTCCTAGAACGTGCAATAAAGTCGAATATTAATCACTTACGCGGCCAAACACGTAGTACAGCTATAAGATCTGATATACGGCATTACTAGAGTTAGGCAGGCGCTTCATTTGCAATTTGGTTCAGTGATTTCGTTTAAGCTGAGCGAACGCTGTCCGTGAATTATGCCTATTGTTGTTCCAGTGGCAAAGGATGCATTACGGAGCCTTGTTCGAGATATTCGTCGTCCTTTTATACAAATTGCTTTTAAAACATTGCTATTCATATTATTTTGTGGACGTAATAATTTGTGTTAGTGGATGTAGGTTTGTATTGTATTTTTTGTTTGGGCTTTAGCCTACAGGTATTCAGAATAACCATTTATGTAATTACTTAGACAATTAGGTTATTTTTTAGGGTCGCTGAAGATAGTTAAAGGTCTTTCTTTCACGTACTCAAATGGAATGAAAATACTAGGACTCTTCAGAAACTGTTCTCCCTGATCTTATAAAATACGACGAATCGAACTCTATGAATTCTGTTTGTGCTTATTTTATAAAAAGTTCTCCATTAAACACTCGTGAAATAGTATTTTGTTTCATTCTAGGAATCTAGTCATTTTAATAAGGTAAATAATAAGTGTAGCCACAAAATTATTTATTGGACACATCATTAAACTTCTAATTTTATAACTAAGCAACGAGGAAATGACATAGCCTCATCAATTATTGTAACTTGTCCTTCTTATTTATACATTGTCATCTAGTTTACTAACTCGGCCTCATTTTTCCAAAAACGAGCCAAGAAAAACAAGATCAACGTTTTTCTTGGCTCGTTTTTTTTATGGTAGAATTTAATTTGGATTAATTTTATTTAGCATATTGACATTCAATCCTTCAATTAAAAAACATTGTATTAAAAATTGAAGTTGGTGACGAAAACGAATCGCTGCAAAACCGACTCCACGTAGTCTTGTCTGCCCTACCCCTAGAGTGCAATTCAAGCTTCGAGCTGAGGCGCAGGTAGTTTCAGCGCTGGCCGCCGCGGCTGAGGCTGGCCGGCGGAGCCGGCCAACAAGCCGAAGCTGCGGTGGTGAGCGTGAAAACCATCTGCGACGATAAGCTCGCATGGGACCGCCGGAGCCCCGCAGCGCCGGAGCCGTGACAGAAGCCATGCTTGCTGCATGTTGCATGCTTACTTCCATGCTGGGTCAATTAATATGGGATGTGTTATATTTTAAACAAAAAACGCAGGAGGTACGAGTTAAAAAATTAGAAGCTAAATAAATATTTTTATGATGTCACTTAATAGTATTTAAGAAGTTTACTGTTAGAATGCATGCTACAAATTTAGATGCAAAAAAATAACCATCATGCTGAGTTGTATTTAGAGTGGAAGATAACTCGTGGCTAAGATAGTATTATTTAGATGCTCGATGCTTTATTAATTGTGGCACACTTAGTAATTTAGAAGGCAACATACATTTTTGGGGGCGAATAATGATATTAAAAAGAAGCCTGTTTAATTAGCACCCTTTTAATAATCACTATTAAGACCTTAAAAATATGCTGCTGCTAACAATACATTTATAAAAGAACATAAGTCCGTCCCGTAAAATAAAACCGTTCAAGCACCTACTCAAGAAACAATACATAAGCAATATGTCAAGAGGGATCACATTAACATCCTCAATAAATTACTCGAACAATCACTCACGATACATTTGTTCTGGATCGAGTCGAATCGACTTATGATATTACTGAGTGGATCACTGGCTAAATCGCCTATTGTCGTAAGGGGATCCGATTCCCGCCACTTACGGCTGTCGACGGATCTCAATCAGAGGTTATCTAACAACTTGATAAGTACTGACGGCAGATTTGATTTGTACTTCGCTTGTGTTCTTTTTATGAGATTTGCGTGTCCTTTTTATAGGATAAGGTGGGTGCTAATTGTAACGGTTGATTCATGCAGTCATAATACAAGATTAATTGCTTTTCTATCGATACAGACTCCGCAAATGTTTGCTTAGATTCAACGCCAATAATCCCGCTTGTTCAGCCAGTATTATTCAAATGTAACAATATCATATCCAATAAAAGTTCCGGCGGCCAGCGGCGTACAAACAATACATCTAAACAGACGTGGCATCAGATCTTGTGTACTGTTGGTTTGCAAAACAAATATTTTCCTAGACGTTTTTGAAGTCGTTACGAACAAGTTAGACGGCCGGTCCACGGGCCGAGTGCAATTCGCGCCACTAGAGTCGCACTCCGGATTTGTTTGCTCCAACTAGTTAAATGTTGGCCCAAACTTTATTTCGGACGTCGAAGTCTCCGAGATGTTGTACCCTTGTTATTGTTGTTCAAGTATATTTAGAGAGGTTCAGACGTACCGTACGAAACAAACATTCGTCTACCGTATTTATTATTCATATTACTGCTATAGTTCCCATTTGGGGATCGTTTACCTTGCAAATGTTTTACAATTATTCGGAATTAACATTTTGATTGTTGTTCTCTGTATTCTAGTGTAATGGTTTCTAAAATGTGGAGTATAATCGGATTACCCGTGTAATTAAAAATACATTATCATAAACATTACAACCATAGCCGTATTCTAAAGATAAATCAATGTATCTTTCTCTTTAATAAATAATCCATGTGAACAAAGCATCGGATCTTAACGGAACAAACAAAGTGAACGCAAACATCTCCTAAGAAAATTGTTAACTAGAGAAAAATAAATTAAAGATCGACAGTAAGCAATAACGGAGAAACAATGTAGAAGGAAACCAAGAATTCTGGTTTGGGGTTTCAGAGAGCTCATTCGAAGTAAGGAAATTCTTTAACAACATTGTTTCTAAATTAAAACAATCTCATAATTGCACATTCTCCAACTTCTTTGATGCAGTGTAGGTATGGTGCGGGAGGCGACGGAGTGGGGGCAGGGTGTTTGCCCGGGGTAAGTTTTGAGGCGAAGTTAAGCCGATTAAGTGTCATTTCCGGCGCGGAACTAGCACTGTTCATTAAATATTTCGAGTGACTTAATTGCTGAGGTCGCCCGTCTACCAAGTTTTGATGTGAACAGATTTCTACTATTCTTTGCCCATTTGAAAATGTATTCTGTTTTATGCTGAACTTTTATGGCATTTTGTGTGTCAGCTTTGCTAATGTGTTTTAGATTAAGAAGGTCTTAATTGTATGGATGAAAGTTGCTGCTTATAAATCGATAAGTGAGTCGGTATCTTTGACCGTAACGGCGACAGGACGTAACCATTTTGCTATGAAGTATCTATACGTTGTCTAAAATAAAACTGTGCGTGATTGATTGATGTTATAAATTCGATAATTGAACTATCGATGTTCTTTTATTCGTTTCAGCAATAAAAATATCTATAACAGCGACCGATGTCTGTCTAGGGATTAGAATCGATGAACTCTCTCGAAACGTTTGTCACCGTCTCATTGGAGCTGAAATTTTTCTCGCGTATAAAGTTATCGAAAATCTACTATGTAAAATGTGATACATCATTCTAACTTGGAGAATACCAAATCCATATATTATTAGATATATTATTTTTATCTACCTTTGACATTTAAAAATGTTCATATAAGATTCGTGTGAACGAAGAGATATGATCAAAGAATACTAAGTTAGCACACTAAACCTCACTAAGCTACCGTAGTTTTAGTACTTTATTTTCCACAGTTTGTAAAGTGACGGCAGAAAATGGGTTAATTAATGGTTTCCGAAGTGGACCCGAAACAATTTGTCTGGTGCTCGTGCGCCATTGCGTTCTATGAGCCTGAATTATTATTGTTATTTATGATGTTTGGCAGTTTGTTTAAGTTAAACTGAACTAAAGTGTCATTTTTAGTTTGGTTACATTAATTATTACTTGATTAATATGGGGCGTTAAATTACATACCTATTTTCATAAGTAGCAACCACAAGAGATCATGTTTCAACGCAATTATTAATACAGTGAAGGTACTATCGTATCCCAATGTTAACATCTCTCAATAAATATTTCCCTGTTTGTGGAAACACACGGATACAGCGCACTACTGCGGGCACAAAGTCCATTACAGTCAATTCGTCTAGACGCAGGCACGTGTTGAAACTATTCTCACGGGTAATCGAATTACCTGCGCCATACAAATAAATAAACTGCCCGCCCAGAATAAACCGTATAACAATTAAACTAAAAACAAATAAAAACTCTAATGTAAATGTTCGGATCTTCTTTGTTTACATTAGTTGGCATTTATTATTTACAGAGTCAACCACTTTGCTGTTTCCTTTTACTTTTTATACATAAACGGCGAGGGATTATTTTGCCAATTTCCTTTGTTTGTCATTTTCGGAAAACTGTTTAAAGTACGTTTGTTTTAAATTCGGACGAATTGACGCCTACATAAGTACATTGCACAATTCCATGTAAACGCTATTATATTTCCACAAAAACTTCATAAGATAAATTCGGCAAAGTACACACGCCAAAAATAACTGAAGAATCTAATATAATAAAGCCCATTTGTAAAGAAAATATCAAAAAAGTTACGCACGACCAAAAAGGATTCAATGAGTCAGCAAAGTATGTGGCAAAAGAAATTGAGGGTGAACTAGAACAAATGTGATATTATGGGGCGGGGAAGTGAACCCGGACGACTTATATAAATATAAACAAGCCGTACTGTCCGGGCATTACGGACCTTCCTATCCTTGCGGGTCGAATTTCGAAAAATCTTTACTTAGGGCCCACGTTAACAGAGGGAATAGTAATATATTTCCTTACATGTTGTCGAAGGTGTATTTATGTAGCTGGATATTAGTAGTGTTATTTTAGGTAGGATATTGCTTTCATATAATTACTGAAGATTTTGATGTAAAGTACCATATTTGTGTAGGAATAAGTACCTTAGTAATTTCAGTAAACTTCACTATTACATGCAAGTATATGATATTAAGATCAGTTCCTAAAATCCTCTTCTATAATACTATTTCATAAAAAAAGCATGTCAAGCCATTGCTGTTCTCAAAAAAAAAAAAAACTTATTTAGCAACTTCTGTAAAATGGGTAAGGCGATAATAATTCAAAAGCCACAAAGCGAATTTTAATGCGACTTTGATCCAATTACAAGACTTTGTTATCAATTACGCTGACTGTACCTTCTGGGGTCGTTGTGACACGAAATAGAACTCAAGTAGCATTTTTGATATTTGGAATTGTAAAAGGGGGTAAAACTCGAACAAAATTATTAATTTTCTGAAAGCTTTTTAAAATTAGCATTAAACAATATCATATGTTTTCACTTAAGTAGTTAGAAAAAGTCGGTCAAAGGCGCAGAGGCAGGCCAAAACTGCGGTGGTTGAGTGTTGTAAAGAAAGACATGGAAATCTGCGAACTTGAAGGGGAAGATGTCCAGGATAGAGCGAAGTGGAAGAAGAAGATACGGAAAGCGGACCCCGTCACAAGACGGATAAACGCTAAAAAGAAGGAGTTAGAAAAACTCTGAATACAAAAGACCTACAACTTATCATAAAAATAATAGCTACATCCAATATATCTTCCCCTTCTGATTATTACTAAATTGACCTACAAAGAAAATGATGTGTTGTCCGGAATATAGGTACGTGATTCGTGTTAGCCACATATTTATCGATAACAAACCAATTTACCCACTATTATTGTGTTAACAGCTACGGCAGGGTTGCCTAACTTCGGAGATCTTTTGTGTAGTGTAGAAGCGATATGTATCTCATTTTTACGTAGATATGTGTTGCAAGTTTTTTACAGTAATCTTATTTGCGAATATGCATGGAAAACGTTTTGAAAAGTGATTTAGAAATAAGTATATGGAATGTGTTCTGCGTGAATCGGATTGTCAATAATAATCAAAAAATGTAGGGTAGATGTTGTAACTATAATATCAAGACGACCAACACCTTAATCTGCCCGCGACCACGGACGCTGTAAAGGATCCGATACGTCGGGATTAAATCATATTAATATAACCGCGATAAAATCCGTGAAACTAGTTTTATTTAAATTATTCTATATATTATTTAAATTTTAAATATTCGCGTAAGTGTCAGAAATCAACATGTGTGTAAAAGTTTAGTGTATATTATGTAATCAGTCTACTTTATTACTATATTTATTACTACTATATACTAAATAATTTTATTTAACGTATTATTTCAATATCCACGCACAAAGTATAGGTATTGATTGATTTTAATAATGCAACCTATAATTAAATTATTAAATCGTACAGGTAGGTTACATTGGGGGCGAATTAATACGTGCAAAATTGCAGCTATCAAGTTCGGCCGGTAATTGAGGTGAATAAATTTGGAAGTTATCGGCTTTGAAGGTAGCAGTCGATGTACTTTCAACTGCAAGCCAGTTTCAGACTGAATGAGTTGAAATAGAACGTACTATAATTTACGTAAAAGCTTATGGAGTGTGAGAAGTAATGTGAATAGTAGAATCTGCTCGTAGCTTTATTTAGCTGTTCTTGAAATAGTGTAATCCGGTTAAAATTATATTCAGCGTTAGTAAAGCCTGAAATTCTGAACTATACATAGCTTGTATGCAAACCTAATTTTCCCCATTGGTAGCTAAATAAGTTGAAAGAACCTAATGATCTAGCAATGAATGGCTTTTAAATGAGTAGGTATTTGTTACTAGAACATTTTCAAAAATTTATAAATCACTAGCTACACTACCTACATTATTTTATAGAAATCAAGTAAAGAACTACCAAAGAAACTTACAAAAAGCCAATCTAAAACAGATCTTGGGGTACAACTAACGTCTTACACGACATAAGTGCTGGCATATGACGTCACAAATACGAACGAACTGTAGCCATCGACGAGGCTCACTTTTTCAATATCCTCGAGCTAATGGGCGTCAGATGGCAAGTTGGGTAAAGTGATGCTATCAAAAAGCGATAGGCCGCGGTTTCGCGTGGTTATCGGACCACTTTGCTCTTCTCTGACGTGGGTCCACTCGACATGCTATACACGGCTTTACACAATTCGAAATGAATTTAGTGGTAGTTTGTTCCGTGTTTTTTTTTTCTTTCTTGAGTTTTAGTTTGGGAAGGGGATATAAGTATTGGTACGATATTTGGAAAAGTTTGTGCCTTCATGAATTTAAAAGATTTGTTTTGAGGAAAGTGGTCTGCTTAGAAATTTTATTAGAGTACCAATTTGTCTCCACTTTTTATTTTCTCTAAAATACATAAAAAATACCATTCATAATGTTTCAGTCCATAAACTTGTAGGTCACGAATAAACTAACTCTCATTTAATATACGTCATTATGCAGAATAAGTCACCGTGACACTTTTTATAATGGCGCGGCTATTTATAAAACAAATGAAAATCCCGCGTTTTGAGCGCAGGTACAATCGGCGACTGTTTTACTATGCTCCGAAGGCACGCCACCCAAAAAGTTATAAAGCAGGATTGTTCAAAAAATATTTTCATAATCTCCTTGTTTTTCAGATTAACGTTGTTACACTTCTGTTTATTAACAAAGCGCTTTTAATTTGAGTTAATTGTATTTGCGACGGCGCATGATTAGCAAGGGTTTGTTTTTAAGCCAGATACAATTAGAGATGTTTTTTTTCTGTCTGGCTGTTGCAGGAATGCGTTCTTTAGTTTAAGCCTTTTTAAAGTTGAGTAGGTATTTATTTTGCTGTGCAACTTTTTTATGAAAGTACATTGATACCGACTTAGGTCAAACAATTGCTAGTCTTCATCAGGTTACAATTAGGTATTTCTAACCACAAACTATATTACGAGAATTCTATTTCAATTCAACATCGACAACTAGATCAGCGCCTCTAAAATGTAACAGCACCGCCAGATAATACAATTTTCCCTATTCTTTTGCATAACAGAGTAGCAGCATTTTAGACGTCCGTTTGCATTGTTATTCAGTCGACGAAGTCACAGCGGCGCACGCTCCGGAGCTTATCGTCGGCCCCCAGCCGTTGTAAATTAAATAAATATACACCTAATGAGCGGAAATACAATGCATGACTAAGCTGAATAATTACTTCATCTTTCTATTCGCGGATTTACTTCGTCATGCAAAACTCGTCTTTTAAGTTCAGTTCGTACAAAAACGAATGTAAATTTATTCGCCGTACATCCGCGAATCTCATTTTTAAGTTCGAGTCTAGAATGTATGCGGAAGCTATGCTATTATTTATTGCTTTCCGTTAGTTTGCTTTCAGTAATTTTTATTCAGAATAGAGAGATAAAGTGAAATATGCAAGGGGTTCATAGTCACCCCGCTGCGTAGGAAGTTATGATTGAGGGTGACTTTATACGATTTGATTACATGTAAGCTTTTAGACGGATTACAAGGGTTTTTTGTTATCATATTTTACGCTTGTTTTTTGCTTTACGAGTATTGCCAAACTGAGGTAGTGCTTAGTAAGTAAATAGGAGGAAGTATTCTTGTTCTTGGCAACATATTTTAATTATAATATAAAAATACATAATTTTCTGTTCCATGTTGTTGTGAAAATCTATGATCTATTTTTTCAATACACATTATACCTGTATTTGACGACCTCGATGGCGCAATGGTCACCATGCCGGACTGCCGAACCTGAGGTCCCGGGTTCGATTCCCGGCTAGGTCGACATTTGTGTGATGAGCATGCATGTTGGCCGTGGTCTGGGTGTTACAATATGTATTTATAAATATGTATATGTGTAGCTATATGTAGTTTATCAGTTGTGTTAGCACCCATAACACAAGTTAATTTATAACTTACCATGGGCCAACCGTGTGTGAAAGTCATTTTAAGTGTTTCATAAGGAAGACAACTAATACAACTACAAGGTACAAACACCTATCCATAAAATCCTACCAGTAAAAACATCCGCTGTACGTCCATCTACAAATATGGCCGCGAACAAAAGCCCCACACTTACACTAAGCAAACAAGGAGAAATAAAGTAAAAATCTATTCACTGTTAAAATCGATATCGCTATCAAAATGCACCCATGCTACCGTTCAAAGGCTCGTCCGCCCGACCGCCTCAAAGGATGTTCCTCGAAACAAGCCGTACGTTCCCACTCAGATCAATGTACAAGGGTATAGAGCTCCTCTTTCCTAGAATCATGAGCACTTGGCACAAAACACATCCTTTCTTATCCCTCTGTGAGGGCGTTTATCGACAGTTTTTTGTAGAGGCTCGGAAAAACTGTTTTTTTTTTCTCGTTGTGAAAATGCTGACGTCATCTGTTGCATATTTTTTTTTTGTATAATTTGTATTAAATTAGTACCTTTTATTTGTAGATCTCTTAAACTACGATTAAATTGTGTACTACCTTGGTAACACTTTCAATAAATTCAAACAGTATTATTTTCTCAATGATGGAGTCCCTTTTGTTTCTGCCGTCAACAAGCCTATGGCGACATGACAAATATCAGAAAGTATAATCATCATTTTAAATATACCTTGTAAAAGGAAACATCTCGGCTAAAGTCAATGTTAAAAAATCTGTTAAACAAGAACGGTGTAAAACAAACATTGATTGACGTGACAAATAAAAAAAATGATGCGCTTGGAATTGAAGGGAAGCAAAATTAAATTTCTACGTAAAGAGATTTTTTGTCCGTTATGTTTAAGAGAAATTTCATTTTATATAATAGGTACCTACAGGTAAAAAACAATAACAATTGTTTCATTAATAAACAAGAAGAAAAATAAAATAATGTTATCTATCTTGATGCGCAGAATACTTACAACACTAATTTCAAATGGAATGATTTTAATGTTTTAAGCACGTTTTCATTTTTAAGTCGGTTTTTCATTTTGTATTCCAGCACTGACTTAGTCAAGTATCTAAGTAGTTGGTATACTAACGATCGCTTTTCCAATAATTTATCCTTTAAACGCTAGTTAATTTTGGTTCATAAATATTCCAACAAATAATATGTAATCCCAAGAAAAGATTCTCATGATATTAGTTCGGTTATTACAAACAATTTATTCAAGCCGATTTTCCATGATCCCAACAAGATAAAAATATGAGATAACTCACAATCTCATAAAGGGCAACCGCAAAAATATATACAGAAAAAGCTTAATAAAATAAACCGTTAAAGAAAAGATGATATTTGATCACATTAATCGAACATTCAAAGTATTTGTCTTTTGGCTCTGAACCCGTCCCACTTGCGAAGGGAGAGCGTTCGAGAATTTCAATTTAGGAGAAGAATGTGCCGACATAACGTGTGGCCCGAGATATTTTGATAGGACATGTTCTCCGTGAATAAATTTCTTTCCTCATATTAAAAGTTTTTAAGCGGTTTTATTTATTATCAATTTGTGGTCGCCGATGTAATAGTTGGAGGACAAATTGATTTTCTTTGACAGAGTATTATAACATTTTAATAGAGACATTTTCTAAAAAGACACTATTAATATACATAGTTGCTGGTGCATGTGAAAATTAAAAATATTTCAAAATTTCTTCAGTAGAAAACACACACAATAAGAGAACTGAGTTTGATTAAAATTCCATTGTAAATATTAATATGCTTTGTAATAGAAATGCTTTTTGTTGCACACTGACCATCTCTCTCGGTAATATTAAAAGTGCTTTATGTTTTTGTGATAAGACGGCAGGTTCTGTTACATATCGATACTTACTGAATATCAAATATCGATAGTATTGTGATTATAGACGTAGTAAATACACAAGAATCACAGAAAGTACCATAGGTATCTGGTTGGAATTTTCAATTTGATCAAGGAATGCGACCGCAAGTAAAGAACAAAACGTAGAAATCTGCATGTACCCGCAGCGAACGCACGCCGCCTGCCACCTACTGGGTTAGTTCCCGATTTATTGTATCAATTTTGTATAAAGCCACTAGGTGAAATAAGCACGAAGAAATATGTGCTAGCTCGCGCTTTTCACCTCCCTGCAAGAGACAATAGAAAAGATTTTAAAACGAAACTGATTCTTTAAGATTTTTCAATAAGATTTCTCGCACAGGGAGGTATCTCTATGGCTAAACGCCAATATGTATTTAAACATGACTGACATAATAAATTCGGAAACAATTATTCAAAAAGTATAAAATTCAATCAAAGAAAAGGAACAAAACGGAATGACGACAACAGAAAAATAAATCAGATCATAACAAAATGTAATAAAACGAGCATTTAAAAATATAAACTAACATAATAGAGTAAAAGATAAGTCTGTTTTCATAAGCCATATCAAATTCATTACGACAATAAAGTCCCAAATGTATTTACGAGGGATCATGTCATGAATAAATTTTGTCAACAGAAAGTTTGATGCGTAAAATAGCTGCGGTAACTTAGACAATGCTTTGAAACACAATGATTTTGACTTGTTCAAAAAATATTTATCAACGTTGTAGGGTGAGAGTACTTCATTTTCTATGAGAAAAAGCAAATAGTGCAATATTGTGTGTTCTTACTCCGATGAATTTGATGTAGGGATCATTTCATTGGATTTCAACTGAGTAGTACATGTCAAACCCAATTATAGCACTAAAATTCTGCAATGATATCAAAAATTAACGGAAGCTCGGTCCATCTCCGAATAATAAATAGATTTCATTTGTAAAACGTCCTTTTGATGAGTTGCATTGTGCTGTCTTTCACATTTTGGTTTAGATTCAAAACTGGGCAATAATTGAGATCTATTGGCAGTTTGCACGAACACCACAATGCAACGGAAAAATATATGGTATCCTGCAGAAATATCCAAAAGTCATTCATCGCTTTTATGAGTATTGTTTCGTCCCATGTTCTATTGGGAGCGGCGAGATTTTGCAGGCCGTGATATCAATGTCTATAGTGCTCATTTTAATTTTAAAATTCAATAGAATGAATAGCTCAGGTTTTCATTTTAACATTACATCGGTCTGACCTCTCGAATTTAAGTAGCTCGGACCGGCTTAAAAACACATATTGTCGTAAATACATGCAATTCACAAGACAATCTGGTTACCATGGATTTTTGTGCAGGTACATAATTTATGAATGTATATTTTTATTCACAGTTAATTTAGCAACAAAAAGCCATACAAAAATTCACTAGTGATTGGAAAATAATCCTGTAAGCTTCAAATATCATGGTAACTGAATTCCGTGGTTGACACAATTCCCACGGGTATGATATGCGGCTGACGTGCCCTATGTTTTTCTTTAATTTAGCACAGTATGGGACGTGCTTTAAAATTTTGAAATACAGATATACTGATACTGATACAGAAATGCTTTTTACTAAAATTAATTTTATTTTTGAATTACATAAATTGCGTTGATTTAACTCAGATAAATAGAAAAATACAGAAGTTAAAAAATTGCGAGTTGCCATTAAAACTCATACCTAGAACAACCTGTCATCCTCCGAGCCTTTTCTCAACTATGTTGGGGTCGGCTTCCAGTCTAACCGGATTTAGCTGAGTACCAGTGCTTTACAAGAAGCGACTGCCTATCTCACCTCCTCAACCCAGTTACCCGGGCAACCCAATACCCCTTGGTTAGACTGGTGTCAGACTTACTGGCTTCTGACTACCCGTAACGACTGTCAAGGATGTTCAATGACAGCCGGGACCTACAGTTTAACGTGCCATCCGAAACACAGTCATTGGTGTCTAAGATCTCCATTCATCATTCATCATTGGTTTCTCATAGAAAAACCTGTGTGACAAAATATTCTGAAGGAGCAGGAAAGATGCTCCTATCAATAAGGCCAATCGACGTAAGGGTCCGTTTTAGTTTTACGGCGACGCAACATATCCAAACAGTTAATAAAAATCGTAGCGGGCCAAATGGCTCCCCTGTGCGTGACCCAATCGCCTCACACATAACATTTTTACAACACATAAATTCCTTACTCATATTTCCCAGTTTAGTTACATTATAAAAATAACATGTAGTAAAATATTACTAGGATTAACCCTCAGCTTTGCTCGCTGTATAAGTGTCAATACAGTTTTTCATTGCGAATTTACAATGTTGTTTGCAATGAAACCATGTTGTGTTGCGCAGTTTCGTGGATTTTTTTGTACGATGAGTTTATTTTTACGATTGCATCAGTTTATCAATGTGGGAATCAGAAAAAGAAAATTATAAAAAAATATTTACGTCTTTTTAATTAATTAAATCGATACAGCAACTACGCTTTGAATATTCATTGAATGATGATACCTAGACTTCAACGCAAGACTTTTAAAACGATCTTAATATTTTTACGTGTCTTTTTATCTATCTGCACTATTTTACGTAAAATGGGCGATTTTATTCGTCGCTGGGTTACGATTTGGTTTTATAGCTCAATTTGTCGTCGCATGCATCAAGACTGTTCCAACGTCGTAGAAAAATGATTTATTTAATTGTAACTGTTGGCGACGTCTTAGCGAGTAATCTTTGAGTTAATTTGATGATATAAGATAAACTCATGCGAGCTTTAAACCTTGAATAAGCTTTGCCTTTTAATTTGTTTAAAAAATATTTTCACTAATTTAAAGGTTTACATTAATTGGCTGACTTTACTACTCAATTATGTAGCTACATACCTATGTGAATAGCTAGAACATTATCCAAGCACTCGTGACAAGCCGTTGTGAAACTTTTACACCTGACACACTCAACGCCTTCACCAAAACCACAAACACAGCAATAATGAAAATGTCATCAGACATGATCCTAAATGAATATTTCCACCGCATCTTCCCGAAATTACCTCAAAATTTTCCCCATAATCACAGCTGATTATAAAAGCGATCAAACAAGAAAGTTTTGTTACAATAAATAAACAAAGCTTGGGGGTGGTTCGCAGTAGATAAAACCCTTATGGGCGTTGGGCGACAAGTGATGACGGTCACGTTTTTAATTACCCTGGTCTCATCCGTAACGTGTCAGGGGGAGTTTGGTCTGTGTACTTGGTCTCGGTTTGTTCATTGAGAGCTTTGGCCTGACTAATTATTTGGACCTGGGGCCGTGAGTTGACAATAAACAGGCCTTGATTTGGCACGTGTGCATTATTTTTTGGTCACTGTTACAGTTTTGGGAAATATGGGACTGTATCGAGCGTAGGTTAGTGATGCGTGCTAGTTAGGATTGGGAATGCCGTGCTAGGAAGCTATATTGGCTAAGCAAAACTAGAGGGATTCTAGGTATTCTGTTCAGATTAGATAACTTTTTTCTGTATAGAAGTAGATAATATAAGGTTTAATTTGAAACTAAAAAAATTGCATTTTTAAATGTTTTTTTGTTTAATCAGTAAACAGAGAGTACTTGATGCTAATATTTTCAAATCAAAACATCGCTTATAAATCGTAATAATTCGTGGAACTGACTGATTTGCATCAAGCATTTTATATTTATTGTTCTTTTGTGAAATTACGCTGGTAGTTTTTCTCTATTGAAATATTGCAATTGACTGCACAATTTGTACTGATCCAATTTAAATGTGTTTTAATACCATGGAATTTTCTATGTAATTGTGTTAAACTATTTTCATACCCCCTTCATCCCTCTTACCTTTTATCCCTTGGTCACCTATGTCAACACCCTCGAGTTTGTCCTATTTTTACCCGACACCGCACGACAGATATTTTTTAATATTTATTTTTTATTGTGTGTAGGACATTTTGTGGACACAGTATTTGTCGTTTACTTATATCCTTCGTTTCGAACGGAAATCACGAACTGGGAAATAGAAACTATAACTATTTATTCGGTACATATTTATTGAACGAGTTCCTAATATTATTATGGTTTTATGGAACTTTGTTTGTGTACAATCTTGTTTGAGAAGTTTGGACGGTCATCGTGTAAACAATTCAGAATGATTTCCTTAAACTAGTTTTAACACAGTTATGTGGCTAGCTAAAAACCTTCCGTGGCTATGCGTAACCAAAGAATAATAAAAAAGCTTAATCCATTTTATAAGAACCTAACTACAAGATAAAATTATAAGCTAACACAAAATACCTCTATAAGCAAAATTCTCTAGCCAAGGAGCTTAAACCGTTGCTATTAAGAGAGAAAATATTTGTTTACTTAATAACTTAGTATAAAATCCAGTGCAGCTTCAATGGGAAAACATAATAATATAATGTGGTGGCAACGGTCGGTCTCATCTGTTGCCGTGCCGATAATCGTCCGACTAAATGAGTTCTAGACTTGAAACTGTGCCCAGGGAACATATTATACACTATGGACAATAGAACTGGGAAATTATTGCCCCATATGGGAATGTTGGGAAATATTCAATAGGTTTTCTTTGAGTATATTTTCGTTTTAGGTAAATGTTTTGGTAAGTTTATTTTATCTGCCTTCAGCTTAATTAGGTATTGCTCCCTGGCGCTTGCTTAAATATATAGGAAAGTAAATAGGTACCCGTATAATGTAGTATTATTTACATAGTTCTATTTAATAATATTCTTATATTAAATAACTTCGGACGGACTTAAGTTTGTTGAGCTAGAATTGGCAGTTCGGGCTTATTTTGGCAAGACTTTATTATTTGAATAGTCATTGCAAACACACACTTAAGCAGAAATAGGAAACAAAAGAGAGATAAGATTTAAACTGCTCGCATGCATTGTGTATCTTGGTTCAATCTCGATATGAACTACAAGCAATTTCTCTTGCTTGTGTTCTGTCACTCGACGTGTTCCCGAGTCAAGAGGCTAATAAATAAAACTGCTCCCCTTTCCCCAATTTTACATAAAAACGCGTCTCATCCGCAATCTGCATGTTTATGAGCGAATATTCTATAAACAAGTCGGAAGCCACGGCTTATGGTATATGCTGGGGACACCAATATACAGAATTGCATGCAAATAAGATAAGGGTAATAAATACGAGCCAAGCTCTTTGCGTTTGTGTACTTTAGGTTCTAATAAATGTTGTGCTTCTGTCATTTGCATTCGATAAATCTTTTTATTGATATTAGTCTGAGTATGTTTTGGTTTTCAATTGTTTCATTAAGTTTGATATCGGTTCTTTGCTTTGCTTTTGTACGTTCATATTTTTAAAATAAATATATTACTCCCTTACTACAAAAAAAGAGACACATTATAGAAAAAAAATAGTTTTGATGTGTATTAAGAATTACAAACCAACTAAAATTAGTAAAATAGTAAAAAGCTTTCCAATTCACAAACGCACCCTTGCCATTAAAAGTGATAAAATTCCGAGTTGACACAAACATTATTTCAGGGATATTTTCGTCCGTCAGTAAATCACTGGGGAAGGATTACTCATCGACGATGTCCAAACAAAACGGCTCATTGACTTGCTGATTAATTGCAAGGAGGCCCGCGGTGACATTCCGATGTGCCAAAATATGCAAAGAAATAAATACGCCCTAATTGTCTAATGACTTGGAAGGTTTCACCTTACTTTTTTGTGGTGGTCCAAGTTTTAAGGTTTATACGTAAATCATTGATTGAACTGTATTCGAAGTTACAAATATACCTATCAGAAAATATAAGTGTATTTTTACGTGCACTTATAGTTGTCGATTCATTCAATTTGTGAAAATAAATGTTGACTCAAAAGATAAACATGGCTGTGAGTAAGTCTGAATATTATGTCTGGCTGGAAGTGACGTACTTGTATTTAGTCAAAACAAACACGATCCACATTTAACCAAATACACTTCCATGAAGGTGAGGTATGAATTTTGAATAGTATTAAAAGAGTTTTCTAGGGAGAATAAAAATATTACACCCACAGACAACATTATTTTGTGTTAACACGTAGTTGTCATTCCGAGTTGCCGACGAGTGCGTCGTGTTTCACATAAGTGGGGATTTGGCAAAAAGGTGGTAATAAGGTATGCAAGCCCTCTTTCCTTTGTCGGCCACTCGCTCACAACGTGACGTGAATCACCACACGAGATTTGCTAACTCTATGTGAAGAATCCGAGAGGTGAAATGTAGACGACACAATTCGTAAAAGTGTTTACTCATTCATACGTTCCGAAGCTAAGCTTTCCACGTCGATCGTCGACTATCTCTGGAATTTGGTCCGGGATTGTGGAAAGGTAAAGCGGCGTTCTATTCCGTGAATAATGCGAGTGCTGAGGGTATTCTCATTTATTATAGAAACTCAAATTTGTATCATAGTAAAGGTAAAAGGCGCGTGTAGAGTGGCGGGGTCGAACGGCCGCACCATTGTGGGGCAGGCCGCGGGCGGGCGATTACAATGCCGTCGCTGTGACATTTTCGCTAATGGTTCCAGGGTAGGCACAATAAAACGACAATACGACAGGAGATAAGGTGGCAAGTGAAAATTTTAGAACGAGATTAATTCAATTCCGTCGCGGGCGGCGTCTCTGCGCGCTGAGACAATCGTGATCAGTATAAGTTTCGTTAAGGGACCTTCTAGTTTTTGTTTATCATCATTAACCTTAAAGTTTTTTAAAGAAACTTTCTACTAGAGATTCAGTTTAGTTATCTAGCTAGCTGATTTAGTTTGTGCCTAAATAAACACAGCCAGAGACATCGACTTTGAAAGCCATCTCAGAAGTAAGTTTTTTTATTTAATTTTGAAATTGGGTCTTTAATTTTATGTTTTTAAATATACTTGAATATAGGGCACACATATCATTAGCAGATTAACTGCACAAACCAATCAAATAAATACCAATATAAATCCTATCCATTTAATCTGAACAAAATCGGTACCGAATCAGCCGGATTGAGTATTGCCACTTCACTTTTATTGAATTGCTATGTACAATAAATTGTTATAATTTTACCCATTAACAAATGAACCGGTTAATTATATTATATTCGGTATTTTAAAATATTATTCATAAGGTAATTATAAATAAAGAACGTGACCTTAATTTTATTCTTATAAATTATCTCATTTCTATAACTCATCATATCTACTAATCTAGGCAACATGATAATTCAGGCTATAATAATGTGGGAATGATACACACCCATTTTGGAAGTTCTTAGTTTATGTAATCCTAATTTAAACGCTGGGTACATCTACTGTCAAAACTGGTATTATATAAATGCATATCTATAGTTAGGCGTTAGTACGAAACCAGACATATCTATCAGCTAGTTACTCGATACCCGATCCAAAATCCACACCTACAGTGGCAAATATCAGCAATTAAAGCGAGGGACGCGCATGTCCCTTCTCTATTTCGTCCCCAACGGTTTTTCAATGAGGATACCGAACATCACTTTGAACCCTGAAAGGGTTATCCACGTTACTCTACGATGCTTTTATATTTTTATCAACGTCAAATGAATTGCTACAGTGTGACTACAAAAAATCCATTTGCAAAATGTCTCGTTGGATTTATTCTACGCAACCATTAAATACTCTTTTTATGTAGGCACTTTGAGGGCATAAAGGGACCGCTTGATGATGTAGTTAATTAATATTGCCTTTTGCTCTGAAAGGAAATTCTTTGAATATTTCTCTAGTAATTCATAGTGGGTTCGTAGAGGAAGCCACGTTATTTGGGAATGTTTTGAAAGTATTTTAAATATAGGTTCTAAAATAGGCGTCATCTTGCTAGTAGGTATCTAAAGGTCAGTTAATTTTTTTGATAATTAGTTTCTTGTTTGGATACTTTGCTGTCAAAATTGAACGTATCTGTATGTAACGGTTTATTCAATAATCAACTTAGTGGCCTAGGTATTAAAGTAAATAATTCATATTAACGGCAATTATATAATTGTCTGTTTCCAGTTTGAGTGCAGGTAGAAGTGTAATTCAATTTGAGAGGTTATTAGAGTAGAAACAGTCCAGCAAGTCTGTCTAGACGTCATAAATGTGGACTTTAGTGTTATGTCCGAACACTTGGCTGTCCACTACCTGCAACTTTGTAATATTAATGAAGTATATTTATAACAGATACTATAAATTGAAATTGAAGGTTGAATCTTCTAAGTTCCATAAGTTGAAACGTCACTAAACAATCGACCATCCTTGTCTGTATCAAACATTATTTTGAACCACAACAAAAATTCTCATTTCACTAATTTCTCGATTCATTTTAACCCACGATTCCGTCCCCATAACAGTGTAAAGTACAATAGTTTAGTATTATGAAGCGTTCTACGTTAACGCAGCGAAAGCTTGCACTTTGTGAAATGAGAGCGGTCCGAAACAAAACACCGTGAACGCGGCCCGAATGTCGTAAGCGTCGCGTAAAGGTCTGCGTACATTACTACGTAACCACATAACCACCGAACACGCACGAATAGCGAACTTCTATAGTTCAAAGAGTATTGTGGTGTTTCGCCGAATCCGGCGTCCGGTGCGTTACGATTAGTTGATTGAAACCGCACGGTGCATATCAATCTGTTAACATCCATTGTTAGAGGTAGCTGTTCGTCGTCATTCACTCTATTACCCAGTAACAGAGATCTATGGTGATCAGATCTCTATGCCTATCTACATAATATCAATGTGTGTTAAATTAATAACTGAAAATATTTTCATAAGTATAGTTTTTTATTAATGTTGCAATCAATATTAAATAACATAAACCAATAAAACAACTCTTTGATAAGACGCTCGCAACATACTCGTCGCAATTTATTTTTCCTCGCCAAGATATCGCGCGTTTCGTTTCATTTTGTACACAAGTCTGTGTTTACCCTTACATGTCGTTGCTGAGTTTAGGCTTTGACAACCCACACGATGGCCTAGACAAACAGATTCCTTTACCACGATTTACTGAATATTTGTAGACTCAGTGACATGAGCGTAAAAACAAAAAAAATTTGTTATGCTCTGTTGGTTTAAGAGAAGGATACACGAGTAAGCTAAATGTAAAAGAGCTTTGATTTATACTTATGTTAATGTGTTACAATAGGAGTGTAATATTTTAAATAGCTGTGACGGTTTTACTTTATATTCACGCTGTTGACTTAAAGCTTATTTTAGAGAATAAATTTCATTCACTATACGATTAAAGCTTATTTGTTTTTACGAATTCTTTTGACTATTACCGGTCGGTAAGTTATGGGAAACCAGTATCAACCGTTTTAAAAATAGAATGAAGTGCAGTTTGTCAGTTGTTTACCATCCCACGGTAATTTTAGGAGTCAACTCGGGAAATAGCCCGGTGTAGTGGCCCGAGGCGATGAGCGAACAATCTGTCACTACAAAGTAATGTTGCAATTTTTGAACCCATTTTAAAGAAGCTTTAGGGCGATAATTTTGTGCTTTTTCTTAAATTATTATTAAAGGGGTTCCTTTGCCAAATAATCTGGTTCTTATATTGTTTTGTATAATGCTTTGAGTATTTCATTTAATCGTTTTTTTTTCACTAACACAACCAAAATTGTTAATATGTATGTTTGAACAATTTAACGTCACAGATTTCTGCTCTTACCATCCTACATAGATTTCATAAAACAAATATTTGTGAAAAAAAAAACTTACCAATAAAATTGACATGTAATACAGCCAGTACTAGTAGGCGCGCGAGCGGCCCGCCCTGCGCGTGCGTCGCCATCCTGCCTCAGCGCGTCACCGTCCGCTGCTGCCATCTACCGCCGCTATCCAGTCTCGACACCCACTTGAGTCTTCTCATTTTGTACACTATTCCACTCGGTCCCACATTTGATTGGTGTTTTATCTGTGAAAAAAATAATGAAAACTTAAATTGAAGAAAATTAGGTACCTAGTTGTTTCGCGGTCCTGCGCCTGATCTCTCCGGTTGTGTTGGATTGCCGCCCCATCGGGCTATGAGAGTAAAGGAGTAGAAAATGTTTGTGCACGTTAATAAGTCCTGCAAATTTGGGTAATTTCCATATAATGAGAAAAGCCGCTGTGGTCGTGGATTATCGACTAGGAGGCTATGTTTTTTCATGATAATCATAAAAAAACATCGACTTAATAAGTTTGCTGTAGTGAGCAGTTTTTGACTGAGGTGATTTATCCGTATAATATTTTAAAGTAGGTACGATTCTAGAAAGAGAAAACGCACTCCTTCCTTTACCTAAGAACAATGAAGTAATTTGGTGGGACGTTTAATTCTGTGATTGTTAATTTATTGCCATGAAATATTATAGCTGGTGGCAACTCTAATTGTATTCGCAGTTTTACTAAGTTTAGATTTAAGGCTAAGGATTACCAACAAAAGGATGGACCCAGATTAAATGTTATGAAAGAGATTTTAGCGAACTAAACGCTTTGTTTAAACTGAATTCCAGAGTGTATTATATGAATTTTATATTTCATAAACTAGATTCTATTATGGCTATTATTCGCAAAAAAAATTGGTGCTCATTGGCCTCTACCGGATCCATGAACAAATTCTATCAATGCAGTATTTTATTCATCAAAACGAAATAAAAATATATGACCTAACCTAACAATAAATTCCGGTATCTATGCACGAACTCGCAGGGATGGTAAAATATTCGTATTTTTATTCACATTCGGCGGAGCACCAGAGAAACAGTCGAACGTTATCTAAAATATGAGTGAATGTGAGGGTACGTGCGGTTGCTTCTAAAAGAATTTGATATCAAAGATTCGAGGCAGCATAAACACGGACGGCGGTGGACCGCGACATGAAATTAGGCGTTGTGGAAGAGCCATTGTTCTTGCCTGCGATTTTCACGGGATTTTTGTTCATATCGAGGATGAAATAAAAATCGAAATAGTATCACTAAGAGGATTGAATATTTTGCGTTTAGGTCGTGTAGAGGGTTATTGATTCTAGTAATCCTTGAAGTATATATTTTTTGTTATTTACGTTTATGTTTAAGTTATAACATTAATTTAGCCCCTGGAGATTATCACCGATTTTTCATTTTCGTGCATTTGTATAGATTGATGATGTATGCTATTGTGATCCTCAGTATATTGAGTACTTATTGCTTAACGTCAAACTACCTGTTGTGGTGTATTGTGTTACTGAACAACGAGACTTTGACAGTTGATGAATGCCAGGATAAACTTACATGTAGGTGTCTACTACGTAGCCGTGTGCTGGTTGCTCACATATGTATGTGGTTTTTATATCACACGCGTTTCTACCAGTAGTTACACCGGCTACTTGAGAGCGCTACTTCCCGCGCCTGGGTAAAATTAGATAAGCCACATCACTGCCAAGTTTCATCAAAATCGCGTGAGGAAGTAATAAACAATCACGCAGACACAAAAACATTATTATGTACATATTCACGAACTTTTACCTTTATAATAATAGTGTAATTGTTTGGAAACAATTCAAGAGTCTTCATGATAAAACATTTGTTGATCCTAATAAAGTCTGATAAAAAAATAATAGAAAATGAAAATAGTATAAAGCATGCAAAAATGAAAAATGGTAGAAAATAATTATTCGAAACATAAACTTTAAGTATGAAAAGTAAATACTTAACAATTACAGAGAATAATTAAAGTACTGATTACAGAATAAAAAAATGTTTCCTATAAAATGCAGAATAGCGGGAAATAAAATAAATTATGTTTTCCTTGAAACGCTTCTAGTATTGCTTCTATAGTAGAATTTTATATAATCACAAAATGGATACTTAGGTACTGCAGAATCTTTTGGCTTCTGATTCTGTTATGAAATAAAATCAAAGTTACTAGTGCCTACGTATATTAGCTAATGGAATATTTTTGTAAATCTTTTTTTAATGCAGTTTTCGTTATAGTGCATGTTTATTGGCAAAGATATATAGAAAGTGAACCCTATTTATAATTTTTGTAAGGTTAATTTTACACGGATATGTGATTGTATAAGTATTAACAAATTATGGAGTAGAATAATTCAGATATTTTTTGAATTCAGAAAATTTTAGTTATATTATTATTAAAAAAAAAGTCGTGGTGGAAAAAAAGTCGTGGTGGCCTAGTGGGTAAAGGACAACCTCTCAAGTATGAGGGCGCGGGTTTGATCCCAGGTCAGGCAAGTACCAATGCAACTTTTCTAAGTTTGTATGTACTTTCTAAGTATATCTTAGACACCATTGACTGTGTTTCGGATGGCACGTTAAACTGTAGGTCCCGGCTGTCATTGAACATCCTTGGCAGTCATTACGGGTAGTCAGAAGCCAGTAAGTCTGACACCAGTCTAACCAAGGGGTATCGGGTTGCCCGGGTAACTGGGTTGAGGAGGTCAGATAGGCAGTCGCTTCTTGTAAAGTACTGGTACTCAGCTGAATCCGGTTAGACTGGAAGCCGACCCCAACATGATTGGGAAAAGGCTCGGAGGATGACTAGTATAGTTATATTATTGTTGCAGCTTCTCAGAAAATTCATAACCAAAAAATATTTTTCCTTTCATAATTTAAAAAGATCAAATAATTAGTGACTATAAAATATTGTAAATAAATAATATTAAAGCTTAGCAACCAATTATCGATCTAAAGCAGCGTGGCAATGACAAATCGGCGGAACGCACAGCCGCGTTTCAGCTGCGATAACGCTGCGATCGCCGTACCAAGTTGTAATTAATGCTGGTGAGCGCTATGCCCTCTCTTTACGGTATTCCGCTTTTGTGTTGTGTTTTTATTTACTATATTTTATTGTAAATTATGTCTAAGTTATACTAAAAACTGCATACTATTTTTTAATCTTCGGAAATTAAATATAATATCTGCCATATTTTTGCGAAGCACTAACTCAGAAATATAATTGAAGCTGTTAAAATAACGATTTACCAACAAAAATAAGATTCCTGGAGATTTTATATGCACTGTCTAAGACGCGAATATCAATGAAATATCGATCCTACAGTATACATAACCCTACATCTTGTTTCAAAGATCGCATGCTATTAAAAGGTTAGTTAGGATGATAAATGCAGTCGTAAGTAGGTATTTATTTAAATGCACATTAATACGTTTAATGTGACAAGGCTTTTATACGTGTTATTCTACAGAATTCTTCAAAAACAAGTCTTACTTAATCCCAGCAATAGCAAGCACGTTGTTTGTTAGTGTATCAAACGCGAGCCACAGAGTCCACATTAATCCGGTTCTTCCTATGAATAGCTCCTAGTTCGAGCAAGCTAACACACACGAGTAGTTTACCCTAACTATCTTTACTAGCAATACGTACGTTTGTTCGTAAGTGCGTAGTATTCTGAAATCAGTTACTTGTTCCTATTATGTCTAAAACATGTTTAGAATTAAGAAGCTCATTATCCTACTAATATTATAAACGCGAAAGTTTGTATGTATGGATGTATGGATGTTTGTTACTCTTTCACGCAAAAACTACTGAATGGATTTTAATGAAACTTTACAATAATATAGCTTATACATCAGAATAACACATAGGCTACAATTTGTAAACATATTGTTCGAAATACTAAACCTGCGCAGACGAAGTCGCGGGCACCAGCTAGTCCTTACTAATATTATAAATGGGAAAGTGAGTTTGTTTGTTTGTTTGTTTGTTCCGCTTTCACGCCGTAACTACTGAACCGATTGCTTTGAAATTTTGCAGACGTAAAGTTAGAAGTCCGGATTAAATAATAGGGTACTTTTTATCCCGAAAAAAATAGATATTCCCGAGGGAAAACAAAAATATTGTTTGCTTGATGGATGGATTGTAGATGGCGCTGTGTGTCCAATATAACCGAATTCAACGCGGGCGAAGCCGCGGGCGGAAAGCTAGTAATAAATAAAGAGTAATCATTTTTAGTAAAAATCCATCCAAACTTAGCAAATAGACCAAGGCCAGTAGTTTATATATTACCTAACTAGCTTTTGCCCGCGAATTTGTTCGCGTGGAATAGTGACTTCCGGCAGATTTTTGGTTTGACCAATAGATGGCGCTATATGTCCGGAACACATTTTACTTTGTAAGTATTTTTATATTTTTTTGTAATATAAACTATCCTGTGTCCTTTTTCAAGTTCCAAACTATGTCTGTACACACAAATCGTTTCACACAAATAATGATTTGTGTGTAATTTCACACAAATCGGTTCAGTAGTTAAGGCGTGAAGGAAAGACAGACAGACAGACAGACACAGTAACTTTCACATTTATAATATTAGTTAGGATACAATATTCTGTTTCAATTTATATGACTTAGTTTAATGCTTCCGTAGGTTTCGTGAAAGTAAATGCGTTTTATGTACCCATAATGTGTAAAAGCAATAAAGTTACGCGTCACAGCGCTGAGAATTATTTCAATTCGCAAGTGGTTCAAATTGTTTCTAACTAACTTACTTCGAGATTGTTTCACTTGATTAGTTTTTGCGAACAAAGAAACCGAGAAAAATGTTTAACACTAAAAGAAAGATAACATTCTTTGAAAGAAAATTATTATTCTTAATGTAGGTACGGTCCTAGTGTTGGAGTGTTGGAGGGCAGGGTTTGAATGTCTCTACATATGAAAAAGGCTGAGATTTAAATGGTGAAATAATAGGCACTCCTAATTCTATTAATTCCCTTTATGAGGAAACATGTACTGCAGCTCGCCCTCTATGAATCACAGTTTGTTTTTATCTGATGCACCGTAATGCAAAATCAACATAAATGATCATTTAAATGACCCTTGTTTGTTCTACTCATGACACCACATTCATTACATTTATCAAACGTTAATCAGTATTTATACTTAGCATTATTAACAACTCGAAATCAAAACGACTGCAATTCCATTTAAATCATCAATGTGAGAGTTGACACAATATACTCAAATTAATGATCACGCGACTGAAAACACATTTTGCTTTCGTCAGATTGGCAGTTCGAGCTCATTTGGGAGAGCGGCAATTATAAACCGGCGTAATCAGTGAATGGTCGGCGTATCGAACTCCGACTAGGGTTTCGGAAAAGTATCGACACATGTGCAGTATCGATACGTGCATACTGAATACTGAGGACCATAGTACCGTCAATGCCTTGCTCAAATTCATTTTGTTAATGCTTGCAGAGTAACCGTTCCTTTGGTAGATGTCTAAACAGAAATATTGCAGATTAGTATTTAAAAGGTTCTACAGTTTTTATATGTGGGAAAGTAGGCTATCGATAGTTCTATATCGATGACAGAAAACTATCGATATACAACTGCACAACCCTAACTCTAACTGCACAGAATCCTTTGACCAGCCATGTTTAGTGATGTATTTTCTATACATGACAGTGGTGAAACTGTGTCAGTTTATGCTTGTTTTCTGATGCGTATGCGACGGTACTGAGTTTAGTACTATGCTATGCAGCTTTAAGCCCACGGATTGTATAACATGAATTCAGAATAAAGTCGTGTGTTGAAATGTTATGGGTAATATTGCGTATAAAGTTTTGAAAATATTTTTAGTGTGCATATGCTTTACTGGTGAAAACAAATAGTTTGCTTTACGTTAGGACTGATAAAATAACTTATTTCCTTCAATTTACTACTTTGAACGTTGTCTTTAGTCAAGTAACAGATCTTAAGTACTTACTGAAACGCGAGTTCTTTCTGAACATTTTACTTAGGAAATATAAAATATAAATCAACGATTTATGACAGCAACTTCACCACAAATTTATAAACTGCAAGGCGAACTTACACAAGTACAAGCATGGACTGGTTAGTGATTAATTCGAAATTTCTGGAAATTTCGTACGCGAGTGAAGACGTCCAGATTATTGAGTAATTTTGAATTTGGTTTTTTGTTCTAGTGGTGACAAGTATGACACAGATAGTAGGCTTAATGACGTGTTAACCTAGTGGGTAAAAGACCAACCTCTCAAGTATAAGTGTGGGTTTGACTGCAGGTCAGGCAACTTTTTATAATTTTTATGTACTTTCTAAGTCTGGAGACCAATGGCCGTGTTTCGGAGGGCAGTCGTTACGGGTAGTCAGAAGCCAGTACTTAAGTTTTACTTAGGGGTATTGGGTAACTGGATTGACGAGTACTTGTTAAACACTGGTACTCAGCTGCATCCGTATAGACTTGAAGCCGTGCTCAACATATTTGGGAAAAGGCTTCGTTGATGAGGAGGTAGTTGAGTAGGTCTAATGTCCTCCCTGGACAGGTGAAAAGTCAGGAAAAAAATGTCGTTGCTACGTGATAGAGATTCTTATTAATAATACAATAATTAGCTTAGTGTTTGTAGCATAGGAAGAATTTTTTTTTATATTACTCTCAATTTCGAGGGGCTTAAAATTAATAAACGACGATCTAATTCTTCGAACTGGAACTTATTAATCTCATTTCTCACCTTGCATTAAGTATTTTATGTATTAAGTTTGAAGTGCTGCTCTTGATTTACCGACTGTACAAAGTTTATTTTAATATTCAGATTTCAGAGAACATGCTTGTACAAACATAGTTACCTGTACCAACCGTGTAGATTAATTACGAATGCTAGTACTTACACTACAATATTTTGGTATAACTGGTTTTAAAGATACTCCAGTAAGTCTGACGCCAGTCTAACCAAGGGGTATCGGGTTGCCCGGGTTACTGAGTTGAGGAGGTCAGATAGGCACTCGCTCCTTATAAAACACTGGTACTCAGCTGAATCCGGTTAGACTGGAAGCCGACCCCAACATAGTTAGGAAAAGGCTCGGGAGATGATGATGTGGCTTTAAAGATACTGTAATAATTTGTTTTAACTGATCTCAAAGACAGTGTGGAGTTTATTTCTGTTATTTTTTGTGTCGTGACGTTAACTGTGGGTTGAGACAAATTATATGAAATCAACGTAAGCGCCTACTATTTCCTGGCGCTCATCAGCTAACCAACATTCCGTCGGCTGTTATTGCCTTATCCGTGCCGTATTTGCGTGTCATTCGTCAGAGGCGTCCTGTAATTAATGCGGACATGGGCAGCGTCGGCCTAATGAATAGCGGGTGTACCGTGTCGCACAAAAACTGGCCCGTCATACAACACGCGGTTGGTATCGGCCGATGAGATGCGTCGCACTGTTAGCGGGTTATGTGCTGAGGTAGGCCTTATTGGACGTTAAAATTTTATGACGTGTGTTCATTGATTAAGCATTTTTAGTTTCGGTTTTTTGTGGATAAATATGGAACGGATGAAGTGACTTATGAAATGTATGTTGTCATCTTATAATATTGTCTCTGTGTATTCAGGGACATTCGATCTCGTTCCAATTATCTCTAATTTATATAAAAAGCAGCGACAGTAACAAATAAAAGATTTAGCAGTGACCAATGTTTATTGTCTGTGAGTGTTTTTTTGAAATCGATCTTTGACTCACTAGCCTCATGCATATGCATAAAAAACTGAGGTTTTTTAATCCCGTCTCTCGTCGCTTACACTACAGCCTGACATAGCTGAGCGTTACCATAAGCTGCGTACGAAATTCTAGATGTCAAAATGATAGGCACATATTGGGCGGTTATTGATTTTACCCGGACACTGACCGAACGCTGCAAATTTATCTACGGAGATACAATATAATATCACCCTTAAAATAAAGACTGCGCTTTTTTGGCATATAATATCTTGTTTTAAAATAACACCCTGTAAATTATGTACAAAAGCAAGATTCAAGTTTTAATTATATGCAGAGGTTTCAGAAATTAAATTTATATTTTATTATTTATTTTTTCCGGAAAATGGTCAATAATATTCTTGGAGATTTTTTAGCAAGTTTATTTATGGTTATAAAGAAACTTGCTTCGTATCTCATTCAAAGGTTCGGTGTATTTTTAATTTTAATGAGTAACCTTTACTATTGTAGTCAGTAAATTAATATTTCTTCAATGTATATAATGTAGGTATAATAACTTTGGTAGTATTTGATCCTGCCTAATTTGAAGCAAACTGACTTACAGCATATCAAACATGCTTTAAAATCCTACTAACGAAACGGTAAAATATGACGGACATGCATTATTCATAATTATTTTTACAGTTACAGTGATCAATTATCGTATTGAAGTTTTTACTGGAAATACAAGACTGCAAAAATTGTTTAAATTGATACTCAACCTTTCTTGCTTCTTAGAAAACGGCTAGGTAATCATAGTTTAAAAATAGATTTTATTTGTATTGCCTGATTTCTTTGAAGTCTCTAATACATTTTGAATTTATTTTTATAAATACCAGATACTATATTTAGAAAGTTAAATTGAGTAGGATTCTGTCGCAGATTTTAAGTGTTGACAAAATTATGAATCCACCGAGACATGAATGAATAACAAAGAGAGATAATATTTCATTCTCTATCTCTGAGGACTCCAGAGCTGCAAGTTTTTAAAGTTATTTACTTTTATCCTTTTCAGAAGTAATTACAACGGACATAATTCGAAAATAATCAATGAGTTTTGACAAGGATTAAAAAATATTAATTTAATTTAAAGTTAAAAAATATGATCGCATCAAAAGTTTAGCTATTGGCTGATTTAATTACCTAGTCTAATTTCAAAGTAATGACATGTAACCCCGACATTATTCAACCCAAGTTTGCTTGTTCAAAAGCCGCAAGACTCGGATAACGGCAGGTAGCCGGACCACTAAAACAAATATTGCCCTTTTACTGCCAAGGGCAAAAACACTAGTGCCAGTAACTGTCTCAACGGACCCTTTAATTTTTATTAGTGTTCGTGTATTAAATAGACGTGAAAAATGTTCGGCGAAAACATGGTGTTATTCTGTATCTCGACGCTTTTGTTCAAATAATAATTTATTATTCAACAATGTTTGTGATATTTTAAAATTCAACGAAATGCCGATGTCGCGTGTTTTTTGAATCGGAAATACGTGTTCCCGATTATTTTATTTTAACAATACGATTTTAAGACTGGGATTTTGAACGATATGTTTTACATTTACTTGAAAATCCGGATTTTGAAATAATATTTTAAATGTAAGAGGAAAAAGTATCCTCATGTATTGTTTTAAGTTTCTTTATCGATACTAAATCTACAATAGTGCTACGGCGTAGCAGCCTAGTCTGCTACGCTTCCATGCATTATTTAGCGAAATATCTAAAATAGGTGACGTACTTTAATCATAAGAAAAAGTAAAAAGCAACAACTAAAAGGTCAGTCAACCTTAAAAAAATGTTTAAAGAAAACGGCGTAGGTTCCAATTTGTGTGAAAAAATTCAAGGCGTAAAACTTTTCGGAAGGTTTGCAAATTGAACCTTAAACTTTGTCTGACATACTGTTGCGTAATTAAGAAATCAAAGAGACCGTTTACTCTAAAATTGTGTTGATGACGCCTTTGAATATAAATGAAGGATTTTGAGATAAAAGTGTAGGTTTTGTATTCTTTATTTTTTATTTGCATAGTTGATACTTGAAGGAATTCGTCACTTTCAGGTAGAGTATATATGTATCTATACAAGTTAAAATTTAAAGTATTGTCCAATTTAAATGATTTCAAAAAGGTTAGTAAAACATAAAATTAAGCTCAATCGCCCCATACAAGCCACGGCGCACGCATCGGCCAATTAAAAATATCCCTCATACATTTCGGTCACGGCATAACATATCTTTTCCACTCAATAACGGAACGCGTATAACCGCTTCCAGCTGCGGTAATTGGCCCACATGTGCTGAACCTTAGCCATAATAAAGACCGTCTAAATACTATATAGAATAGAAAATTTACAGCTCTATATAAATCAGCGTATAAGTATTCCTCCTTATAATTTATGGGAGCCTAGTAGTCCGTTGTTGGGGGTAATGGATGCCCCCGCAGATATCAGCCGTGGCCGTCTTTAAATTACTCACTGTTACGGAAACATTGGTTCTGCCGTGACTACAAATCCACTTAAGCGTACTTCTCACACTATTTAGATAAGCGGTTCTAATAAAAATCGCCCTTGCTTGTAATTGATTTTAATTGTATCCTGTTACAAGGGGATTGTGTCTCGAAGATATATTGGTAAGGTAGGGACACGGCGTTAAGCCACATTTTTTCTGATAAAATTAATTAGTAATCATGATTACAAAACCGCACTTAAAAACATTATTTAGGTGCTACATATTTTAGATAATAATTCCATTGATAGTAACAGTATAAGTTATATACTAAAAAAGTAGTTTTAAGTTATCGATTGTAAAATTTTTGTGATGTGCCAGTGCTTTTTCAAATAAATAAATATTATCATATAAATGTACCATGAATATAAATGAAATATTGTGTACCAGGTACCTATTATGTAAGTTTAGTTAAACTAACTCATCTACAATATATAGTAGCTTTCACGCTTATAATCCCATATTTCACACCATGAAAAGAGTTCTCCATACAAGCATGTGCTGTATTTTATTTTGAGAGACATTTGAGTGGCTATAATATTCCCATGCACTATTGTGGTTTGATATCCCCTACATACGAGGAGTCCACTTATCAGGAAAGCGTGAGTTCGAATCTAGTATGACATAGGTACTTTTAACCCTTTATTGCAAGCTTTACTAATTTTGAGTGTACCTCTGCCGACGTCTTTTTAGGAAAATTACGTAATTCTATATTATTTATTGATAGACTTAGGTTTTAAATTGTTTGTAATACTTAAGCAGTTTATAGTGTCTATTGTAGTTTTTTGTACCTATTGTATATTTTTCTCAACTAAAATGTCAACTCAATAAAAAGGTGATATATTTACAAAATTCTTTCTTAAACATAAGTAAACAAGGTAAACACGAAATATTGAAGCATGTTTTATCTTAACAAACATGTAAGCAAGGTGTACTCGTGCTCCCAAGAACGGAATTACTAAACGTCAGTTTTATAATACTCGTTCAGAAATATCTTAGCTAATGAATATAAGGCGATGTAAAGCCTTGTACTCATTACTGAACGTACCATAAATATTATGTTCATAAAACTCTTTTAATGAGAAATATAAATAATACCGGGGCAGAATGTAAAATATAGGAAAAAATACGTTTTTTTTTATATAAAAAGCTCCTAAAAATTCCGTACACAGGAATTCATACAGAAAATGAATAGAATATTAAATTATGTTGGTCCGCATTTTGTAAAACTGACGAAGCTTCTTGTTAAGCTTTCAAGAAGCTTTTAAGTTAATGAACAACTTATTAAAAAATCTATTGACTTTTATACTGGTTGTTTCCTTTCTGGGAATTTGATCAACGTTAATTAATAACCATATAATAATGGGCATTATTATTTTTATTTTACTAATACATTAGCTGATACAATTACTTGATATTACGTTTCTTTAGTTTAAATAAATAGCCTTGTGTTGAAATAGTTTGCATGAAGACCTAAAATAATATAATAAAACGATTGCTATGTTTTAAGTATCACTCATTTATAGAGGTCGAATTTAATTATAGAAAAATTACATAATTATTTTTCGATCCCTTGATACCTACCCTACATTTTAAGGTCTAGTTACAAATAATTATGAATATTTAATTGGGTAGCCATTCACTTTAAATTAAATAAAGTTATGAGAAAAAATGGTTTATTCCCACGATAACCCATGGATTTATAATTATATTAATTGAAGAATATTAAAATTCCCTATAAATTAAATTCAATTTCTTTTTTACATTTAGTTTTAAAATATTTACGTATTCATCAAAATGGCGATAATATGTTTTAACATTTTATTTGATTCCAGTTTTTCAGACAATTTTATTTTTGATTATTTGAAAGTATAGTAGGCAATCGAAATATGAATTTTATTTTGTTATGTATTGGTTTTATTTATTTCGCAAAAATTATATTTATTGACATAAGTGTTAATAAATTACAAAAGCGACATTTTAAAATATTTTGCACAATTTTATTTGTAAAACCAGTCAATTTAATGATTTTATAAATCTTTAATTCGAGCCGTTTATGGTCGGGAAATTCCAGTTTCATTGGGGAGAGCAATTGGCAACTTTATTTATTGCTAGCCGCTTGGCCCGTGGCGTTACCCGTGAAAATGTACTTTATCCCTTTTGCCTCGCTTAAAGGGTGATTTGGAAAAATCCCTAAGTGGGTGTCTACGTCACTGGCAGGGCACCCTACAACAATTTTGTTTGCCACGGGCTACATTTTATTTTCTTTACCTACTCCTAATTATGGTTCCAGTATTTAGTGAATTTTATGTACCTGTTCGTTTTAATTAAATTTGTAAGAATATTGACCCTTTGTTCTATATTTAGAGCACTTCAAAATCTTAGGGCAAAGTTTCCTCAATTATTTCCTACACATTTAATTAGACAAGCAGTCAAGCTTGAGCATCCTTCACTCAGTAAACTTAAACCACAAACGTTCAGGCATAATTTATGAGCTAGACCACTTTACTCACTTATCTTACGATAAACTTTGTATAGTTTGCAGCTTCTGCTGTCAAAAAGACTTGAGTTCACTTAAAGTTATTGGTTTTATAAATAATATAGAAACTATTTTTGTCAAAAGTTGGCCAGAGGCTTAAGAGCGGATTAAATTACCCTGATGTAATTAAATGTTACGGTTTTTCAATTTGGATTATGTAAAAACTTTTTTATTACAGAAAACTTAATTTTATCCTAAGCCTTAAAATTCCTTCATGAATACTCACCTACACCAGTTCAATAAAACGAAACAATATTTCTGGGCTCGGTCATAGCTCATAGAGCAGATCTGTAATAAATAAACGTGCGGTTGTCATCCTCGCCACACTCACTGAACATGAATTCCACTCAAACCTCGTCGGTTTAATTAACGAATCATTTGTTAACAGGCATTACTCCTCCGTCTCACTTCTCGTGTTGATCCGGTAAAGTTATATTAAATTTAGCGCAAGTTAAACACGAAAGTTTTGTGTATTTTCGCGTAACAAAACACAACCGGGAAGTTGGGTCGTCGTGCGAGAGGCAAGTTGCGGTGCGGCGCGACACAGGCCTAGCGCGCGGCTCGCTTCGCACTGACTTAGTTGTGTGACACACGGCGCGACCGGCCGACTTGAGAGCGATGCCGGGGCGATTCATGCGCGGATCACTGGGTAGGAGGAGTCTTCCACCAAAACCACGCCTACCAAGGAGCTACACATTTCTTTTTCAATATGTGTAATTCAATTTCGCTTATGTCTTCGCTGGGAAAGTTGATGCCCCGTTGTCGTTGAACGCGATGTTTTTATGTAAACTGTAATGTAGTTCGCGAACCGAGTCGGCCCGTGATGCTACGCTCCGTGTGATTTTCCCTTTTCTTTTTTGTCGGCAATTTCACGTGCTGTTGCTTGTTCATATGTAGAGGAATAATAATAAAAATTGGGGAACTTTGTAAGATAAGAACAAGTGGTATGATGAGCTCTGTTCTGGCTGGGTAAACTTTGAAAACTTTTATTCATGCTGCATGCATGTTTAATTTTAGAAAAGTTTGCCAACTTATTTTCTCTGATTTCTGTCAGTAATTAATTTAATAATTTTAAACCTATAATAAGTGGCATCAAATATAGCTAGTAAGTATCATCCCATAAACCACATAGTATTATTACAGTAATGGGTACACAGCACGTATCCCATCTCACCGCGGCTGAGTTGCGCACAACGCTTTGGACTGTAAAGGAATTCACTAAATTATAACAGTAAATTAAGCGCTAGTTTCATTTGTGTTACCAAGTGAATTATGCGTTGGTATCTTAGTTCTGTCACCACCTAAGTTACAACGGTTCAAAATTAATACAGTGCCATAAGCCAGCACTAATACCCCGCGTCCTGGGGGTCCTATTTACTGTATCAAATTTAAAGAAACCATACACTGTAATTACAACCTTATGATCTGAGTATTAGAGTCTAAAATACGAGCTTGGTTGTCAGTGTACATAAGCCTTTATGTTGATATTCAATCATTATTAAGTGTACACCTATTTGTTTAGTGTCGTATGTAACGCGATCCTAATGACGAGTGACATCTATAAACTAAATTGCGCTATATGATATTAGCACCTGGTTTCATAATAATTTACTAACTTGAGAAATGGCGAGGAGTTGAAATAAGATTGCTGAAAGTTAATATTGGAACTTGAAAGGTAAACGACGGAAGAAATACTGAATGTTTTAAATCTACAATAGAAAAGGTTATTTTTTCTTAGTTTTTACACTTTTACGGACCGAGAGTAATTTTTGTACTGAAGGAGAGTTACCTACCTGGCTCAATTTTATTTGCTGTGGAAAATGAAAAGTTAGTCATCATATTATATGTTGTCGTTCCATAAAACTTTCACGTCTAGTTGATACCAACTGAACCTACATAATGTAGATATTCTATATTTTTAAATTCGTTTTCCAAAAATCCGAAACCCTGTCCCTACTCACCTAGGCATAGAAAAATTTCAATACAATAATTTTGTTTCTCAAATGTTATAGAAAAGCTTCGAATATTTTATAACATTCTTAAAAAAAATGCTAATTAACCATGCAAACACAAATCTTAACCTTTTGATAAGGATGACGGTTCAACATAAACAGGAAGCAACTTTTAACGAGAAAAACCAAGATTCGTCTATTTACTGGTTTTGAAACACTTCAAATTATTTAAAATTAAAAATAAATTCTATATGTAAATAGGCATTTTGCAATTTTTACGTTATCCAAGATCAGCTGCCTTCCCGATTTATGGTAACAAACTAGAAAATCACAGTAATAATATAAGCCATTTAAAAATAACCTGAAAAATCATCAAATAGCTAGGCGAATCTATGCAATATTTACTCAATCAATCTATCAAATGAAAGAACTCTCTGTATGACAGGATGCCTGTGTCCAGCAGTGGGACGATAAAAAGACTGACGATGATGGTGACTAAGGCACATTAGGTATACATATTTTCTGAATAAAGCGAGTGATTTCTTGAATTAGCGGGATCTTGTAAGGAGTTATGGTACAGTAGTCAAAACAAAATTTACTATTAAAATAATGACAGCTATATTTTAGACTGAGTATTCCTAAATTTCAAGTTATTCAAAAACATAAGCTCTACTAGTGCAACGGATAATTTATTCTCGAATATGAGTTTTCACATATAATATTAAAAAAATAATAGAAAAGAACCTACAAGATTATCTATAACAAATATTATTAGATTGAAGAATAATATTGATCTGACTAGTAGAGCCTCTTATTTAAGGGTGGGGAAGTCATTCGACGACCTTCTTGCTGCGTAGGCGCAGCAGGCCCACCATGTTCCTTCTGGAGGCCTTAGTGTACCAGGGCCACTGAAACTATTTCGAATAATCCCACAGTCCCAGCATAACAAGTAGAGCCTGTATCTGTTTTGTAGAGACTGTTTATTTAAAACTAGCTTCTGCCAGCGGTTTCACCCGCATCCCGTGGGAACTACTTCCCGTGCCGGGATAAAAAGTAGCCTATAGCCTTCCTCGATAAATGGGCTATCTAACACTGAAAGAAATTTTCAAATCGGACCAGTATTTCCTGAGATTAGCGCGTTCAAACAAACAAACAAACAAACTCTTCAGCTTTATAATATTAGTATAGATTCAATGTATAAAGTACAGAAAAACAATCTTGACAACTCAACGTAAAAATTCGGTATATAATTAAAAGCGTTAAATTAAATCGGTATAAACAGCTACAATAACCGTGAAATAAACTAGACGAACAGGTAACAAACTATTTACGTAGCTAATGAATCATAAAAAGCGAAACCTCCGTAAAAGCGTAGTTTTTAAACTGAACTACTTTTAAAATCGAGCTAACGTTTAAAAGTCGACAAAAAATGCAACAACACTTTAACGGCTCAAGTTTTTCATACAGCAGTTGGTGGGGTAAGTCCAATGTAATCCTGGGAAGTTTGCTAGATCGTCTCGGGGCAAAGGAAGCAAAATAAAGGAGGCCGATAGTCGGTCGCTCCCTCGGGCCTCGTTTGAACCGGAGCGATTTCGCGGCCGTTCTTATGATTAAGTCAACCCTGTAGGGATTCGGAATCGAGCCTCACTAGACGCTGTTTCGATGATTCAACTGGCAGAAATATTACCACGTCAAACGAGTTTATTGATTTTTATGCAGTTCTTTTATTGATTTCTGTTTACTTGGTTGGGATTTTGTGCCGAATCAAACATCAAGCTAGTCTGTCATTTGATATACCCGCCACTTGTTAGGGAAAAACTTTGGCAGACAGAAAAAGATGTAGTTTTCGATATAACAAAATAAATACGTAATGTACCTATTTCCATCAACAAAAGGTATGAAAACTAACTAAACCCTTTTAATATTCGTTCTGTTTACTTCGTAGAAAATTAGGTAGATACCTACACTTTTTTCCAATACCCTCAATTTTCACAAATACCGTTGAGAGTGAAGATTTTATTACAAAATATCTAGATAATGAAATGAACATAAATAAACTTTATTATAGAGCGAAACAGGAAAATACGATAAAGGGGAAGGAGCCTTCCATTTGAACGGAAAGTTGTTTTATATTAGGCAAATTTTCTTTATTTACATTTAGGTAAAGAGAAAACTTCACCTGTACTCTCACGACAGTATATTCAATGGTTTATGAATGATTTCTTCTTGTTATGCCTCTTCAAGCAATTGACTGAGTTGTGTTTTGTTTTCTCGAACATATCTATCAGAGGACTCATCCGAAGCTATTCAGAATTGCAATAATTTAGTAATCGATATAGGTTAATGACTTATAAGATGCGTCAAAAAATTTGCTAGAAATTAATTGACACTTCCATTGGCTTTTCACAGAGAAGGGAAGTCAATAAATCAACCAAGATCGATGTCTCTAAACATAAATACCTAGAGAAGTTTCAACTATTCGTAGTTCTTTGATGGAGCTGTGCATCGATCATACTCATTAAACAGCAAAACAAACAAATCAATTAATTAGCCCATCCACTTAATCAATTAAAACATCACCATTTTAATAATATTAAAAAATTTAACCGAACATATTTAACCGGATAATATTTTCTGTCCGTCCAATAACTCCCAAGGGGCATCTGCTAATTGGTTTCATGTCAATGTAATTTCTACAAGTTTATTTTAATGCACGCCCGAATTAATTTTGGCGTTTTCATAATATTCGAATGGTGAAGTTTTGGTACACAGCTAGTTGGATGGATGACTCTTAAAGTTCGTAGTTGGCGGTCTATGTGGTTACTGGTGTTTGGCTTGTTCGAGAACATACCTTGACTTTTGCGTGAACTGTGAAAATGATTCCTTTGGAAATTGTTCTTGCGGGTTTAAGATATGAAGGAATGGGTTGTGGTAGTGTATAATTTGTCTTAGTTTTGATAAATGATACCATGATATGTTTTACTTCCAGATGAAAATTATGGTTAGTTTTTGTTTGAGCGTTTTAAAGTGAAATACTTATACTCTAATATAGGAGTAGCATAATAACTTGGATATAGGGAGGTACTTAAAAGAAAGTTAATAGAAATAGAGCTAATAAATTAAGATACATTAAGATCTGAGCAAAACAATACCCAGTGGGTTTGGACTAAAATCAGTTAACCTTTTTACTTTATTTTGTTTTTTAAATCCATTTAGTCACCCACGCTACAATTTTATTAAAGGTATCAGAGCTATGTAAAATTTCAATCCATTCTATTAGTTACTCACAAACATTTTAATTTTCAGGTAATGTTACAGTTAACCCTTTTTTTCACGAAAATTTTAACTGAAATTAGATTATCCGAACTACAAATTGGTTTCAATATATGCTATTTTATTTTTAAGATTTGGATTGCCCTGCATTTTTCAAACTTATCAAGTCCTAGTATCTGATTTCTTCAGGCGTCTGATAACCTCATATCTCATTTTCATTCATTACCCAACATCCATTATCTCCGAAAAACCATTTTAAAAACAGAATGTCGAACTGTATAAATTTTAAATAAATGTCCTTCCATTGTCACCCGACGTGTTTAAGCGAGTTTCTTAAACAATAGCGAGTGGGGTCGCCTTAACGTCTCCAGATCTCATTGTTTAGAGGAATATGCGGTTTCGGCTGAGTATTGTTGTTATCTAGGCGTCCGACCTCTGTTTGGGAAGAAATTAAAATAATAATGCGTGTTACGTGTTCGTATTATCGTCGTTTACATCTTTATCTCGTCTGGTGATTGGGTGACTTCTATAATTACCTTATTTAGGAGTGAACAGATATTACAAGAAGAAGTGAGTAAATAAAGATTCTGGTCTCGGCCATGTCGTTCAGTGTGTGAACAGGAACTTTGGGTTTAATTCGCAAAACAACATTCGAAAGGGCATGAGACGAAAATCGGCATTTAACATACGACTGTTTTTTTTTATTTTTAATACAAGGTATCACGTATGCCTCGTAGGCATAATTGACTTATCAGAGGATTGTCGTTTTCTTAGATTTATTAATGAGATAAACGATAACTGAAAATATTTAAGAAAAATCCTCTGATGCTAAATCCCTAGTTGAAAATAATTACAGTCTAGTTTCAATGGAAGCTTACTACAACATATAGGTGTCCCCAATTATTGTTATTACATAGTGATTGCAGCTTGCATGTAAAGTTAATTATCGTCTGCAACATATTTACGACACGGGGTCGGTTGTCGCTTAATTTAGCGGTTTCCATGCCACTGGGTAATTAAACGATTGTTTGCCATTTTGCGATAATTGATGTTGCTGTGTTTGATTTGCGCTAATTATCTTTCACGCATTAAATTATTAATTCAGTTGTTTTGCGTTTTACGATAGTTAATTTGGTTATGTGTTAAGCTGGGTTGCGTGGATATTTGGGTGAGCGCGTATTGTGTTAATGGTGCTTCGTTCGAAGAGTCAGATACTAACCATGTGGTCAGAGTAGCAAGAGTTCGGAGTAGTTATATCGTGTTTAGTTGTAAGTAGACGAAAACGATTTTTAAAATAAACAGATAAACAACCCATAAGGTCCTTCTGACACCAGCCATCAGTACAATAAATTAAGCAACTGCATAGTTTTACCATAGTTTTACATAAGTTATAAACACATGAGATTAAACCATTTCTAGAACACAACCAAATTGCTTTATTCGGCTTCACACAGCAGAACCATACGAATATGAAATAACAACTTCTACTATGCTATGTATTTTGATTAGTTTGCAAGCTTTCACTCACACTTTCCCGACTGAATTTTGCTTTTTCCATTGATAGCACAACTCCTGAATAAATAAATAAAAGCACCAAGCACTTTTGTAACTTTACTACAAAATATTTTTATTATTTTTAATTCTGAAAGAATATTTATTTAACGTGTATGAGGTGTGCACACAATAAAGATAAAAATACAGATTAAAAAACATTTGCTCTCGAAGAACTGTTTCCGGCGGTTCTATAGTTCAAATAAAAGCCATATAATGGAATAAAAAGTGTATTGCTTTCCTTTTGAATGTAATTTCAAGCTTGGGGGAGCATGCCAGCATTTTTAAACGGCAGGATTGCTATCCTCGCGAATACGTACATATATTAAAATCAACTTGCGTTTTGCTCTCATTCGTCTCATAATTTTATTTGCTGGTAGCAAAAATACGCTTGGTAGGAATTCTTATTTGGTAAACTTAATATTTCTCCTTTTGTTTACATTTGGTGATGATGAAACTCAAGGTTTTCTGTGATGTCTAAGCTTTGTGTGATGCATTAGGATTGCACTCGTATTGTTTATTTACAACCTTTATAGCATAGCAAGTTATAGAAATTATATGAGCCTTTACTGGCACACAAAATATGTAGATCGAAGCCACCTCTTTAAATTATAGTACACGAGCAAAAACATTATCAAATAGGTGCTACATTTCAGTCATCCAACATCGTAATTATCCATATTACGAATTCTCTTGTATGAAGAACTTAGTTGAAGTTCGTAGTTTCACAGTAGTAAAGCCCCTTGTGATCCTTCACCAAACCGGCTTTACTACCGTATTACTATTTCTGGTATTAGTACTATTTCTGGCTTCATGTGATATTTTCACACAGATGTGATATTTTGACTATCTTGGGATGAACAACTCAATTTGCCATGTGTTTGTGTCACTTTGGCTGTTTAAATAAGCTCAACAATTTAAACATAAAAAAATATTTGAATTGATTTTTATAGCTATAATTGTAATTCGTACTCAAAATAAAGGGTTTCAGTGAGAAAGTACTTACAGCACTACGATATATTGTTATCTAAAAAAAGTAATAAATAACTACATAGTGAATGGATGCCGTCTTAAATAAAACTAAAGAAACGGTATGTATTCCCCTTGGAATTTTCAGTATGAGTTTTCTGCATTTAGGTGAAGTTTTTAAAAATCATTTTCCACAATTTGCAAAAAAAATATCGTCACTGGTTCTCTGGTAACTTTCAATTTTCAGCGATTAATTTCCAGTTCAAAAATAAAAATAAAAACAAAATTATATGCGACCACATTTTCCTCGTAACCTCTATTAAACGTTAGATAAACAAGCAAGAAAGTTTTTAATCAACTTCCAATAGCCCGTTACCCGTAATCTTCCAACAATGTATTTAATATTTGCACAGAAGAATGCCTGGCGTAGTTGGAGCCAGCTTTAGTTTTTGTTCAAACCTCCTTCTACTCTTTAGTTGTTACGCAAGTTGCATTATTAGTTTTCAACTTTACGAGTTTAGCATTTTCGGGTGAGTTTAGCTCGCTCAAATTAAATGTATAGTTCAATATTGGCGCTTTTTATTTAAACTTCCAGTTGGGGCTAATCTAAAGTTTTAATCACGCTCCTGAAGTAAGCAATCCTTTCTTGTTCATTGGTTCCGATGTTAAATACTTTTGCAATTCATTACAGTCTTGTTATGTTTACTCTGATGTTTTTTTTACGATATTTATTTTATAGGTACGTGTTCTTCAGTCCAGTCTAACCAAGGGGTGGGTTGCCCGGGTAACTGGGTTGAGGAGGTCAGATAGGCAGTCGCTCCTTATAAAGCAGTGGTACTCAGCTGCATCCGGTTAGACTGGAAGCCGACCTCAATAGTTGGGAAAAGGCTCGGGAGATGATGATGATTTTATACGTGTTCTTGAGAAGTAAATAGTAAAATTTAGGTATTTAGCATTTTGCACTATTAATGTTAAAATGTTTACAATTCAAGTAACGGTTGCAGTATGCTGTTGCAAGAAATTGTTGGAATTTATAAAGTTATTCAAAGAGTCAAGCTTTTTAATTTATGAATCAAATAACTGGAATAAACTTTATGTAGAATTTGCTGTCGTATTGTAAGTCTACTTTTGAAATGGAGCATGTATTTTTTTACGTACCTACTGTCGTTTCGTTAGAAAAACAGAAATATAAAAAAAGTTAAAAATAAATATGCTATAGGCAATGAAAAGGTCCTTTAAAATTACACTTCACAACATTACGTTTTCCAACCATAAATTGATGGTAAGCTCTCTAAAATAGAGAGGTGCCGGATGCGAACAATATAACTATCTATCGAAACTGTACTTGAGGCCTGGTGGCTCATACAAGGAGGTGCTCCGACGCAATTAACTTGATTTATTCCCGGCGTTTACTTATTCAGTGCTACGGTTAGTATGCCCTGGGAACACGCAACTACATTTTAAAAATACTTGTTCTAACTTTCACAATATGCCACGCAAATTTAAACCTTATACCCCCCTATTTTGAGGTGTTAAAGCACTTTTGAAGAACAATATTTAAGACGCAAAGTTTCATGCAAACTGTCTGCGTTCAGAACATCTTTTGCTAGCGACCGTGTAACAGTAAATATTTTTTAGAAGCTTTTGATTTAGATTTAGTGGGTAGCTTTATTATTGTAGGTGCGCTGGTCTGAATATGATAACAATGTTTGTTGACTTGCTCCTGAATGGAGTAGTTGTAAAATCCAACTCGGTTTCCACTCAGGCTTTTTTAAACACTCACTTTTTAGCTGAAATATAGTCAAAAGCGAGAACCGTGTAGCGTAACTAACGTAATTACATATACCGCGTGCGTCGTCGTTTTTAAAAACAATACGCTACTAAAAACGGTTGATAAAATGCGCTAATTTGAAATAAAAAAAGAAACACGAAGCAGAAATAAGCAGATTACAATAACGAGATATAAGAGATTCTTAACAACTCAGCGAAGTAAACTTAACTACCGTGCTGCAGCTATTATGAACTAATTCTCTAAAAGAAAGCCTTTAGCGGATCTAGGGGTGGGTCTGGAGGGCCATTAAAAAGGTGTGAGAGTGCGCGCAACGCCTCGAGTGAATTTGTCAGACGACGTCGTGAAATTAACACTAGGCGAACATAAGTCACTGGGAGACAGTGCTGCGCGTAGCCCCGGGCGAATATCGATATCTCGGATAAAGTAAATTTTGTTCGTTAAATTCGCCGCGAAAGTGGCTGCAGCGATGTGATTTGTGTAATAAACGCGTTTGTGTTCGGTTACTGGATTAGCGCCCGGGTAATGAGTACACTTGTTAGTGTTAACGGTGGACGGGACTTTGTTTATTGTTTTGGTACACGATAGTCATTTGTTTCTAGGCGATTTATTAATTTGTCACTGTCTCATCTAAAATAAAAGTTTTTTTTTAAGTATTATCAATAATTGTTCTTATTGAATAAAAACATACCCTAGATTTTGTTATCAATACATACCTACTTACAAACTACGAATTCTTAGTCTGCTTCGTCGAAAAAAAGCCCAATGACTTGTATCTATCTCTTTTATCTATATGACAGGCTGCGTTGAAATCATAGCAAAAAAAAAATTACATCGTACCACAGCACCTCCCTAAAGACGTTTGGGATGTAGCAATAATTGCTGCGACGCTGTTCACTACCTCGCTGTTATTAAGTTAAACATTACAACAGCATGCAGCTCAGTCCAATACAGAACCGCTCCTTTCTATGGAATCCTGGTACATAAAGCAACGAAAAAGTATTTTATGAGATGAAATTATTAAGCTACTTCGTTTGAGGCGAGCCCGGATTTATTACAGTTGGAATTCTGCTCGAGTTTTATTTTTCTGTAGTTACGTTCAAAGGAATAAATATAATGCTTACTTTTGACACAGTTTTATTTTGACTGTTAAATCTCGAGTCTGTTGTACCTTAAGCCATATAGAAGTTTATATGTAGATGAGTTACTATGAAGATATTTATATTGAAGTGAAGGACAGTATATTTTTTTCTTGTTACTAGTGCTTTCTCCCAGTTTACAGTATTAACATTATAATTAAATTAGTTCACAGAAGTACGCGTTGAAAGTAGAAAGTAAAAATAAAACACAAACCTAATCACTAGGAAGTTCAATAGGTGCTCTTGTTTTCCATCCTGAGCCATAACAATAGTCCAATGGAGTAGTCATTTTTTATAATTCTTAAAATATTTTTAATATTTTTAAAGCTGGTTTAATTGGCATTTTAAATAATATAGGGAAAAATCAATATTCTATCATTAAATTATGTAAATAAACCTGCAATGAAATTAAAAATATCACCAACTCAATCCAATATTTGCAAAAGACATGATGCATAGGTATGGAACCAACGAATTTCGGTTAAAAATGAAGATTGCATTGCTAACACTAATGGAATTTATCTATTCATGAAAGCTGTGTGATAAAAAATACACAGTTCGATTTATTTATCAAATAATATTTGACTAGTCGCTAACGTCATTGATGACTATTGGAATTGCAATGTGAGCTAAGGTATGTAGATAATTATAGCGGAAAATATAAAAATGTACCCTTTTAAATATCAGTATGTTAAATTTGACCATCTTGATATAACATTTCAAACACATTGCAGTTTTTTTTGTAAAATATTTAAAATGTCGACTCCACAGACTTCGTACTCAAACATCTGTAAAAACTTGGTTCATTTGGCCGAATGCATTGAGAATTTTAATACTTTCCTTTATCTTGAACTCTACTTGTTAGGACCTTATCGGGTGCCCACTAAGTTACTTTATTTTATTACCATTTCAATTCTTTTGCATTATACATTTCAATAATTATTTTTGTGGAATACCATCGACAGCTTTTTTATAAATATGTTTTTGTTTTAACCATAGATTCTTTTTTATCGGCCACTAGATGTTTTCTTTGTTTTACCGTCCCGTGGGAATTACTAGTGATAAAATACAGTCTATATGATATATATAGGATATATATAGGATGAGTATAGCTTTCCGACAATGATTTTTTCGAATCAGTTCAGTAATTTCGGAGCCTTTAGACTGCAAACAAATAAACAAAAAAATACTCTTTATTACATTATTATACATTTATAGTTAGATAGGTTCTATCAATTATTGTCATCTTTGATAGCTTATTGCTATCAATGCGGTCTCCCAGGCCCCGGTAATTAAATCAGTAGGTACTCATAGCAATCAAACCTGGTTACGTCAATGTAATTTAGCGGCATCAATATATTATGAATGTGAAGTTGTATTACTGACGTCATGATTGCCTTTGGGATTTGATGATTGGCGAATAGTATATAACTGGCTAACTAGATGATAGTGATGCTATGAGAGTTATTGTGTGCGAATTAATGAATTTAAATAATTATTTACGTACATAGGTATTTAGAAGTAAAAAGGTTCCACGGTCCATTAGCCCATGTACCGTATGCACTTCCTATTGGCTATTGACAATTACTTGCGAAAAAATAATTAAGTATACCTGTGCCGAAGCGTCTAGTGACGAACGCATGAAGACGGCTTGAAATCAGTTTTGATTGTTTATCAAAATAGGCAGGTATTCCTGAATCCTCATTTATACCTAAACGTAAGAAGTAAGGAGTCAATCAAAGAAATATAAAATCTGCGCTCATGCTGCTGCTCATGATCGACAGCATTGCCCATTTTAAGTGATAAATTGCGTTATGTTTTTTTTTTTGTATTATTGAACTGTCAAAGTACGGGAATCCAAATCAATGAAAGTACCGTTTTATAATAATAAGCTATAACTGTCTCGATTTAATATAAAAATAACGAGAAATGCACTTTGGCTCGCCAGCATATACCAGTTTGTATCCTCGTTTCTTAAAAGCGCCATCTATTGTGAATCAATTGGGTTTCGGCTATCCTAAGCTTTCTGGTGCACCAAACCTCTCATGAACTGAAACTTCCCGCGCAGCAGGTAAACTCGCCGTCTGTGATATTAGAACTTTTTGGTACAACCTATTCCTTTCAAAATGGTCACATTACAGACAGAGGGCGCTACGAATTCATGATGCGCTACGAAGCTACGCTCGTGGCGTAGCACCGGCGTAGCAAACAGACCTATGTGTTTGTTTCAAAAAATATCCGATAGATGGCATTGTAGTGTTATGAAGTAGTTTCGAAATGCTTTGTCGAGAGGGCATCATACACGATTTGTAGGAGTTGGTAACTTTTTGTTATGTAGTCTTTATTTCTGCATAAGTTTGACTAATATTATAAATGCCAAAATAACTCTGTCTGTCTTTCTGTCTTTTGCGTTTAAACCACTGAACTGATTTTAATAAAATTTGGTACAGGGATAGAGTTCATCTTGAGAAAGAACAACGGGCGAAGCCGCGGGGAGACGCTAGTTTTAAAATTAATGTGTTATTTTTTGTGTGCATAACGTTAAAGTATGGTTAACATTATGTCTAGTCATATTTAAAGTAGATATAATCGTCTGTCTCAAATTAAGTATTGTGTACTAATGGTACATTTTAATTAGGTTAAGTATGCAAATGAACTGTTTATTTATTTAAGCACGGTTTAAATTGGAGACTTTTATTTTAGTTCAATGAGGTTTTTAAGTAGATAAGCGTGAGATAAAAGTAATAAAATATCATTTAATATGCTCTTAGAAATTTTCATGGAGTCTACCGCCAAACCTACATCGTCTATTTATTACAAACAGTTTTGTCCTGAGCAAGTGTTACAAGTTATTTTTAAGTAAATGTGGCTGTACTTACAATAGTCTTGACCATTTCTTCTATGTCTTTAATTGTTTATTGGCAATAGTGGATTCACTTACCTATTAGTACAAATCTTGATCCGGATAGGTTACATTCAGGCTGCTGATATACATAGGTCATAATATGAATAAACTTTTCTAACATTTACTCATTTGAGAACTTGAAGCCCTATTTAGTTAACTACAATAGCAGTCATAACATACGAGTTCCAATAATAACAAAGTTACATAAAACAATGAAATAAAAGAAAACAAAAGACACTTCAAAAATTTGTCCCCAAATATAATATTATTATTTGAAAATACGACAGTGGCATCGAGCGTGCATTACTTCGTGCAAGTGATTCATGTCTGTAGAGAATAGAAATACTCCTAGCTGAACAGAAACACCTCCTATTTGCACCCGAATTCTCATACAGCTTGTTCAAACAATTCTAAACCTTATTCGGTGCGCATACAATTGTATAGGCGTGCACAAAAAAGTTTGTGTGTATGTACACACGCTCCCGTTTCGCGTATACGTGCCGAGTTCCGTAAAGTTCTCGCGTCTTGTTACCACCACGCGTTTGGCAGATTGGATTTGTTTCTCCGCATGCTAATAACGTAGGTACGTGCGGACTCGGATTAGCGTTGTACAAGAAAAAAATGTCCCCTCATTTGTATATTTTAGGTACATAATAACGTTTGAGTGCGCCTTTATAAAAACAATTGTCGCGTCTCGCCGAGTTTTATGTACACAACTGATATTTTAACAAATGTGCTGTGTTGAGCCTGATAAGAGCAGAGTAAAGTTTTAGCGGTTTTTAGGAAAATATTTCAGTGAAATTAGGGTCTCATTTCAATTGTAATGTTTTACCCAAACCACGTGTGAGCAATAAATACGGATTGTCGTAGAATACTGCTCTCTGTTTAATTGTTTTGTATTTGGGGTTCTAATGACTAATAGTGCTACCTAATCTTACATAATACCTAATCATACTGTAGGATTTTTAGGTAAGTATATGCTGTATTTCGTTTAAGTTTATCAAATACACACATACATACCTACTCATGAGTATTTATTTTATGAATTGTAACAAACTTTTATTCTTAGGTTTTTAGTTTGATACCGAAATTATTATTTTATAGTTTCAGTTAACTAAATATAACAACAATTCAGGTACTGCTGTCTACGAGTTTTTAACTGGAAATTTAATGCGAATCTCATAGTTTTTTTTTGTTAAACTTATTTTACTGCCTTCATTATACCCTTGATACTTATATAGTAGATACTTGATACTTATATATAGACTACCTACTGATCAAATTATCATTACCTCATACTCCTTTAGCGAAATAACCACAAAGTTCAAGGCGGATCCTTACAGGCCGTGAAACCACGAAACTATAGTTCCCACGAAACCTACTCGTATTTTCAATTCCAATGAACGTATAAACATAGGTAAACATATTTGTAGGTACCTATGTACGTTAGTGAATATCTCATTTGCCATCGTTTCTACGCCACTGGTTCAATACCCGGTTTGATAAGCCTGTATGCTAACTTGATCATATATTTGCAACTTTGGACAACTTTAATTGGATTATTCGTATTTTTACTAAGGTTCTTTATAAAGAGATTTTGTTTATTGAAAACCTTCTGACTTCACCCACGCGAAAAGTTTTATAATATTTCTAAAATTAGATTCTGTTTACTATGTAAAGAGTTTGTATTGTACCTGTTCTGAGTATCGAATAGAAGGGTTTATGAAATTCACAAAGTATTGTCGAATCAAATATCTAAGAGTAGCGTAAAAGGACTTAGATTTTATTTGAGACACATTTATTAACCAATCTCATAATAACATATTCACTGAAGAGGTATATAAAAATAGCTTGTTTTAAAGGACTTGAAAGACTTTTTCAAACATACATTTTTCACTTCTTCTTTGTCACCGTTTTATAAATTCGTACCTATGTATTACTTAATTTCGCTATATTCTAAAAAAATATATCTGCTCGTCACAAATTATTTCTAGGAATATTAGGTATATCTAAAGTATTACAGCCTACGTAACCTATCTAGTTATCATGTATGTACGATGATACGATAAACGTAGTTGGAAGTTACAATTTTCACACTGAAATCTTTAATCCCATCACGTATGGCTCTACGTGACTGACGAAGGGATAGTCTCGCCTTTAGGGCCAAATATCCCCTTTGCGGAAAGACGCATGGTTAACATGGTAGCAAATTATATAAATAATATTTCATCCTTCACCCCTAGGGAACTCCAGTTTAAGGGATTATTTTATGTTAAGCCTTTTTTTGTTCCTATTTGTTGGTTGAACGTTGTGGTTGAATTGGTTTGTTTCGTAGTGTTCGATTTTTTTGCGTTTCGTGATATCGGTTATTTGTAGTTTTGTCTATCGGTTATTTGAGGATTCTAAATCTTATCGTTGAATTTCCAAATCATACAATAGTCGTATGTATCTTATTAAGTCCTCATCCTCAGTGTAATCGGAAATTATACGGGAGTCTCATCCAATTACGATAATGGGACAGCTGTATTTAAATGATGAGGTTATCAAAATTAGTTTATCCTCCGTTCCAAACTTCTATCAACTTGGATTTAATTATTTTCGGAATATAAGGGGCATGTCAAGTGTGCTTACACTTTCCAAGAATGTAAGCAAGTTAATTTATTAATTACATGTAAAACTTAAGCGTTATGTGTAAATGCCTTTGTTTCAGTATTTCTCTTGTAACAGGTTGTAAGTCTGAAAAGGTTGTTAGTAACTGTGTAATTGGTGCTGAGAGCGATAGTCCTTATTGCTTGGGAATTAAGCCTAGAATCAGAGGAACTCGCAGAAGGAGCGTTGTAAGGGCATGTTTTGAGTGCACACACTGGAGCGAAACGACATGTGTAGTGCAGCTGTATTTGCAATGTAACGACAAGTGATTCGGGTCACTAGTTCATGCGAGCCTCCCACAGTACCTACTGCACTTGATTGATAGTTACTAATGACAATAACATTTGTAACTATTTTCTGCCGTTTAGTGCACACCTGTAACCTTAATTTTAGTCAAATTGATTGCTGATTGTTCAGTTCTCAGTACATCAGTCTGGTCGTACTTAAATGAATATGCCTCAGACACGTCTTTTTGGGCTTACAGAATTTCAGGGAAATTTAATTTTGAGCATTTGACAGACTAAAAAACCTTTCAAATCTAGCCATTGTACTGCTCCCATATTTCGCACAACTCCTTTGCGGTGTTCTTTGAATTTGGAATTTTATGCAGACCCGAATCCGTTTCGTCGCAGCAATCGATGGAGCCGCATGTACACAGTATGGCGCGGCCTTAGTGAAGCAATATGCAAGCGACGACTGCACGAGCGTGTAAATTGTTAAAGTTGGAGAGCGGTTGCAATTTTCACAGCTGTATAAAATATTGTCAGGCGCAATAGCGGACATGGGTGCGAAACGATGGATGCTCTCTTTGGCTTTTTGGCACGTTTCAGGCGATCGACTCGCACCGCGCCGTTAACAGATATCGTGGATACGATTTGAGGCAACCGGTATTTTAAGACTATTGTTATAATTGATGTAAAATCTCGGTTTAATTAAGGATATCCTTCTCATAGAGCATACGCTATAAGCTCTAAAAAACTAGTAGACGTTATGGCAGGGACTCTTTTTCTTCTGTCCATGAATAACCCTTACCAACTGATGAATTTATACATAGTCCTAATATATTAATCAAATGAGGTCATGAAAAACTAACTGCAAGTAAAGTAAAAAATGAACATGGCATAAAATAAAACTTTAAAGTCAGTAATTCCATTATTTTTAATACAATTCCGTGCAACGCGTGCCGTTAATATTCTTTAACACGATTAATTTTTACAGCACTTAACTTTCTTTCAAAATTAATTATCCTTTACGCCGTAATACCGCCCCATTACATTTCACCGTTAAGTAAAATGTTAATTTTTATCCAAGTTTTTTTGTCCAAAATTTTCCCCTATTTTATTGTTAACTAAAACTTCAAACAAAAACAAGAAATCTATTTCTATTTTAAAATTCAATTTCACTAGACAAATAAATAATTTGTTTGTAGTTTACTGCTTTCAACACCGCATTGTTGTGATGGACATGGTTTTTAGCAGAAATGAACAAAGAGGTACGGAAAAACTGTCGAACAACCCAGAGCTCACCAAATGGTGGAATCTAAAAGGCGACAAAATCACTGAGTTTTGCCAACACCTAGCAGACCTTGAGGTGTTAAATGACTCAGATATAGACACCACCTGGGAGCACCTTCATAAGTCCATCATGACTGCAGCAAATAAAACTCTTGGTCGCACTAAGGGGAGAAATAGACACCAAAGAGAAACCTGGTGGTGGACAGAAACGGTACAGACAGCTGTCCTAAACAAGAAGATGGCTTTTAAGACCTGGCAGGCCAGTCAAACACCAGAGGATCGAGAAATGTACAAGAATGTCAAAAGAAATACCAAGAGAATAATAGCCATTGAACAGGCAAACTCCCAGAAAACTCTTTATGACCACTTAGACACCAAGGAGGGCCAAAAGTCTATTTACAAACTCGCAAAACAGCGTAGTCAGAGCACAAAAGATCCCGCTAGGTGTAAGACTGTTAAGAGTCCAAATGGTGACTTATTGTACCGCGATAGCGATGTCATATCAGCCTGGCATCAATACTATGAACAACTGCTAAATCACAAGCCAACAGCCCTTGAGCTTCCAACAGTGGAATGTAACACAGGTCTTATTCCTCCAGTACACCCTTGGGAGGTAAAGAAAGCGCTTCAGAGGATGTCTAATAAGAAGGCCATAGGACCTGATGGCATACCCGTGGAAGCTTAGAAATGCCTGGGCCAGCATGGAATCGTATTGCTAACCAATCTATTCAACCATGTAATGCTCAACGCCAGAATGCCCAAGGCATGGAGGCTGAGCACCATAGTCCCAATTTACAAGGGAAAGGGTAGCAAGTACGAGTGCAATAACTATCGCGGTATCAAGCTTTTAAGTCACACTATGAAGCTGTTTGAAAGAGTGATAGATAGCAGACTAAGATCCGAATGCTCACTGTCAAAAAATCACTACGGCTTCGTACCTGGCTTATCTACCACGGATCCTATGTTTGCTCTCAACACGATTGCTGAGGAATATCGCGCCAAGAACAAACCTTTGTTCGTTGCTTTCTTGGACATGGAAAAGGCGTTTGATCGAGTTCCGAGGGATACAATCTGGTGGAGTCTCCGCAAGAAGAATATCCCCGAACAATACATCAGTGTCATTGCCGACATGTACAAGAATGTAAGATCGCTGATACGAACGCCGGTGGGGGAGACAAAATCAGTAGCGGTCACGGAAGGTGTTCACCAAGGCTCAGTCCTAAGCCCCTTCTTGTTCTGCTTAGTTTTGGACTCGCTCACCGAGGCAGCACAAAGCTCAGCAGCGTGGACATTTATATACGCTGACGATGTGGCCATTTGTACTGAGAGCCGTATTGAGTTAGAGGTAGCGCTTCTGTCATGGAAGCATCAGTTGCAGGCCGGTGGCCTTGTGCTGAGCGTTGCAAAGACTCAATTCATGTCCCTGAACGAACCAGATCCTCGCGACAATAACCCGATTTCCATCGATGGGCAGTTGGTCACCATGTGCGATCAGTACAAATATCTGGGTAGTATGATGCACAGTTCAGGACATCTAGAATGCAACGTTCAACACCGAATAGCCGCTGCATGGCTAAAATGGCGAGAAGTAACTGGTGTGACATGTGACAGAAGAATGCCGGTCAAGCTTAAAGGTTTGATTTACAAAACCATCATACGTCCAGTCCTGACATATAGCAGCGAAACATGGGCTGTAACCAAAAGGCACATACATACCATCCAGGTTGCCGAAATGAAGATGTTGAGGTGGATGTGTGGCGTCACTAGGCACGACCGTATCCGCAACGAATACGTGCGAGGAAGCCTAGGGGTGCGGGATGTAGCAGATAAATTGCAGGAGAGCCGATTACGGTGGTATGGCCACGTTAAGAGAAGACCACCAGACTACGTGGGAAATTTGGCGCTGCAACTTTCTGTCCCCGGTCGAAGATCACGAGGCCGCCCTAAGACCAGATGGCGGGACGTGGTGTCGAAAGATATGAAGGAGTGCCAGGTGTCCGAGAACGATGTCGTAGATAGAGCGAAGTGGAGAAGAAAAATTAGGAAAGCTGACCCCACCACCATGTGGGATAAATAGCTGGAAAGAGAGAGAGTTTACTGCTTTCATACAAACCATATGGGAGAAGGTAACAGAAACAATAACTTGATATGCATTTAACGTCTACTTAAAATTCATTTTTCCAAAAGCGTTTAATAAAAATACTGATATTTTGTTTCAATTTACAAAAGTAGAAAACGTATTCTTTCTCATGATACCAAAATGTATTTGTCCATATTTTTAACTTCAAAAAAAAACTACTTTTACGGAATAAATCGCGGTTATATTAATATTATGTAATCCCGATAGCATCCGTAAAGGCAGTTTTATTCGCGTAGGTGTCAGAAATCAACACATTTTTAACTATTTTCAAATTAAATTAATTTAGACTCCGAAATGGCTGTATCCCGTTCTCTAAAACCATGGGTCCGAAACTCCAGCGAATAGTTGAAACTACTTACAGCTGGATATTAGGTACAGCTGTCAGATTTAGGCAAACAATTGCGTCGCTCGTTTACTCTGAAACCTAAATCCGCTCTGTTTCTCACATTAGTTCAATCCCGATGAATTGGGCCACTTGCTTCACTTCAGCTGAATTTCGTTAGAGCCTGCACTGTAACGCCTACCCAAAGTTGTGCACTCCTGTGTCGGGACAGGGTTCGTAAACCTTTGGCTGTTTGAACAACTTTTTGATATACGGCAGTGGTTGTTATGCCTTTTTTTGTAGAGTGCGTGGTCAGTAACTTTAAATATACTGTTGTTTAGTTTACATATATATTGTATAAAATCTAAATGTCGAATATTTATAATTATGTGAACAGGTTTGATACAATTTTCTTCCTCTTTTAGATATAGGTTTACGAATATAGGATGTTTATTCTACTACTAAATTATTACTCATTTGTATTGATTAGTGTTCCTAGATTGCCCCAGTGGTTCATCGTAACAATATGCCTATTTACTTGGTACATTGTTGTGAACATTAGATATTAATGACTACAATAACTTGTACTACGAAATATTACTAGCTAGATGAGCAGCAACAATATGAAAACACTAACAATACCGTCCAATGTATCTAAGATTATCAATAAATCGAGGCCCTAGCGTTCAGTAAATATTCCCGAACAAAGACTCACATAAAAAGGGACAAGTAACAAATTACCTAATTTCTCTTTATGTATACAAAATGAGCTCGAACTTGCTCAAATTGGCCGTTAAACACACTAAAACAATTTGGTATGAAGGCGGGAACCTTATTAGAAGGTTTAATCTGGGAGGCGCTTGAAAGGGAAATACACTTCGTTTAATTTTTGAATGAATCTTTAAACAACTTCCACCTTGTACGCGGAGACAAAGTAGGATCTTAATTTGTGAATGTTAATATCATATTTTACTAGACATTTACCAAGAAATACTGCAGCAGGAAAGGAGGGGCAAAACTGTGCGGCGTTTGCTTTATTTTTATCATATTTTAATTTCCGCTTATCTAGGATTTTCTATCTAGGATTTTCTGGGTTGCGATGCCAAACTAAATATTTCATTGACATGGCTTTATTATGAAATTAAACCATACTTAGATAGTCATGGCCCCCGTCGTTGGTCAATGTAGAGCACCAATGCTGTAGACTGCTTCTCAAACAGGGAATTATATGCACAACATTGATGACCACGCTTACAAATGACAGACTGTCAAAGCAAATCGGACAGACATTGCCATAAATCAGTCCAAAAAGCAACACAAACCTAATTCAGCAATTTACTCGCACACATTCAACCTCTTTGCTAATTCTTGGAAACAGAACTCTAAACAAGAGCCAGTTACGGGGAATAACAGCGCCACAATATGCAAACTCGTTGTGTGAAACCTACACGGGCGGTGTTCAATAGGTGTGTGTCTTTGAGAGCCCGCCCCGGGCACTCCACGAGCCTTTTAACACGTAATTGCGTTAATATGTCCCGACGTACGACACCTACGAAATTAGATGAACCTGTGCTGTACTTTGATTATGTTTCTTTTGAAGACTATGCTATGTTGAGTCTTAAATCGATATTTACTGAAGGCGAAACAACCAGGTCTATATTCTCCCAACGAGTTAAAAGATTTCTTTTGGATACACAATTGCTAGTGACATTTCATCCCCATGTATTACTTACAATACTTAGGTATGACTCTTACTATCGCGTTGTAGATCTTGTTTGCGCTGAAGCATGATAAGAATAAAGTCATACATTGGGGTATTTAAATCAAAATCTTGCAACAGCTCGAGTATTTCCTTGTGAATGGTAATAGCCTTTCATGGACATTGTTAAGCTTTTATCATCAAGGCGATTTTGATGTAGTTTGTAAAAATTACAATAAGAAAACCTAAGTAAGTGTCCATCTTTTAAAATATAAATTATTTTGGTGTGTTGAAAGCTTACTACATAAAGATATTTACTTATTTAAAATGTTCACATGGTTGAAAGTTGGCCGCTAACAATTTTCGTGTCCCTTTCAGTCATGAGTCGAAGGATGTACGTGAAGTAGTAATAAAATATGAACTTAAAAAACAATCGTATCAATGTACTAAGTACACTCAATATGTAGCCTATCGATTTGCCCCGACATCGTCCCTGTTGTTGACATACCCATCGTTCAATGCAATGTTGTAGGCCTGCAGCGAGCAGCTAGTATTTTCATTTTCGATTTACTGCCTCTAAGAGATAGCACATTGGTTAGTAATTGAACCACGGACGTCTTTGATATATCGGCTCTTTTATCGGATTGGACGGACGCAATAACAGACCGTTGATTGCTTCCAAGTGGACTTGGAAGATTGATTATTTTCTCGTTACTCCGTCCGTGTCTTCCGTTGTTTTATATACATTGTCGTATATAGTTTTAATTTTACCTTTAATCAGAAATGTCTGGAAGAGCGATAGAGTGCCAGCGAGTCAGTTTGCAACTTTATTTTGTTGTGGCCTTCATAGCTGAAAAGTAATGGACAAGTTGGTTTTCAGTACAATTGCAGGATTGACAAATTCGTTATCTAAATATACTTAGGCGTACACGAGTTTTTTGTTTGTTCAGTGTTTTCTAAAGTAACTTGATTATTCCCCTTAGCGCGGCTTTGCCTGAAACATCACGACAACCCGCATTCTCAGAACATTTGAATATTCATCGCGTTAAAGTATATTTTTTTAAAGACGTCCTAAACAAAGGCCGCCTTTTAGAACGTTCTCGTATGTTTTCGTGTCCCTAAATCGGTATTGCGAAACCGGCCAGCATTAATGTGAATATATTGTTGGCGAAGCATTTCGTCCGTTCGCACTGGCCAAAGCTCATAAATAAACAAAACTGGATGCTCTGTCGAAAAGTTCAGTAAAAAAAACGTAAAATTTACAACCGGGAATTCAGTGGAGTTTTAATTAACCGTACAATGGATCGGCGCGAGAACAAACTGTTCCATACGTGTACCATCTAAATATTAGTTAGACTAGCGAAAGTTTTTGAATTGACAGCTGGTATTGGTGTTACGAGGCAATTATAACTTTGAATTGTAAAATCACTTGTGAAGATGTTATATCACTTTTTTTTACTTAAAAAGCACGTGGAAATACTAAGTCCTCCCAATCGAAATTTGGTTGCATATGATAACTATATTGTACGGTCTTTAGCTTGACACATCCAACTTTTGCCTAGTTTCGTAGATCGTAACACTATAGATATTGCCAAAGACTACCCACATTTAACTACGGAAGCCATTTATACAGCTATGGCCTTTATTTTTATATCTATAGCTCTCCATACTGCAAAACGAAAAGGAAAGAAAAATATTTTTTTAACCCGTTCGCTTCATAAAATCCCATCAAAATACTTTTTTCAACAAAATTAAACAAGCCAGCCACAGCGTATTAAGCTAACGTCTCGGCATAACCAAAAAGTTTATTTGTTTGTGAACTTAGCGCCTGATTTGCATACATAGCAACAAAACACGGCCGACTTGTGTGGGAGTGTGAAAATGGCAAAGTTCCTTCTGTATAATGAAGATGAGGGAAGGGTAATCCGCCACATCGCGAGAAACTTGCTACAAACCACAAGTCTTGGCGTCTTCCAACTTGACTCGTGAGACTTGGCACTTATTTTTCAGGCGTGTGGATACGTGATATGTATTGTTATCTAATGTTGGCTGTATATTGAGTTTTTGCGATCTTTATACGTTTTGAAAGTTTAAGGGATTAAGTTTGAAAAGTTTAATAGGCTCTTCAACTTCATTGTGTATTTTATTTTATTTTTATAAGCGATTCTTGTAGCTTTGCATACTTTCGAGTCTTATTTCAATTCTCTTAGTTTTCAAGTTATATAAAATACCTTGTAGTAATTCAATTATTATTATTCATGGTAAAAGGAGCAATGACTGCTAAAATAATCAGTAAACACGGATAACAAAATCACTAGTTAGTAAATTACTGAATTTATTGTGCATTGGACGCTAAGTACAAAATGAAAAATGTATTGTGTTTCTCACTGCAAATTAGTTTAGACATAAAATGAATTCACAAATAATTGCATTGGAAATTAATGTACATTTTAGTGAGAATGTACCCGTTGAACTGTTAAAATGGTGTCAGCCATTAAATCAGTGCGCAACATTTGTTCCAAAACCACATTGTAAAATACTGGATGTCGATTCAAACAACAGGTTTAGAATAATAATTTATTTGTTTATTTATAATGACATGTTCTATCTAGCGATTCAGTTCCAATGATCATAGAATTGGTTACAATATACAATTGTTCATAACGAGAATACTTTGAACATTATTTTTATAAACTTCAAGAAGTTTTTTTGTGTTTGTATTAAATAAATGCTTAAAGTATTCTTCGACAATTAACATAATTATTATTTTCGTTTTGTGAGACATAATACATATGTCGGTAAACTTATATGGTCGTCAATATTTCAACAACAATTTGGTCATTAATATTATTTGGAATCATGATTCTTATTTATATGGACTTTACATGACAAACTTTTTCTTTCTCTCTTACACGGCAAATATTATTTGTTATTTTATAAGTAGTAGGTAATTTTATTGTTTTTGTGTCCAATAGTTCAGTATAAAAAAGATACATAATTTTAATTGTATAAATAAATGCTTTCGTTAGTCATATGATACCAGAACATACCTTTGAAGAATAAGTATATGGTTTTTCTCCTGTATATAAAAAGTTTAATTGAAAATTATCGGATAGCAAAAACACTCATCATTTAAGGTACTTTAAAATGTTGGCGCATCACACCATCTGCTACAGATTTGAATAAGCTAACTGCTACTAGAATGCAAAGCAATACCTTCTCATGGCTGAAATTGAGACATTGCCTACTCAAAATACTCGCAATATGCGCGAAACGAACATAATTATAATCTGTATTACATTAGAAAGTTGAAGTTCTGAAAAAAGTTGAAAAGTTGAAGAAAATCTTTCAGTGTTAGAAAACTTATTTTATCTATGAAAGCTGTACCTACGCTTTTATCCTGGTGCGAAAAGTTGGACAGGATAGAGATGCAATCACTGGTGTGTTTTTTTCTAACTACGTGTTAAAATTCTACCTCACCAGTGTAAATCTGTTATGGAATAACAGAACAGAAAAATAGGTAGGAAACAAAATGAAAGTTTTTACAACATAAAATATTTCTTATTTACCCATCATATGCACATGTTTGTAACACACAAAAAATAACCAAATAACTTTGAACATTATTCCCAAAGACAAACAAATGAGCAAAGATTTAACGAGTAGCGCAAAATTCAAAAGCGAACGGTAAGAGTTGAAACAAAACCTCAACACATGGTATGGGATGATAATTTTAAATATTCAGAAAAAGTATTGTCACCAACATCCATTCAGAGTTGTATCCGCCACGGATTCGCATTTAAAGCCGCATTTACATTAATAAAAAATCGTGTCTGTCGGTGTACGACAAGCCTTTTCAAGTACTCATTTTTGGGTAAAAATCTTGTGGGAAAACGTGCATAAATGACTGTCCTGGAGAGCTTTAAGAAAACAAAAACAAACTTTGAAGTAACTTTTTCGAATGTAGATTTTGGTGACATCACAAACGTACTCGTATTATCTCCACATACGTGTTATCAGCTTATTATTAAGTCATCTGTCTGATTAAAATAGATCGTCCCGTTTCATTTGTTCCCTTGCCGAATATTTATAAGTTATTTTAAACCAACAACATCAGTAGTAAACAATTTATTAGAAAAACTTTTGTTTTCATTCGGTCATAAAATTGCATGATTCATGTGTTATTTAATTCAATTAGGTATTAAAATTATAATAAAGCATTTCACTGAGCTATGATTAATTAAAATCTGTATGCCAATCAAAGGAAAATGTTGTTTGAATATAAAATTTAAACAGCTGGATTCATCATCATTTGGCATTTTTCCAATATCTAGTTAAAATAACGGCTGATAAGTCAATAATAGCCTGTTTGATATAAGTGGCCTTCTTTGTTATCTCCATCACAATCTGGTATCATATCACACACGTTTCGGAGTAGGTGAAGCTTTTATAAATATTCGATTATAATGGATAATAATGTAATGTATCGATATCGCGTCAATGTAATATTAATTTCCATAGCTACGGAACTCTCTCATCAATATCAATTTCGCATCCACTTCAAAACGTTCAATTAATTAATATTCGAAGGCTAAAATCTTGCATCCACGTAACTTACAATATACTGGAATGAATACCGAAGTATTGTTTGGTTAACATTGTAAACATTTAGCAATAACAGCTAGCACAAATATTTCTCTACGTATAATCTAGTACTACAATAATTGCTAACGAAAGAATACAGTTTATTACGAGAAGAGAGTGCACACAACATCTGTTGTTGCCAAACTCTTCTATTTCGAATTTGTTAATAATTTTGCGGACTTTATTGCTGAGCTTTTGTTCCGTTGTCGGGGGGTAATGGATTGTTCTGTTTCTAGTAACGTTTTCGTGTTTGTATGCATTTGAATGTCTGTCGGTGGTGTATGTGGCCGTGTCTCGTTCATCTTCGTCATCTGAGCTGTCAGCAGAACCGAATTGATTGTCAGGCCCCTCTATCGGCGTCGAGTACTTGTAGTCGTCTCTTTTGTATGCTGGACTCGTGTTCTTTACAGTTGGCCCTGGGATTTCTGTGGACGAACATGCCAATAAAGTTTCTAGCAAAACCTCAATTTCGTAAAGTTCTATAAAGTTTGTATTTTAGGGTCGGATATAATTAACACGTCCTTTGTTTCATTAATCAAGCTGTATCGATGTATATAAACAATTTTATTCCTATTCTGTGTATTAACTTGTATATTATTATGATTTTGCAAGTAAATAGATTTAACTTTATTCCCTTTAAATAACTATTGTTATAAGAAACAAAATCTTTATAAGCCATATAATATCATTGCAACAGATAAATTAGCTGTATTCTCTCGCCTTGTCGTGGTTCTTAATTAATTAAACTTTTTAGAACTTTCCTGCAATGGCCATCATGGCGGAAAAAGATAAAATTACAGCCTTTTCCTCGAGTGGAGATTTGAGGGTTGTAGTTATTCATATAATTTGGTTCGTTTCTTAAAGTTTCTTGACGAATACCTATACTATGTTAATAAAGTATGTAGACAATTTGTCGACGATATATTATAAATAGCTACCTTAATATGGCAGTAGGTATTGTACTCATTCAGGTAGGAAAATTATTGTGTACCTATTTTATTTATTACTTACTCATACTTACTCATATCTTGATCAGAAACCTTCTCGAATAAGCCCCACTTTAGCTATAGGTACTATATATACTCTATCTCTACTATATATACCTACATAATTGTACCGTTTACGTTATATAAGAAAATGTAAATACCTTATTTATTATAAAATAATTTTATCTTCTCACCATATAACCTGATGACGCTATCGACTTCTCCGAGCGAGTTCTTGGCGACGCACCGGTACCCCCCCACGTCAGCTGCCGTGAGCCGTCGCACCGTCAGTGTCATGCGGCTCTCGAACGAGCTGACCACTGTGTTGACTACTTCGTACTTGCTTGATGATATCACCATCTCATCTGGGGAAAATCGGTGGGTTAGTTTATGAGGTTTTGTTTTTTTTTTGTTCACTTTTGCTCACACATACTGTTCAATTTTGGATACAACGTGCTATTTAAGTACATATTAAAAAATCGTTCATTATCAATATTAAACATCATTAATGTTATTTATTGAATAATTACTGATCCGTACAATCTGTCTTTTGGACATTTTTGTATATTGTTGTATATAACTCTATCCTGAGTTTTAGTTGGCTCAAAACATCGAAATAATCCTTCAGACATTACATTACAATTTCTTAAATAACTAAACATGTTCATGTTTACTACAAAATGCCATCAACACCAGGGCTGTAAACTAAGTTTTCAAATTGAATCAAAACTTTAAAAGTAAGCCGTAAAGCAAACATTATAAATTCATAGTGAACTCCAACAAACTTAGGGCAATAAACTGTTGAATATAAAAAGAAAAACAGATTCAAATAATACAATTTCACTATCTCAGAGCAAAGCAAAATAGTTTACAGTGAAGTTTTTCCTTCAGATCTGCGTGAAGAGAACTCATAAAAAGAATTATTATGTCTTCAGTTTTCTTTTACTTGACACTCCATTTCATGAATATATTTCGTGAAAATAACAAAGTTAGAAACATGGGGTTCACACAATAATCTATTACACAGTATTACACGCTACCGTGGGCTCGTTGAAGTATGATATATCTGCACCGAGTTTCCGGCTATTATTTCGAATACATTTAAATTGTAAGGAAAAATACGAGTTATTACGCGAGAAATGTGAAATCCCCTTATCTCGCGTGTTGTATCCAGCTGTGGCAAGTGTTTACCAGATAAGGTAAACAGTGTCCCAGTTGTCCCTCACAAAATTCCGTTGCAGGGAAAACGATATTTTTCAAGAAGCTCCAAATCGCCGACATTTCCTGGACCCCTTTAGAGAGGTGGCCCAAACAATCCCTACAGTGCGGTACGTAAGTATGTCGTTCGCCGCCGCCGAGCGATGGTAAGCCTCTACCGCCTGTTGTCCGCAAATGATAAAGCGACTAGCTTTCTTTCGGAAACACTGCACCGACGACGCTCGTCCTGTAAACACTCCTTTCAACCGCTCCATTTTATTAGAACCAATAAAATATCGCCGAACTATTTATAGCAACCAAAATATTTACAACATAATTTAGAAAGACATTAATTTAAGCTTCATCGCCCGCTATGAACTTTATAAGGAAACGATAACACCAGTAACGCCTTTCTTAATCTTCATTCCGATCGAAACTTCGGTTTGTTTACTCTCCAGTGTGCTTCGACTTTACGACGTGCGCCAAAGATGGCCTTCGGAGGAAATTACTCGACAATCTCGAAGTCTACTCGTTTCATTATAACAAGAAATTTCATCTCAATTAATGTCTAAAATAACACTGTAACACTCTTAATTACGCTCGAGTGAGGCCTGCTTAATTAACACTTACATGTCAGCCACCCTAACATAGATTGATGACAAACGAAAATGACGATCCTGTAGTGTTACCCTTTAGGGCTGGGCTTGGAAGCGAGCCGGAGCGAAAGCGCCAGTCACTGGGCGCAAGTTGGCGGCCGAACAAAGGCCTGTGTACGCCGGCCGACAAAGCCCCCATGGATCATAACGCAGACGTAAAACAACTTGTGACCTTAATGCGTTTTAATAATTAGCCCTCGATGTTGTATAAATTGGGCTACGCAGAATAAATATACTAACATTTTGGGAAACGGGTCTGTATTTTAGAACGGAACTTTTTATACAGACGCTGGGTGAACAATATTTTGAAATGACTTGACTTTATTCAGAGCGAAATTCAGAATCATACTCTTAACTGGTTCCTTTATGTCAGTCATTCAGCATTCTCGTATAGAAAGCACAAGCTTGCTACATCTCCTTTTAACATTATAAAACGAATGCACTTCCATCGTATAATTTACACTAGTTATAAAGCAGGGGAGTATGCATTACGAACCAACTTCCCAGCTAGATAATATTGAGTTGTGTGAATGGCACGAGCAACAGTATCGACCATTCGACAGAAGTTATTATGACTGTTACTGGTCTCCCCTGAGGTTTTCCGAGAGCTGTGCGAAGCAGCGTAATGGACTAAGCGAACAAAGCACTCGTGTGCTAAAGGCGACCACAAACCATGCCTGGTAATGAAATTATGTGTAACATAGGGGCTACTTATTACTCAGATACGGCTTGTGGGTAAATGGGTGAGCAGAGATCTATCGCCAAACTAAATTAAGCTTTTGCGTTAAGCAACTCGCTATAAAATGGTTTTGAAAATCTCGCCTATATCAACGCGTAATGTAGCCATGGCAGCGAACATTGTAGTTGTCGCAGCTAATATGCTTTTAATTTAGATAAATATATAAGAAAATTAAAAAAACAGGACTATATTTATTTAAAATCTCATCTACCTTTAAAATTTTGTTCGTGCAAAGTGAGTAAGCTCGGTGATTCGCGTTCGTTCAAATTCAGCGCTGCGTTAAATATGTCGATTTAGAAATCTAATTTAGTTTGTAGAGAGCAGAGAAAGCAAGACAGTAATTTTGAGTGAGCAAATTGTTTTATTACCACAATACAAACAAAGAACATTACGTATATAAAGGAAATGTTTAGTTCGAAGGCTAAGCTATTGTTTGCTACACTTTTGCGGGTTCTGTTTCCATGCGGAACCAATATCTAGTACATAATCAGAAGAGAAAATTTAAAGTATTTGGCGATATAAAATTTAATAGTAGTAACAGCAATAAATAAAACCTTCTCTAACTTTCAACTGTTATTGATGATTTCACACAATTCCAGCCTTCCTCCATCCTCCGAGCCTTTTCCCAATCATGTTGGGGTCGGCTTCCAGTCTAACCGGATTCAGCTGAGTACCAGTGCTTTACAAGAAGCGACTGCCTATCTGACCTCCTCAACCCAGTTACCCGGGCAACCCGATACCCCTTGGTTAGACTGGTGTCTGACTTACTGGCTTCGGACTACCCGTAACGACTGCCAAGGATGTTCAATGACAGCCGGGACCTACAGTTTAACGTGCCATCCGAAACACAGCCAATGGTGTCTAAGATATACTTAGAAAGTACATACAAACTTAGAAAAGTTGCATTGGTACTTGCCTGACCTGGGATCGAACCCGCGCCCTCGTACTTGAGGTTGGTCCTTTACCCACTAGGCCACCACGACTTTTTTTTTTATGATCATAAAACTAATCACAACACCCAGATGATTTATCACGTTCGCATTTGTCTGTGACTGGAACTGGCTTACTTACTTAATTAATATAGTTACCCCTTAATGTACTAGTTTATGTTCTAAATTATTACTATGTAACTCTTTGCATATGTTAGAGAAATGGCTTGATGGAATGAATGTGCTTTTACGAAACAACAACTGATATTAATTCTGTGGCTTTTGAATTAGTCTGGAGAAAGTTGATGTTGTTATCGGGGCGTTAGTTGCAAGTCATCTCGCTTGCTGTGGAAATTGCTTGTTGATGTTAGGTTATATTTAATGTTGGTGAAAGTCTGGGGTACGTAAGTAAGGGTAACTGTAAATTATGTAGGCACTTTATAAAATTAACATAATTTTGGTAAAATATTCCTTTTTAAATATGATGTATGGATACCAAAAATAACATGAAAGATTTTATGAAGTCTAACAAGATTATAATCTTCTGAATAGAAACTTTGAACAGCAACCTACGCTACAACCTAGAAGCTCGCCATAACAAATCATGTCCCAGATTCATCAACAATTCATAAACAGAAAAATCTGCGAACATAAAAAAGAAACTTCTCCCTTTATTACATCATACATTCCCGCTGCGGATGAGAGCCAAGCATAATGTGGAACTTAAAATTTCCAGAAGCTCAAAACCCAGTCCCATTGAAAATTAACCCGTAAATTTCGCGCGACAAGTGCCGAATGGGGAACTTTGCGAAACCGCCGACGGCTCCGAGCGGGGGCGGGGACGAACGAAGTAACAGCCACGGGCTCCAACCAGCTCATTACTTCACTGTGTGAATGGAAACTGATTTTGATACGTCATATTTGCGGCCAATATGCACGTTGCGTTGGTATGGGGTTATGAGATTTCTGATAGTTTTTTATTTTGACTTGAAAGTAGTTTATGAAAAATTAGGATTTGTTTTTAAACGTGTGTCGTGTTCTTCTCTTAGTTTTAGTTCACTGTAATATTGAGATTAGAAAATATTATGTTGTTAAACCATTTTGTTATCCTATGTCCAGCACAAGATACTTAATGCTGTAAATTGGTGTCTGAATCGAAAATACCAAATCTCTTGCTTATTTTTATAACCACTAACAAAAGGTTACACAACCAGGACTTATTTTCACATATAGTTACTGATCTAGAGTTCTTTGAACATAGCTATGATATTACATAAACAATACCGATCTTTGTTCTAAAGTAAGACACACACGCCTTGTTACATTTATTTGCCTGACGCGCTATCATTCTTCGCGAAATCATAATATGATTTTGGACTTTCACATTACACCCTCAGCACAGATATCTTATTATCAAAAGGAATTGCGGAGAAGAATTTATTGTTTTATTACATACGTACGTACCTAAGTTACTTTGGTTTATTTTACGCCCGGATAAGTGTTAATGGATTTTTCACAGAAGATATCACGTGGGCTTTTATTATGATACCTTTGGTAATGTTTTCTACTTTTCAATGTGAACATTTGGTTTATACGACTGTATTACGAGCTCTCGGCTGCGTGACGGAGCCGATTATTGGAATAGGATCTATGATATTTTTGTATGGGAAACGCGATTCAAATTATGCTATTGGGACCTTTACGCACCGATATGTCGTGGTATCTACCGCGTTACGTCACGTAGTTTTCACATGTCTTATGGCTTTATTCTTGTGGTGGTATTACCTTGTTGCATGTCGGTCTTACTATACTCAATGCAATAATATTTTAGTAAATGACTGATATAAAGTTTTATGTTACAAAAACTGATCCCGGTTAAATATAAACTTCATTTCCTAATAAACGTCGATTGATATTTGAATGATAAAACGACCTGATAAAAGGTTTAAACATTATTTTTGCTTTCAAAACTCAGTAATATATTCTAGAATAAGATCTAAAACCTTCATTTAAAACACGCAAAGAAAACGAAAACAGCAAAACAGATATTCCGCAAAAGAATCTCCAGCCATCAACACCACTAACTGATAAAGAGCATTCGAATGACAAGTCCTAATATCAGTAGCACATAAAAAGATTTATGCGAAAACTCGGCGTCTGTAAAGAATTTTATATGAAATTCAGAAGGAATCCTGCAGAGACGGAGGCCTTCCTCACCTCATACATGGCAATATGAATAAAATATGGATTCATCAGCTGAATAAACGAACATTTCGTGCTCGAATAACCTTGTTCGCACGGAGTGTGTAATGATCACTCGAGTTCCGTCAAATATACCATGTTTGAGAATATGGGGGTACATCCTCAAGTCATTGTCAATCTGGCTTGGAGTTTTAAGGTGATTGCTTTTGCTTTTATGTTTGATAGCATTTTTATGACCTTGTGATTATAGCGATGCACATAAGGGGTTTGTAAAGGTTAATAGCATGTGTAAGGTTTTTTATGGGTGAGAAAAAGGTGTGATGAACGTTAAATGTTATTGATTCGGTCTTTAAAAATGATTTAAGAGTGGGTGTTGTTTGGAGTTAATCACAGTAATGTTTAAAAGCGTCTATCTTCGTTGAATACAATCTTATGTTGCAGCTACCTAATTACGTGTTTTCTTGCAATAACTGATGGTATTTTGTTTACGTACTTTTTAATCGATATAAAAACGAAAGAGAAGAAATACGTAATTAAAGTGTCATCCTCTGTGCTTTTAATCAAATAATGTGTCACATAGTACATTATTATCTAAAACCTAAATACTAGCACCCAAACATGGTTTGTATCTATACAGCAGTGGTAGTAAGTCGTCGGTCGGCTTGGTCGCTTAAGCAGAAACTTACTGAATCAAAAGCTTGACTGGAGTTGGTGGAATGTTTGCACTGCCAGTTAACTTGGTGTTGCCTTCAGACTTCATGCTAAGATAACTAGACTGCTACGAATCGTGTACGCTCTAATGTATTTACGTCCTGTATTAAAGACAGTTTCGGGTTACGTGATTATGAGTAGTTAGTTAAATAATAACAAATATTTTATGTACCTGGAAAATCCTTTATTATAATTATTGCAATTTCTAGTGTGCATACGTCTGTAGAGATTAATATACCGAATTTAGAGTTGTCCTTGCAAATTGAAATTAAAGACATACTGCAGGAGCTAACTAGTTCAGATTAAAACATTTTCACTTTCATCTAAGTAACTATAAGTTTAACCAAAGCTATATAATTTCCACTATATCAACCGTTAAGCATCCCATTACCTAACTCGTACGCGAGCCGCTCCATAAACTCTACAACGATGAACACTGAACAGTCTTGAAAGAAAACTGCTATACCAACCACACTTTTACGATATATTTCTAATAGCTAGTTATTTTAAAAACACTGCACCACATAAAAGCTAATGGCTTTCGTTATATCGTACATCTTTAAGTTTATAACACTAATATTATAAAAGAGAAAGTTTGTGTGCGTTTTCCTTCTTCACGCTTAAACCGATGGACCAATTTTGTTAAAATTTGTTTTAGGTATAGGAGATAACCCGTATAATTTTATACGCATTTTATATTTTATAAAGTTCCCTTTTAAAAAGAGTGAATCCGCGTGGAAGAAACTAGTAAATTATAAAGGCATTGTTGGACGAGGAGAGTCGTAAACGCGTCCAGTCGAACGGAACTAACGAGCATTGTCTTATTTCACCACAATAGGTCACTTTTCTTAAGACTTAAACCGACGCACTCGTAAATTTAAACTAATATCTCATTACTTGCAAGCGTTACGCCCGGTTTGGCTCGAGCCAAAAAACTTCAATTATAACCAGACTTTCTTTATTTCACCTCGGATTTTCCGGATTTAAATATATATTTTTTAAGTTAGGTTGGTAACGTATCAATTTCATGGCGTTTTTTGGTTTGATAGTCACTTACATTTCCTTGTTTCTAAGTGCCTGTTTAATGAACCGTCAATAATTTTGTGGGCGTTTAAACGCTTTCAGTTTTTTTTTTGTGTGAAAATGTTGAAGATATTTAAAAATTGTATTAACTTTATTTTCATCAAAATGGAATAAAATAATCCGGCCTCCCTAAAGTTAAAAGAATAAAAAAAAGAGAAACTTTGACCAAAACTAATTCCAGGGACGTAAATGATGAAAATGGCAAAGTACTTAATAGTGTACTCGTCTAATTACTCATTCCAAATGACCCTTAACAACTGAAGTACCCACTTTTTCACAAATACAAAAGCGAACTCCACAGAGTTACTATCAAAATAAATCTTGGTTGTAATTAGTAACATTTCCTAAGTGATGTCGTCCTAAATTACTTGTGCAATTGCGATTAAACTCAGCGTTTTAGAGGTCACTTGCGTGCCGTTGCTATAGCAACCGAGAATCGTGGTCCCTAAGGAGTGCTAAAGTGAGCTGGACACGACACCAACCGTCTTACTGACACAACACAATCTGTGTCATTTAACGGCTTTTGATACAGTTTGGAAATAAATATTTTTTTACTAGGATGTGGACATTTTTGGGGATATATTTTCCATAGGATAAAATGTTTTTTATTCTAAGAATGCGAAATCGACTTCTTAAGTATGTAAAATGCGTTATTCATAACCATCTCTTCAATTAAAAAATCTTCTTCATAGTAAAAGAATGTCAACTTGCTACGCAGCGTAGTAGCATCATAAACCAGTGGCAAAAAGTGTAGCTCCGTAGACCAATGCTACGGAGTCTTTTTAACACATGTTCAGCATGTTCAACTTATTAACAATGATGTTGTATGATAAACATTACCATGAGATAAGTAGGCAGTTTTGAAATATCTCGTGAAATTGTTGTTACATTGCAAAATTAATCATGTCCACGAGCTCTAAGCACGCAGCACTGACAGCCACGTGTGTGTTTGTAAATTCAACTGCATTTGTGTATTTATTTATTGCGGTACAAATGCTCTGTAGAAACTTTTAGAAACTAGTTCAAATGTTTTATTTTACAAGTTTATATATTTTTTGAATAATTTATGCGTTTGAGTACTAAATTATTTAAAAAAATATTATTTTAATGGATGTAAAAAAAAATTGTACCTAACTCTAAATCTCAAAGCGTTGCTAATTATTGTTACTATTATGCTTAAACTCGATATCTCAAAGCTTTTTACAACTTAAATACAACATTTCCAAAATGAAGTTCTCGTCTAATTTATTTGAATTATTCGGTAACAGTTTCAGCCAGATAACGTAGTTAAATACAAAATTAAATAGAACAATGAAAGTCAAAGTTAATTTTCACTGCTGTGGTTTTGAAATTTCAATCTTGCAAAGTTTGCAAAAAATATTAACAGGTACGCAGATTTTAATAACAGTTCAAATAGGCTATAGAGATGAAATAAATTCGTTGATTAAGTAACATTAAAAGATAAAGAGGTAATTTTAAATAACTTACTGGAATCTCTGACCCAGTAGTTGATGGACTTGGGCGATGACTCGACGTAGCACTCAATGGTGACGTCAGTACCCAGCGGAGCGCCCACCAGCTGATTGGGCACTTGGATCACCGGGTGAACTACACAAAAAAAACAAAATAAAACTCTAACAGACTTTCTACAAAAACTTAAACACTTGTCTAAAAAAAGAGTGGCTGCAAAACGGAGCTTATTTCAACGTCATAACCTGTAATTTGTTTAGACACTTAAAAGTTTTTGTGGTACGAACCTTATATCACTTAAGAACAAGTCACAAAATTTTACACGCTGCACAATGCAATAAGAAAATTTCGTTAGCCCAAATTTTGTTTAAGAGAAGTGGGCTAATAATATTTAAGTTAAATCTTGCATAAAAGCGAACTGTCCGCTCGAGTTGACGCGAAGACACAAACAGTCCCTACAGCCAGAAAATAATTAAAAGCTACTACTCGCTGACATTAAATAACACCATTAATAACAAGAAACCTCTGAAAGTTGCCAAGATAAACAACAATTACCACGAATTTGGGGAGGACCTATTTCGTCTACAAAATGATGGTCCTAAGACATTTTTTGGGAGAAAAAGTAGACCCCTAGGAAACCTAATGGGTACTTTAGTCTTGTCATTTTTATTAAGGCAACATGTATATATTTATCCACACAATCTGACAGATATAATTTAATTTCAGGTTTCATATTTTATATTTTTTTTAAATAACATAAAATATTTCTTAATTTATGATAAAAATAATCCTTAAAGAATCCATTAAGTTTACTTACAATGCACTTTGATAGTAATTCGCTTGCTTACGGTGGGTGGCACACCGTTACTCGCGATGCACAGATATGCGCCCATATCCGAACGAGATATTTTCGTCAGTGTTAACACGTCTTTCTCGTACATGGCAACTGCAGGGAAAATATATACGCAATAAATAACAGCATTTTCTTTAAACATGATAAAAAGAAGATTTACATTTAATACGTATATTTAATACAAGAATGCATTTTTTTTAATGTTGCAAATGTTAAAGTTGATCTACAATTTTCAATATGACCATTAAATATCTTTCAAATACATATATTTTCGTGAATTGTGAAACAATGGCAAAGCAGCCCTAAAAAATGAGACAAAGTACACACCTTTAGTTTTGGTACCATTTGGGTCCCTGATAACGATATCAGCCCCATCTTCTCTCCTCCAAAGAACACGAGGTTCTGGCATGCCTCTTGCACGGCAAGAGACTCTGGCAGTACCACCTTCAGGTACCATTATGTCTCCCGAAGTCTCTTCTGGTATAAAATCTGGTGGGATAACCACTTCTAGGTAGCCCATCTAATAAAAAGAAAGAACTTATGAAATACGCCAATCCAATATTTTATTTATTAATTCTATAAAGAAACAAGTTGACTGCAATGCATGTAGGTAATCGTACTTTTAAACAATCTGTGCTGATGTTATACCTAAAATAAGAATTCACAAAAGGCCTGCTGCACCCCTTCATAGTAAAATAATGAACAACAACGAGAAGGCATTTCGAACAAAACAATGTGAAACAATTATCGAAAGCACATTGCGTCAAGTGGCGTCATGGCGCGTCAACGTCGCAGTCGAAACCTCGAGCGCTGTCGCCGCGGGCGATTTATGTCGTTATCAGCTCCGGGTATAAATTACAGCGCAGCGCAATAATTTAGGTGCACCATGCACGAATCATTACCCGCTGCGTCCCTCGCCCGCTCCCGTCTGCGTGGCTTAATTCACTTTATCTCTCCAATGTTTATTTTAACTGCAATTTAATTTTCTCTGATATGCAGCGCACATTTATTCTTCCCAGGGCACTATTCCACTTTTATATAAATGACACGATAAGATACCAACTGGAATAGTTTTAATCTATATGGTCACAATGCTCTCGTGATGTGAGTTGAGTTGGCAGTCAAAATTACAATTGTTTTGAAAAATGCCAGAACAGAAAAGTGAAATTGATGGATCATATGGCCCCGAACAGAAATGTCGCTGGAGTAGTTACAACAGCTACAAAGTCCTCGTATGGGCATGGATGATGAACGAAATAACGGTGGTGTTCTCCCCTGCTGAGATATCGCATAATGGATTTTATGCGCATGCAGCGCTGCAAACATTGGCAGTACTCGTGGTCGGGATGCCACTGGCGTACTCAGAGATATGTGTGGCTCAGTACACCAACTGCAATATATTCACCATGTGGAATTTCTTCCCCCTGTTCCGGAATGTTGGATACGGTACATTATATTTGATTTGGTTGAAAACAATACACTTGTTGGTCTTAGGTTCTTGGTATTTAGTGTACTCATTTTATGCGGCCTTGGATGTACCGCCTTGGCTTAGTTGTGACGACTACGGACATACCAAGTGTATGGTGAAACGGGTCAATGTCTCAGTATTCCAACATTGTTTAGAAGCCCAAATATTGTTTGAAGAGGATTGTGGCATGAAAACTGCGAGCAACTGCTTCTTCGAACGTGAAATAGGTGATAATTCTACTATAGAAATTGGAGTATACTGCTTGATTCCATGGAAGACAATTTTAGCTCTTATTTCAATCTGCATGGCTGTATTCATTTTATCCATTAAAAAGGAAAAAGTGATTCAGGTAGCAGCAAAAATCTCAGCATTCTATGTTTCTATTGTAATACTAGTTCTTTTTTGTGTTGCGCTGTCTACAAACGGGACTTGGTATGCAACAAAAATTAGTATTAATTGGAGTCACTACAATTTCCTGAATTGTTACAGCACAATTGCAAGGGGATTTCTGTCAGTAGGCACCGGGTATGGTATAATAATCTTCCTAACTCGCGATGTATCATTCCGCAGCCATGCCACGATGACTGCTATAAGTATGCCATTATTTTCACTATTTGTGACGTTCATGTTAGCACTAATAGCATTTAGCGGTATTAAAACCATGTCTTATTATCATGGAGAAGAAGTTAATGTCCTAGAAATTGGATCCAGTTTATTTTTTCCGGCATTTGCTTCAATGACCGAAATCTTGAGTTACTTTGATGCTTTGCCTATTTGGGGATTTTTGTGGTTTTCTTCCATATTTTTTAGTTTATTCATAAACTTTTGGATATTATACATATTTTTAAAAGAACTGTTGCTTCAACTGAGTACGGCTCATTACTACATTAAACTTTCTTGTATGTTTTTGTTACTTTTTGTAATAATTTGCACTCTGCCGTTTTTATGTTCGGACGTCGCTAGTATCCTTACAGATGCTACAGAAATTATTCAGGCCATGAATTGTTTAATTTTTTCCGTTTCCCTGTATTGGTTTTACGGCATTAAGAACCATAACGTGGACATAATATTCATGATAGGAATCAAAGCGAATGTCCTTTGGAAATTAGCATGGTTATTAAATCCGATTTTTGTAACCATTATTCTCTACGCTCGATGGGAGATTATAGGCACATATGAGTTCAAAGATTCATATTACATTGATTCTGTTGCTATGTCTTGTGATATGCTTGTTCTCTATATTTTACTGAGCATTTATGTTTTTATTTTAACTATCGGGCTATTAGCACGAATATTAAAATATTACCGTCGAGGTGAACTTACGAAGTTATTCTGTGCTAAAACAAGTTGGGGGCCTAAAGACAAGACTTTGTATAGAAGTAGAAAAATGTTTGTACCTGAAATAATGACCAGAGAGTTCCTGTACCGACAAGTACGTATACGAGGCTATTATAAGAAAAAGAAGCCAGTTATAGTGAGCCAGCAAAAAGAGAAAACAGACTCAGGCAGCGAGATTGGCAAGGATGATGTGTCTTGGAGCGCAATGGCGTCAAATTAGTCTACGTATTCAAAGGCTCATTAAGTTATTGGTACATACCTGGCTTTTCATTGGGTCCGTATTGATCTGACACATGTATTGACCCCGGTCCTCCTCCTGGACGTTTCTAATGTGTAAATTCCAAACGGTCTGACCGTTATGTGATACTCCGACTCTGTGATTGTTTGTTATTACGTGGACGTGTATTGCTTGAATGGCTTTAGTATCGGCTTTTACCCATCCTACCTGGGAAACGCAATTGAAATTTTGATTAAAAAGAAAATTGGTATACCTTAGTACCTGTATTACTATTATCTTGATACTTACTCTGTATCCGCCTAAGTTTTGTACTAGACATCTGAAAGTTGCATCCCGGCCGATCGGTACAGTCAAATTCATTAGTGACTCAGCGAATTCTGGTTGAAATGCTTGACCTGAAAATTCTTGTTTTTATTACAAATTCATATTATAAGTATATTACGGATTGTTACTTTATATTGTGTAGCTTTATTTAGAAGTACAAATAAAAAACATGCCTGTTATAGACCCAATTATTTCATAACCTTGTTTCCCATTGTAGTAAATCATATTGTTTATTATTTGTTGACATAAAAATATTTCTTAATTTCGGTGAAAAAATCAACACAGCAGAAGACTTGCGATACTCATTTCCAGAGTAATGATCATAATATAAAGATATTATGTTTGCTTTTCTGTTTTTAGTGTCAATATTATATTATTCAAAGTTTATTTTATGTGTGCTACTGCACTATGTACTTACCAACGAGCTTCGAGTCTAGTCCTAGCATGAATATAGCCAGTAAGTATATGGACCACCAAGGCTGCTGCATATTTCCAGGCACGCCGACCGGCTCTGCTCTCAAGCAAAGCCTCTGGTTGCCATGGCACTGCAACCAAACAACACTACTAAAATTGTGTTAGAGACCTTTTTGCGAAATGAATAGAAATCTAAACTATATGTCCTCACATGTATGAAACACAGATGTAGGTAATTATTGGTAGATATAATATACACACATTACACGACAGGTATTAGGAAGCAAATCCCCGCCATTATTGGGAAACGAACATTGACAATAAATAATTGATTGAGAATGTGGGCTGCACGGTGATACATTCAAAACCAATACACGATACGTACATAAATAGAATTTCGATCTCTCTAACACCGCCATAACGTTCTCCAAACATCTCACAATCTCCCCATTGATTTATAATACAAACATTGAGCCAATATTTTTATGGCTTCTATTAATATCTTAACGATACCATTTAGAAGGATACAGTATGGGCTAAAAAGTTGCTGTTCCATAACCGCTAAAGCTGGTGTTTATGATACATCGCATCAACATAAAACGAGAGAGGTGGCATAAATATTTTGATGGTTCATTGTCACGTGGCAATTATGACGCGTGCCACATAAGGAGAAACCTTTGAAAGTTCGATGTTCCGACCCTACGATTCAATAATGATTCGTTGTTACGACTATTCCTGTTTATCGGAGTCGTTCGTGTGAACATCATAACAACGGCAGAGCGTGTGAAATGAGCACGGATGCGATCGAGCACCGGTAACTACTTTTCCGCGAAGATATAATGTTTGAGAAAAAATCAGTTTGCCTACACCCTCGTATTGATATGAACCGTGTTATTTCAGTGTGCGCTTAGATAAAAATATATGGTGTTGTGAGATGTCATTTTGAAATCTAAAGGATGTACTCATAACAGAGCATTTGGTACTAACTGAGATGTTTACTGATTACATTTCGGGTATGCGTAGCGACTCCGATTGATTCTCTCAATTTGTGTACCTACATTTTTTATCACTAAAAGTTTTCAGTCAAAGAAATAAATAAAAAGGACTAGGTGAATGAAAACAGAGCTTTAAAGTTTTCTACAACTTAAAATCACAGCACCTTCAATCAAAATAATTTCTTAAACCATCACTCCTTTTGTCCACAGAAACATAATAGAAAGTCACAAACAATTAATTTACAAAGCGCCAAACACGGCCTTGTATTAGAATTGGCATCGATTTTAATCAGAAAATGTAATGAAACACGAAATATCTAAATAAATAAGGTAAATGCTGGGAGCGTGACAGGCGGGTCAGTGGAACATGCCTGTCGAAGAATAATCCCGGTCTCAATTGTTATTGGCAGTGTCGCAACATGTTATACATAACTGTTTGTTACATCGTCACTAATGCCTTGTTCATGGAGACTTGTTTTGCGTGCTATATTGATACAGGTTTATTTTATGATTTTCTATGGTAGCAAGTTGTAATATTTTTGATGATTTTTGTTTAAATAATTAGTGGCTATTGTGTTAAGAAAAATAAGAACCTATTTTTCTTATTTATTTTTTAATAAGCAGAAACAAAAATGCTTGTTACACGAGAAACGACTCATAAAATTAAGGACTGTAAAGTATGTAGGTACTCAAGTTGTTTTCTATCAAACTTATACAAGTGTTTAATTCATCCACTATATGCTGGTTTTTTATATTTTTTTCCATATACCCGTTGATACATAGTCTACAGATGTCAGACTAAAAGCCAGTGCGAATGTAATCTGTCCGTCAGCTGCCCCTTTCAGTTTAGTCGGATTACAACGCAATCGAATATATTGGTTTTCATTCCTAAAACATTTAGAAATAAAACAACGCTCGAAAAGGACAAAGTCGAAAGCAAAAACAAAGACTAATATATTTTTTATATTGCCGTTAGCATAACACCTACCTAGCTTTATATACCTACATTTGACAAGTTATAATTTAAATTAAAAAAATCATAGTATAGCAAGTTTCTTAATCAATTTTACTTACGCTTCATAATGTGCTTGTGCCGTGTATTTAACAATGTTATTTTAGGTAAAAATATTGTTACACAAACTTCACGTTCATCCGAATGAACGCACAACTACTGCATCATTAGTACTTAATAAAGCCAAGCACTAGTAAGACAGAGTTCAACAATAACCAAGTTTATTTGGCACATACACGACACCATATTTGGCTATTAAGCCCGCGGCTGTAGGTCAAACAAAGTTTACATCACGGATATCCAAAGATAGTAAGTTATCCGACATACCCAAGTGTAAAGGAACTGAAACCAAAGTGTAAAGCAGTTGAAACTGAAGTAACTATAATCGCAATAATTTTCTAGGCCTTGCTTTGATGTGCATTGTCTTGAACGACCTGTCTTAGACTCCGTAACTTAGTGGAACAAAGTTTGCAAACGTTGTGCTGTCGGAAATTTCATACCGGCCGGCCGGCAAACTTCATACCCTAAACATTTATACTAAGTAGATTTACTATGAACGCGTAACTTCAAGTGTTGCGAGGATAATGTTCAGGTATTCCGAAGTTCAATATATCTACTTATACCTGGTAATGTTATAAAGCTGAAGAGTTTGTTTGTAGTTTCTTCCCTTGAACGCGCAAATCTCAGGAACTACGGGCCAGTTTTGAAAAATTATAAATATCTGATTGAGAAACATACTATTATGAATTGTCATACAATATTTGTTACTTGACAAAGTAACGATCAGAATGCAGTTAAAATTGTATTACTGAATACTACTGCCTAAACGTGCTAATCAACTTCGCTACTTAAAAGAATCCATTCTACTGGTATTAAAATACCTTAATAAATTTCAATTATTTAGCCTAAATCTGTCAAAAATACCTACACAAGTCAACCAATAAACATGCTAACCATACTGACTGTTCTTAACATGCCTTAGAACAATGTTCTAATGAGTACTAATTAAGTACCTATAGCAAGTGTGTCGGTAAGGGCTTTCCAATTAACATCTCGAGTGTTAAACTCCTTTGGAAAGCAGGAAATAAATATTTGAAGAGGTGTTACGAATTTTGAAAGAAGCCTCATAAATGCATTAGATACTAATATAGTGTAAATATTTGTTACTCGCTGGAATTCGGAAATATTCCCTTGAAGTCGATCTCGATATTTATAATCGATAATTATGAAAATATGTATAAAAATTAAATGCGTACTTTGTCCAACTAAAATCGAGATAATATTTATTTAATTATTTTCATTGAATTCTTATCTATTTTTTAAATTAAATATTTTAAATAGTGTATTTTAATCACGTTGTTAATATGCCCTGGGAAGAATAAAATAATATGTACTTTAGTTAGGATAGTACACTAAAAATAATACTTTGTTATCAGCGGGGAATTTCATAAATATTATAATTATCTCAGTTGTTTTTGTTAACTTTTATATCAACGCTTCCTGAGGCTGTTGATACCTATTGATAAACACATGCCTCGTTATAATTAGGTATGATACAATTACATGGGAATTCCATAACAAAATACCTTTATAAGCAGATAATAACAAAATAATGTACGAGTTTTTTCAATGCTGCAGTAATTTTCTCATTATATTATTTTTTAATATTAATAAACTTTTACTAGGAATGCCGATGTAAACGTCTAATTTCATAATAATGAAAATCTTTCATATTGTTTATGGAAGACAAATAATTCAATTATTATTCCTAGAATCACGATCAATTTAATATTAATTTAACGTAATTGATATCTACAAAGTTAAATAATACAAAACGCGTTTGGTAGTAAAATATTATTATTTAGGGAATTTGTAGGTTATTTTTTGAAATATTTAAGTTTAAAAAAGAATTAACAATAAATTATAAAATCAATCAAGTTAAGTGCGAATAATTACGTGTTCTAAAGTGAAAAAAAACTTAAAAATAATAAATAAACGATAGTAATTTTAGTAGAATTGAAACTACAAACAGTCAAAATAAATAATCACACAAACGAAAACAAAAAGTCTACCAAAAAATATAAAAAATACATGCAACTTACCTTTTACAAAGAAGTCAATCAGTAATAAAGAAGCCAATTAACTTCTAGAATGATCCAGAACGTTTGCTTCTTCATACATGAGCTCATGTTATTGTTCGTTGGTCCCAATGTTTGTGTAAAGTTTCCCGAGCGCGTGAAACTTCCCCGGTCTCCCGGGAGCGCGCGGCCGTGCGCACGACTCTCGCCCACGACACACACTGAACCAATTGTTCATTCAGCTCTCCACTCTGTCGTTATTCTTACGCAGATGTCCGTATGATCGCCAGATATGAAGCCGATGGAATCCCTCGAAAAATTCAACAATCTTTTCACACAATTTTGTAGGTATTTTCATTACCCAACCTCAGTACTTATTTTGAATCAACAGCGGCAGTTTTCTCGGGGAAGTTTTTTCATAATTCTTAGAATCGTTCCCTTTTAATAATAAATATTATTGAGTCGGTTTTTGTTGACGCCTTCTCTGTAAATTAATTGTTTAATACTGATTGTTTGCTGTGTAAGTAGGTTTATGGTATTAAAAAGTTATTTCAGATAATGGATTGGATAGCTTATTCATCAAAACTGTACAAATATTGATCTTTATTTTAAATTGCAGTAAAATATTATAATTGATATAAATTTATTACTTCAGTAATACTTAAGTCTCAGAATTTCCTTTTATTTTAATATTTGGAATCACCAGCGTTTTCTGTGTTTCTGTAATAATATATACTGTGTTCCTTCTTACACAATGTACCTATTCGTATATCGTTCTGTTATCACACGTAAACTCTGTGGAACTATAGCTAAGACAGTGATCCAAGTTTAGCTCATCGTATACTAACAAAGAAAACCAAAGTCAGCTACTCTTTCTAAAAAGATAATTCAACCAATTTAAAATCCCGCATTAACTGCATAATAATGAGGAATCGAAATCCAATTTGAGTGACCCACACCGTTCAACTTACGAAGCCACTTAATGAAACCGAGATAGAATAATTAGCCACTTTCCGCTAATTTCCAAGTTATTAATTGAGGCGTTAGAAAGGGCCGTCATCTGGCTGGGGAGCTATCTTGAGCTATGTGTGACGCTCCACTAAGCGGCGCCCATTGTGTCAAGACAAAAGCTCATTAGTGAATAAGCTGGATTCAAACGAAGCAGCGCCCAAAGAAATTCAGACATTGGATATTAAAGCATATTTTTGAGGAGTTTAAATTATGCTAAGTAGATTTTGAAACTAAATAACATTTATTGACAAATAACATAACACACTTTCTGAGTATTACTGAATATAAATTAAATTCCTAACAAGTGCCAGCAGCGGATGCAGGGGGCTTAGGCGGAGGCTTAGGCTCATCATATCCCGGATGGAATTTGTTCAAATAATGCCACGGTGTCTGCAACTCATACGACCGCGCTTCTTGAGGGTATTCCATTGGTTCATAAACTATTTTTTTCAGTTCATCATCATAACGAACTTCAATATACCCGATCAAAGGAAAGTCCTTTCGTAATGGATGTCCAGTGAATCCATAGTCTGTGAGAATCCTCCTCAAATCCGGATGATGACTGAAAATAACTCCAAACATGTCGTATATTTCTCGTTCGTACCACTGACAGGACTTCCAGACCCCGGAGCCAGAACGAATAGGTGTCAACTCGTCTGTGTAGGTCTTAACACGAATTCGTTCTCCAAATCTAAAGCTAAGAAGGTCGTATTCTACTTCGAATCTGAATGGTCTGCTGGGTACATCTATAGCAGTTGCCGAAGAGCATTGAGCAAAGCAAGCGTTTTGGTGAAGGCGCATAAAAGTGAGGACCTGGAACAGACCTTCAGGGGCTACCAGTACCTCCAGCTCATCTGTTTGCTGCAGCTGGACCTTCTGCACCCACTTAGGCAGGCACGCTGCTACGTATATACCATATTCGTACAGCCTTTGACGTTTGGCATTGTCATGTCTCCTCAATGTGTGGCTTTCATATTCTAACGGTTCAATGAGTAATGGGTTATTAACTTGCATGTCTTTTTCTGCAGCAGGAATGCCAATAAGGAATTTACGTGGTAACGAAGTTACCAAAGTCCTTTTTACTAGCTTTGACAATAAGCAATTCATGATTTCTAATATTATTCCTTGCTATAAAATAACGCGATAGACACAATAATGTCATTGATGACAAACAAATGTTGCGTATTTTTTTTCATAAATAGGTACATGGTCTATGAAAAAGGTTTGATTATTTTACACATTGCCCTATCAATCCTCTTTTATGCAATTGTACATCAGATTCCTACATCTTATGGGAATTATTTATACTCAAAATAAAAGGGAAAAAGGAGAGTTTATTGAAAAAAATAAATCATGCAAGTATGTAAAGTTGAGCGCAAACTAACAACAGTTGCTTAACTGATACAATTTTTAACCGCAGAACAGGAGTTTGTCCGGTACAGCAGTTGCGATTGGAAAACTAACTTTTAGGTGACAGAATGCGCAAAGCAAAGTTGATAATGTTTTTGTAAATTGCGAAATTTATATTGTTGTATTTGTTCTTAGATGCAGTTAACAGCTTAATTACCTAGGATTTGTGATAAGTCGAGACGTTAATATTCCTGAATAATATTATAAATCCTAATATTCCTACTAGTTACTATTCCTGCTAATATTATAAATGTGAAAGTTTGTGAGAATGTATATTGGTTATTCTTTCACGATAAAACGTCTGGACCGATTTCGTTGGGTATGTAGATAGGTGATACCCTCGATTAACACATGGGCTACTTTTCATCAAAACGCCACGCGGGCGAAGCCGCGAGCGGAAGCTAGTAAGTATATAATAAATAGTAAATGTCATGATCTCAGCGATGCAGCAAGGTTTATAATGCACTAGCTTTCCGCCCGCGGCTTCGCCCGCGTGGAATTCGGTTATATTGCGGTATAAATCACCACTATAAGAAAACTTCTCATTCCCACGGAAAAATCTAAGAAGCGCGATGTAACGCTGGATACGATTAGTTGTTAAACCAAAACTGAATGGTACACTATATTATACGTTTTCCCTTGTGGAGCAAAAACATGCAGATTTTGGGCACTGGAAACCCGGGAACACGCTACATAGAGCTGACCATGCGAAAAACAATGTTTTTCTAAGTGTACTCCAGCAACCTTTAGAGTTTGGCCTTGTGCTTTATTAATGGTCATTGCAAATGAAACTTTTAAATTGAAATGGGAGGTCTGTTGGAATAATCGGAATCCGAGGAATGAGTACACTTTCACCCTTTGCTGCGCCAGTTAAAATAGTGGCTGTAATAATGTTCCGCCGAAGCTGAGTGACACGCAGCCTGGTACCATTACACAGTCTAGGGGCATCGAGATTACGCATGAGCAACACCGGAACACCTGCTTCATCCTACATTCCTCATTTTCGGGGATTTATTATCGTATCATTTAGCTTCTAAATTTACATGTTTATATTCGTTTGCAATATATTACCTTGTTTTAAACGACACACAGCGCCATCTACAATCCATCCATCAAGCAAACAATATTTTTGTTTTCCCTCGGGAATATCTATTTTTTTCGGGATAAAAAGTACCCTATTATTTAATCCGGACTTCTAACTTTACGTCTGCAAAATTTCAAAGCAATCGGTTCGGTAGTTACGGCGTGAAAGCGGAACAAACAAACAAACAAACTCACTTTCCGATTTATAATATTATATTATAGTAAGGATTTATAATATTAGTAAGGATATTAAAAATACCAGTTTTTCAAGCTATCATTCAATAGATATAAATTACCTCGAAAATCCGAAATCACCATATTTAAGTACGCTTTCTTCATAACCCAACATCTGTTATAACCGAAATTGAGGTGCCAATGTCTGGTTTTGATTAAACTTTTATGATCTGTTTTATAACGAATAAAATGCAGGTGCATGCACCGGGAACACGGTCCGTGAAGAATTTTAGGTGATTCTATCAATATCGAAGATAATTCAAAGCGATAAGTCGAATGGGTTTAGAGGAGATCTATTGGAACTAGGATTTAGTATAATAGGATATTAGATAAATAAACATAAACTATTTTAAGTAGGTTCTTATTTATTGTTTATTAAGTTACTCATCTAGTACCTTTGTAGGTCAGTAAGTCAGATAGTTTTCAAAGAATTTGACACCAGTTACAAATCGTTACCTGGATGGGCTTACGTGAAAATTGAATTGGACTAGAAGTCTTCAAACCCGATTCTTACAAATTATGCGACAACTTTAGTGTAAAATTTCAGGAAATAGTTGCCCAAATCTCTTAAATGTATTGTTTTTTATTTGAACTATATTTTTTTTAAACTACATGAAGTGAAAAGAATATTTCGGTCTTAAAGATTAACAATTCAGTTTCAGGTAACAATAAAAAACAAATTAATTCAAATTCAGCAACAAAATTATCAAAGTAGCTAATTAAACAAACGAGATAACTTCTCATTCGAGTACCACAAAACAAAACACACTCGAAACGAGAACAAAATATTCCTTCAAACTGGCACTCCTCGAGAAATAAGAACCTTAATTACGGTAAAAGCTCTCAAATTACTCATTTTATTAAATTATGAAGATATAAAACCGTTCCCGGTGCACGTTACAAGAACAGGGCTTTACTCTTTGCTCCGATGAAGTTTTCGAGTGGAAGTTCAGACACATGTCTCGGAAGTCTCGCAATCCACGTCTCTACATGTCTACAAATAAATTTTGAAACGGATTGTGTTATGAAGATTTTCGACGAAACTATCTTAGAACGTTTAATGCGATGGATTTGGTTACCTAATTGTGTTCTACTGAACTACTTACCATGTTTTGTATTTTATATCAAAAACTTAAGTTAAGCTTTACCGATCTAATGCCCGTTTTCACCAACAACTTCTTACCGTTTCCCTATCTAAAAGCTACTTTTAATAAGGACCCCTCCCAATTTGACACCTACCTAAATTCATTTTCACCACACTTGTACATGGATCCCTTAAGTAAGTGACAGATTACTAGTTCTACAAACGATAATGCAAAGTCGATATTTTATCGATAAAATGATTTTTCTCTACTTCTTAAGAAATAAACGTCTATCGAGTATATATTACTAAAGCCTGTGAGTTTTTTTTCTTGTGATGTTATTTTAATTTAACTTAAACTACATTACGCTATGTTTTATGCAATAAAACAGTAAAGAGGTTTTCTATAGGTGAATTTTTACCTATGTCATTCGCGCGTTTGTCAAATTGACTGATGTGTATGTGTATGTGAGGTTAATTTTGGGTTTATTATTGTTGAATAGATAAGTTTATTTTGGCAGAGAAGAGAAAACGAGGATAAACCTTTCTTGCAGAAAAAAAAGACAAGCTAGTGAAATTGCTGACGTCTCATAGAGACACAATATTAAACAAAAAACGGATGGGACCACGAACGAAGCCAAAAACAAAGCTTGGATCCAGTTACAAATAGTTTTAATGCGATAGGAACCGTTTACAGGTAAATGTGAATAATATCTGTGTATAATAATATAAGATATTGCCGTTCGACTGTGTTCCTTGTTTTACTGTCGACATCATTGTATTTTTGTTCTCCATGAGTTGATGGATTTAAGTATGGGGTTAAAATTATACATTTATTATATTTATTTAGTTTCAGGTGGTGCGAGAAATTGGAAAGACGTGTAAAAACATGCTGCGCCCAGCCCACCTCAAATTGAATTGGTGCAGGAGGATGATGATAATGTTTGGTACATCATATGAGGACTAATATTAAAATATTTGTTTACTATCTTTGTTTTAATTTATATATTTTATTATGTTCAATATTAGCCTACTTCTTACCTCCAGAGGGTATCCCCTATCACATAGGAGATAGGCTTCTCCATATTCACCATTTTCGAATCATTGGTATCTACTGCAGTTTTGGTATTTAAGGCCAATTCAAACCTGAGCGATATTCGCTGCCGCTGTGGGTAGAGGTAGATACCGCACGGGTTTCGCTCAGGTATTTAGTATCAAGTATAGTTACCGGCACGGATATTGAGCTCTCGGCGGAAGAGTGGGGATCGCTTTGCGCACTGTACACAAGGCAATAAACCAATAAATGGCTTCTGCGCAGGTTAAGGTCAGGGCTCAATATCCGTGCCAATAACTATACCTACCGCGGCTAGAGCGACCTGAGCGATATTCACTGCCGCTGTGGGTAGAAGTACATACCGCGCGGCAGCAGCGGCATACGTCCCGAACATCAACAGTAATATTAACGCATACCCACTGGGTTTTCTCTGTCGCAGGTGGTAGCGAATACCGCTTAGGTCTGAACAGTCATATTACCGCATACCCACAGGGTTTTCTCTGCCGTAGACGGTAGCGAATACCGCTTAGGTCTGAATAGGCCTATACTTAGATGTCCCGGCCACCGCGAAACTACATCAGTGATTACCAGAGTTGCATCTGTTATGGTCTGTATATTTATGGACATGCAGGACTACCTATTTTTGAATAATTCAGCGACATCATGACCTAGCAAGTGCATTCATAGCAAGTGATAACCTATAATCTATATCTATACTAATATTATAAAGAGGAAAATGTTTGTTTGTTTGGTTGTAATGGATAAACTCAAAAACTACTGGACCGATTTTAAATATTCTTTCACCATTAGAAAGCTATATTATCTGCGAGTAACATAGGCTATATTTTATCCCGGTGCGGGCAGTAGCTCCCACGGGACGCGGGTGAAACCGCGGGAAAACGGCTAGTCTTATAAAAAAGTCATGTTCATCGTACTTATTTCTCAGTCATCTGCTCTTTCACGTAAGATAGGTACGTGGTCTTCTAATGATTATTATTTTACATATCCACAACCTCCACAGCTTCTAAACTTTCTAAAAGTTTACATTTCATTATTTTTTTTGTATTTTTTTACTTTTTAAACATGGTATTTTCGGTGTTACGTAACATATAAAGGTACATTTCACTATCCACGGTTCAAAATATGTTTGTATTCTGTAATGATAATGATCGGGGTTGTTTAAGCAGGCATCAATCGGGCCCCCAAGTTGAAGTCAAATTTTAAGGTTATAATTTGACACCTAGGCTTTGGTGAAAATGAAATTCTTATTAAGTGTTCCGTAAATGCTCCCTAAATTTAGGTATTCGTTGGTGAAAACGGGCATAAAGTCCATGTGTGATAATTTTCACTTATAATACCACAAGAGCTTCAAAATTATCGGGTATTTTCCGATAGGTTCGTTGCAAACAAATGAAGGAGTCAAGTTTTTCAGGTTAAAAAATAACGAGCGCGAAGCGCGAGTGATTTTTCCTGAAAAACTTGACGACTTTATTTGTTTGCAGGGAACCTTGAGGGAAATGCCAGAGAATTTTGAAGCTCGTGTGGTATTCGGGGGATTATTTTTCCGTCCCAAATGTCGGCCACAACCTGTCAGTTTGACATAGCAACGACCAGAGAAAATATTCAAAAAATTATCAGTATAATACCATGTAGGTTGTACCACGTGACGTCGAATGGTGCAATTCTATTGGTCGATATTTGGGTCGGAAAAATAATCAAAAACAATTGATGAAATTGGATAGTGAGATTCGAATGATTTACCTCATGTATGGATCTCAGTTATCTGAATAAAGAAGTTTATTATTATTATTATAAAATGACGCGATCTGTACCTATCAGATTGTCCTCCTACCAACATAGGAAAAAGTTATACTTTGTTTCGTCACAGATAAATATAGCTTTTGAGCAACACCCCGTCAATTCGAATAGGCATAACATTCAGTTACGCTTCATTACGTTATCGAGATCATGGGGGCGATTCAGCGCCTTCTAGGTATTGACTCACTTACGTTACAACGCCACTGAGCCTACAAGCTTTAGTTAGACAAATAGTCCTATAGTAGGTACCTATTCGATTTGTAGCTACATAACTTTATACGCGTTTGTTTAAAGTTTAAAAAGTGATCAAATGGATATTGTTAGACCATTTATTATATTTAGTTACCTAGTATAATGCAAAGTAGGGTTAAGTCGATCCTTATTGGATACTGTCCAAAATTAAAATTTACCACAGAGTTTTATTGTTGCTATTTATAAGCCAATTCTATGATACTTCTAAAATATTATTATTATGTTCGGAATAGACGATACAGGCCTTTCTGAACAACTTCCCATTAGATACATCAGCGATAACATTAAATCAGTCCAACTTAATTGTCTAAATCAATTGAAACGGTAAACGGTAGCACTACACTAATCCCCTTTCCCGTCACTACACAAGTACCTATGTAGGTAGGTATCTTCACACCGAGGCGGGCAGCTCACGCCTACATACGCACGACTGCACGCCCACTACAGCGGACACACGCATGTAAGAACAATTAAACCTAACAACGGGAATTACCTCGGCGGATGATATGAAAACGTACCCATATATCTTTTACACTCTCATATATAAACCAGAAAGCTCAGGCTGCACTTGATTCAGTGTTTCCCGCCGTCCAACTCCAGATTGTGCGCCGCAACACCACAACTTCCTGCTTCCGGTGGCAACCCTGCGCCTGCGCTGTGCGTAACACCGCCCGGATGTGACGTCACGGCATGTCACTTCCGCATCGTGATACGCCCCATTTAAAATAAGAACAACGGTTACGATACATCCACGAAATTTCATTATGCGAAGAAAACTTACAAACTATGCTAATTAGTACTTAATTATCTAATTTTGCAAAACTACCAGCTAAGAGACTGCTTGATCAGTTGACGATACGAAACCAATATGGTTTTATACGTCAAAGAAAAAAGTCTACCTATCCAAGCCACTGAAAGACCACACGTATCCAAGATACAGAAAGTATCTCTTTACATTCAGTGAGCACATACGGTGGGTACATTTAAATATTTAAAAATGAAACTGAGTGTTTAACGTAGCTCGAAATTTGGGTAAATCTTCCTTTCCGGCCGCAACGGACTGCGGCTGCGTTCTCGACCCTACCACTCTAATCTAAGCCGACGCGTTCTTAAAAATATTAATATTGCACGGACCCTGCTTTTAAAATTATTATATTAAGTTCTAGCCAGCTATGCTCTTTTAATTTAACTAAAATGTACGCTCGGAGTAACTTAGCTGCCTTACAACTTACAAGCCTACTCTCATATTTCGATTTATGTAAGCAGCTATATTTTTTGTATTATTTTATAGATATCTTTTAGGGGGAAATTCAGCTGCATATAGAATATACAATAGAAATAAAAATATGATAGATATAAAACACGTCATAATCGTTACTTCCTGTTATTTTGGACATAATTCATACTTCCTGAAAAAGAAAAGATCCGTAGCATTACATGATATTTTATTTAAAGAAATTAATTGAGTCGTATAGCACGAGACTGTAAATTATAGCGAGCCGTTTTTACTTTTAAACAGACTGATTTACTGTAAAATATTTCTATCCCGAAGTGAAAATAATATATCTCGGCGAACGTTAAGAAATATTATTTTTATTCATACTTTTTGCTTTGGATAACTTGTGTTACTGACACACAAAATTATACGAGAAAAAAGAACTTACTTATGACCATTATCAGGCGACTGAAAACTTTCGTTATAATACAGTTAAAATAAACAATTTGTTTGAATAAAAACAATCTTCAAACCGACTTCAAAAAAAGAATCTTTGTCTCAAAGTCGGTTTTTTCCATTTTCTAAAAGTTTTTATTAAACAAAACAAAAATCTTTACAACAACTCACTTCCACGTGGTTTTCTATAATAAAGTCGTGTTGACCGTGACTATCTATGTAAGTTCCGCAAAGAAAGAAGCGCACGATATTTATGATAATATCCTAGACAAAGGAGTTCTACGCGAGTAGGATGTATGTACCTTATTTATATACTAGATTCTATACAAAATGACCGTATACATTTTTGTATTATCGCATGTAAACACGCGACCGTGTGAAAATAGAACTAAGTTCTTTCATAAATAGCTAAAAATAAAAATATAGGTAAAGTGGTACACCTACGTTTCGATATTTAAGGGTAATAAAAAATAAGCCGATTCAATATTCATGAAAATACACTGATCTGTGTATATTTAAAAGTTTCAGTACACAAATAGATTTTACCTTTTCCAAAATCATTAAATCCATCGATGGTCAATCGCTTTCAAACTAAAAATCAATTGCTAAAATATGATATTTAAAGTAGTGCAAATTATGTTTAATGTAGAAATAAAGTCGGCTAAACCTTCCTATAAAGGGGCGTTTTAAAGAGGTAATTTGTTAATGGCACGGCCGCAAATCTCCTACTATCTGATGCCGCAACCACCCGCCTTTTCGAAACAAGTAAACTCCTTGAGGTTTTTTTTCTAAATAATGTTCGCGACTCGCCTTGTTTAGTACCCCTTCCGCGATAAGAACTCTTAAAAAGATATTAAGGGCTTTTAAAGAAATTGTCTCCGTGTACTGTTCTAGACTTTATCCAATTTGGTAATAGGCACGTAATTTTAAACGGTTTTATTATAAGTTGTTTAGTTGTTGGTATAATGGAGTTACTTGGCATTATGAAAAGTACTTCTTTGTATAATTAAGATTTTTCTGTTAATGAAAGTAAAATATATTTTTATAAAAATGTTGAGGAAATGACTTGAAATACGGATTTTTGTTGTGTTCAAAATATAAACACACACGTCAATAGTCATATCTACAACTATTTATTTTACAATATCCTACTTATATTATAAATGTGAAAGTTTGTGAGAATGTATGGATGTATGTTTGTTATTCAATCACGCAAAAACGGCTGGACCGATTTGATTCAAATTTGGTATGTAAATAGGTGATACCGTGGATTAACACATAGGCTACTTTTTATCAACACACCACTTTTTATCAATATACTCGCAAAAAATATCTACCAAAAATACCATGTACCCATCATAATCAATTAGAATACGTAAAGGCGTTCGAACATCACAAAAATCCATAACAAAAAAAAATCTCCTTACGAAGATGTAATCTTTCTCACCACCTGTCATCACTTCAAGAGAGCAATGTGTTATACCATGGTTACTCCATTTTGTTTACTTCTCAACAACCCTTGAATTAGGGCGGGCTCAAACAAACATTGGGGTTGCGTCGATTTTATACAAATAATGAAGAATAATTTGCCACATTTTTTTTTTCATTTTTCATTCCATGATGACTGATAATTTAGATTTATATGCGTGTATTTATTTATGCTTATAATTTGGGGGTGGAATGCAAAAATAATGATGCTATTTATGAATATGGGTTAACTTTAAAACTAATTTTCTTTTTAAGTGAAAAGTATTTTGAATTGTAAGTGAAAATTATAAGTTCACATATTTTGTAAATCACTATAGATATTTTTTTTAATTATTTGTTTCAGAAACTACAAAGATCCGAAGTGAGAACCTAATTCTTTTTGGTAAGTCAGAAAAAAACGCCTTGAATTAAATTAAATTTTATTTTTTAACGGTGTAATTTTTTTAAAGATATTTTCTAAAGTTTACAGTACAATAACAGTCTAGTTTCTAGCTATCTTACATTACCATCTTATCTTTTACCATAAACGGGTTACATTTTGTGAGAACCATAACACAAACATACTTATCCATAACGGGCATTTATTTATTTTAGGCCACTTGTTGCCGCTTCGGAACGGCTGAAGGAAAACAAACAATGCGTGTTTGATCCCTCACTTTTAATATTTAGGTTACAATTTATTTATTAAATGAGGTGTTACACAAATTATGGGTTTCATACTTACAAGTTTTTTATGACTGGACTTTAGTTAGATGTTGAGAGTTGAACTCAAGTTATTATTTTCTGCTCGGCTTGTAAAAATTCCACTATTTAAAAAATGATGGTTCATCGTAAACTTGTACATATTATATCTTCTATTGATTTACATCCCTACTAATATTATGAACGCGCTTTCACGTTGAACCACTGAACTGGATTTAATAAGATTTGGTACAGAGATAGAGAGTGACCTTGAGAAAGAACATAGGATAGTTTAAATAGTTTTAATCACGGACTTTTGAAGAGTTCTCTTGGGAACGCGATATAACCGATCTCGAGGCGGGCGAAACCGCGGACGGAAGCTAGTTTACAATAAAGTTCAATATATTAATTTGTATCTCAATTACAATATCATGTAATAAGCTATATGTTATCCGACCACGTGAAAGTAAATTAAATCCAAATTACAAGTAGCGAAAATGGCTATTTTTCACGATGAATTAAAAGACGCTACCGACGATCTTTTCATGATTTTTGGAGCGAAATAAGTACCTTTACATAGCGTTTTGGCAACACTGCTGCATATCTTCAAGATTTATATCCTTATGTTTTCATTTTAGGGATATGATCTTCCACTTGGAATGCTATAAGTCATTTCATTTCTGCTTGTCACCGAATTCTATGGGTAAGCAAAGAGAACCACGTGAATAGCTACGGTACTAAGTTCTTCCTAGACAATTTTATGCATTATTAAGAAGTTTCTTGTATTACAAAAGTTTATATCATACAGGAGGAAGGCGTGATCAAAACGATCATTTAGAATAACGAAGCGTTCGGGTTCCTTGTTAAATCAAAACCTATCTTTCAAAGATTGGTCTAAGTAAAAAAGTTCTAAAGTACAAAGTTAAGGTTCTTTCAGTATACCAATAACAGATGTCACCTGCAAAACACAAATAACTGTCCCAAGCTAGCCTTACTCTAATAACTATGTCGTTTTAACGCAATCAAGGCAAGTACACACGATGCATTTCATACTCGAATCAGCCAGAACGCCACGTCAAAGACAGCAGTGTGTTCCTAGCACAGATTAGCTATTGGCAGAGTGTGAAATTTGATTATATACCGATGTGTCTAATCGAAGGTTCTGGAACATACACATTAATACGTAAATTGGAAGCATGAATTTAGAGTATCGCAGTTAGAAAGCTGTAATTAGGTTATAGATAATTAATTTTTGAGCTTGTAAAGATGCTTATTATAGTGAGCTAACTATGGGAAAGATGTACAAACGTACTGACTTTTATTAATTTACTGATGACTGGGGTTGCCATTAGTCTTTCATTTACCTTTAAGAGGCTTTGAAGGTTTTACGGTCATTACTTAGCCTGGAAATGGTTAACCTAAAGTTTGTAGTCATTTGCATGATAGTGATAGATACCACGGTTGCTCACCTTTCAGCTAAAATGTTAAATGTCAAGCTTGCGACGTATATAAGTACGTATCTAGTATCTACGTATCTGCCTAATTAGTTGTGGGATAAAAGTGTCTTTGTACATAACTCACAGTTTATCATTACGAATCTTCTAAATACTAGATAGTCCAAATTAAACCCAGCTACAAACAATATATTAATAAAATTACAAATTAAAACGTTAAATTTCAATTAGTTAAGTTGTAAGCGACGTTTTCGTCGTAGTTCTTGCATTTAATTTCAGCTTGCCATAATGAGGTTGAGAAGTGCATATTTCATAGCGGCGGGGCTCGGAAGGCGTTAAGTGGGGTATTTTATTGGCTTATTATACAATATTCTAAGCTAAAAATCGTGGAAAGAGTACGTTTTTAATTGGGCAGTGAGCTCGCGTGGTGCTGACGTTAGGATTATTCATTGCCCCTTCAGCGCCAACGCTCCGTCGCGCCGTTATTCCGCGCGGATTTTTTTATTATCGCCCCGGACTTTTTAGAGCGTTTTAACTTTACTGATCTATGTACTTGTAGGTTTATTTCAATGTCTTTGGTGCTGACTTTTAGTTTTATGACTTGTGTTTGTTTTATGAATATGCCATTATTTATTGGCTAATTAGCTGAAATGAGGTAATATTAGGAGATAGAAAAAAACTAGGTAAGTATATATAAAGTTACTTACACACACAAATTCCACGTTACGTTTTATGTAGGTTACGTACAATCAACAAATAGATGAAAATATCCGCATCGCGTCTACTTCAATCAATTAAAAATATTGCGAGCTTTGTCGGTCTCGGTGTATTTCAATTTGTTGTGGTTTTTCAACATTCACGAATTGATTCCGACGCGGAATACGCTGTCGTTGCCAATTTACACAATACCTTTTTAGCGAATTAGGCTAAATGTACCAATGTTATATCGATGAATGTAAAATGTGGTTGGATATTATTATTTATTAGATTATTATAGGTGTGGTTTTAGATTTTTTGCATTTTACTACTTTTGGCTAATACACGTAGTACCTATATGTGACATTTAGCTATCAACATAAATAAGACTCCTTGGATCCAAAGTAACAAGAAAATGTTTTTAGTGTTAAAAAGAAATTGCATTAGGCACTTAATTTATAAGGTCAAATAAATTTACTGATAACTTAAAACTTAATTAGGTACCTAAAATAATAATAAAAAAATATAATTATAATTAATTACAACTACGTTTAATAAAACAATACTTGGGAATATATGCATGCAATATTCTAATTGCATGTAGATATAGAACAGAATCTGGATTCGAATCAGTTAATACTAAGTTGCACCCTCGGGACTACTAAATAATTATCAATATCGTGTTTAGATAATTTCTGTTGTACTCCAAAGAGTAATAAATTATATAAAATTAACTACGTAGATATACCTATGAAGACAATTATGCAAATGAATTATATGCGTTAGTAGGTACATCTTGATTTTAATGCACTTACAATAAACAAATTTAATTAAAAAAAAATACATTTTAATACCTAAATTACTAACGTAGCATTATTATAGAGACTAATCTAGGATGCCCATAATGCTAGTGACTAATTTTTCACGCATGTTTCAATGCCGGCCAGCAACCCAGGACATTTCAGTAGAGAACTGCCATGGGTACTGGCTTTAAAAACTAGCCTCATGTATCCCGGGCATTATGCTCAATATACCACGATATCAGAACAATAGAAGACACGTTAGCATTTGTTTTAAGATAAAATTAAATAAAGTTAACAAAGGCTAAGAGTTAATACTCATATCATTTGACATAATATTTCAAACAACGCGATCTGCGGCGTGGCAGGCTAATTTAGCGTTCCGAACCAGCGGGCCGCGCCGGCAGAATTTAAACATTTCTTCTAGATTCTGGCAGAGGGCGCGCAGAATCTATTTCACGCACATTACGCCCATGACTTATGAGTTATTACTGCCGTAAAACTCAGCACACATCACTCCATTTGTTCGCATTTTTTAATATAATTTGGACAGGTTTTCGTTGTTGTTATTCTACTTCCAGTTTGATTATTGGCCGCTTTCATTTGCACAAACGTCAATAATGTTCTAAAAAATTGCACTAAAAATACACGTGATTGGATTATGAAGTATTTTAATAAATGTTTCAGTTCCTTCTCAGTGTTCTAAACTATCCTATCCCGCTTTTAACATATTTGTAACTTAAATGAAAAATATGTGAGTTGAACGTAACCAACGCAACGTACCAAAAGAAAACTGTTACGTTAATCATTTGGATCCTATTTCAATCGCTAATACAAATTAAAATTTTCACATTCGTAATCATCGATTCACTTAACTAGAGTAGAATCAGTAATTAGGGTAGACCATTTATATGATAAATGGACCCGTACAACTGGAAGGTACATCTTTCATTGAATGTCGTCTTGGGTATGCTAACATTTCTAAGTAATTAATTCTTGGCCATTCCAGACGAGATTGTGTAAATAAACTGTAATAATTTCGAAAGCTATATTTGTGGTCTGTTTGATTATTCGAAATGTAAGTTGCAATTATTTTATTGCTGTGAAATATAAACAAACGCTAACCAGATAGGTACAAACCAAAAAAAAAAAGTAGTTCCAAAGTAAAATAAAGTGAATGAAGGACGTCCTTCTTTTTTAAGTCTGTCGCAAATGACTGAAAACTTAATAAACTTTATTTTACTATTTACCATCACTTGCATGGCACAATTACCCATAGTTCTGTAAAGTTTTTTTTCTCACGGGAACAAGTTCAGAGCACATAAGTGCAAGTGACAATAGACCACTAGTATCGTGTAGCTTGAACACAAGTTCTGTCAATGAAGTCACTTAATGATACATAGATGCGTATTATTCCGTACAAATTCTATTACCATTGCCAAGTCACTTGACCACAACTTTAACCCTTTGATCCAAAATTTTGGCACCTACAAGTATTGCACAAACATGTTCAGGGTTCAATAAGTGAGTTAGCTTTAAGAGTCGTGATTACCTTTGCGATTGCGCTGGAGTGTGATATTATATCGTCTTTGACTAGACTACATGGCGGCAGCAGGAGGAATGACCAGTCAATGGTGGTTGTTACACGACAAGAGTGTATCTGTGCACACGGGTTGTATAGAAAATAAGCTGTAATGATACTGAAGAAAGAAAAGAAACGCAGTTTAAAAGTATTTTCATTATTTTCGCATAATTGAATTGCTACATCAATTTTTTAAATAGAAAAACAAAACCTTTGTATTATTTAAGTATTTACTTAATATTTCCCAAAGATCAGATGACCTAGAAAAAATAATGATGGTGGGTTAGACCAAAAAAGAAACTTCGTGGGTCATAACCTGTCCCCACTGTTGCCAACCATAGTTTAAAATAAAAGGTATTTCAGAAACAGGGAACTCTTTCATGGATTCACATTTCCACGTGTAGAAATAAGTAGGCATAATAACGGAATTTTCCAAAGGTCGAATTAATAACCTATTGATATGAGTGGGTGGCTAAAAGTCGTGTAGTGTGTACAGATCCGATGTACTGAACCCGAAATAACAGGTCATACTATAGGAAGTGCGTTCCACTTCGGATCGCCGAAGTATCGTCTGCTAATATAATAAGTACATTTATAATATTCTGACAGTGAGTAACTTCAGCTTTCATCATTATGTACCTCTTACTAGACATACAAGTAAACTTCACTAACGCTATATTTTTATCTGAAACTAGCCGACTTCCCGCGGTTTCAGCCGCATCCCGTGGGAATTGCTGCCCATACCGGGTCAAAATATAGCCTATGGAGGGGAGAGGGAATGTAGCTGAAAATAAATAAATAAATAATGTCGGGACACCTTTTCACACACGGTTGGTTAGCCCCATGGTAAGTTATTAATTAACTTGTGTTATGGGTGCTAACACAACTGATAAATTACATATAGCTACACATATACATTTTTATAAATACATATTTTAACACCCAGACCACGGCCAACAATCATGCTCATCACACAAATGTCGACCGAACCGGGAATCGAACCCGGGACCTCAGATTCGGCAGTCCGGCTTGGTGACCATTGCGCCATAGAGGTCGTCAAATCAAATTGGATCAGTGTTTTGGAGCGAAGCAAACAATAAATGTTTCCTCTGTATTACATTAGTACCTATATATGAACTGATCTTGGTTAGCAAATACATAAAGATGCCGAATGAAAACAGTGATTTTTATTTCTAAACTTAAAAAAATCTAGGTCTATGACACCGAAGACAAAACTTGGGAAACGGTAAATCATTATATAAAACCTTCTCGAGGAATTATTTCCACATTTCACTGAGAAAATGAAATGTTTATAAATTAAGTTTTCCTTAAAGTCTTTTTTTGGTTACGCAAATTGCAGGAAATATTTTTACTCGTACTTAATGTGAAAGTAATTTCCTTTTTGTATTATGCCTTTGTCTTCAACACTACTTTGACCTTTTTATAAAAAAAAGTCTGTAATAATGAAACTGTTGTGTATTATTTTAAATTTACTTTATAAAAATGACGTAAACATCTGAAAATAATGTGATCTACGAACGAAAAACAAAAAAAGATTTACTTACTTATTTTCCGACCTACATAAACACTACGAATAAAACGTAATTTCCCTATAAATAACATAAACAACCGTACAAGAGAAACCCATTACTTGTGAATACATAAATCATTAGTTTATAAGGCTTCTGTCACGAGTCTATCGAATAATATCACTCTATTATAACTAGTGTCTCATATCAGCGAGTGTTCATACTCGATGTTCCAATAAAGTTTTGTCAGGGGATCTTGGGCGCACATAATAAAGTATTACAAAAGCCAAAGACCGTCATTGTTGCTGGTACTTCAATCCCCGACGCGTTGGCGCGTTTGAACGGGCGAGCTTACTTGCCGTCTCTGATATTCTTGAGAGAGTAGCAAAAGGATATACGGGAGGACCTTTGAATTGATTGAAATTTAAAATTCTTTATTTCGTTTGTTTTTGTTGTTGGAATATACATTTTAATGCCCTAGCTAATAAAATATTGTGTGACCAATTTAGTTACAAATAAATTTAATAGTTTTCAATGATTAGGATAGAAGATATCGATTTCTTATAGAGTGAAATTCGTTGGATACTTAGGTCTGTACAAATTTTTAACGACCCACATAGATTAAAAGTAAAGAATAACAACATTAATGTCATTTTTCCATGGCCTTGAATGTATTATGTTACACAACCATACCTTGGACTATGCATAACCCTATTTTACTTGTGACGTACAATTGTTTTACGGTCTATTGAGAATTTGAGATCGATAGGTTGATGATCTGCCTATTCGATAAATATGACCAAATGGAAAGAGGAATGAGAAAACAGTTCTGTCATGTTGAAGCATGCGACCAAGATCTATCCCTGGCATACTGCACCGAGTCTTAAAAAATATTTCAAATATGTACTGGAAACTTTCTTAGTTAGCGTAGCCAACGCAGAGAGGATGCTTTCGTAGACTGAAATGCTACCAAGTATTTAATTCAATTGCTGCATTGTACTACCCCTATGAACTTCCAAAGCTCTCCGTATGTAGTCCCCTTACGCATTACATTATGTACTTTCCTATTTACTCTTTTATACATACGTGTACTCTTTTATACACTACCCTTATGTAGGTACTCACTTATGAACTCCTTTTTATAATATCCCTGTCTGCCCTCTTATGTTTACCCCCTAAGTAATCCCTTATATATTTTCTTACTCTCTTGTGGCATCAGCAGTATAACGTATTGTGTCATTATTTTACAATTACGTTGGGCATCTAATTTAGCATTATCCATCGCCCTAAAATAAACAAACATGTAAGTACCTTTTTAGTATTTCATCTTTTTTTTAATATTTCAAAGTTAACCAACACTATAAGACTAGATTGTCTCTAATAATATGAAGTTGTGTGTTAAAACACTTCATATTATTAGAGCAATAAATAATAAAAATAAAAAAAAATACTCGCTCAATCTCCCAGGAGAGTGGCAAGTAGCAAAATCAGTGTGAACGCTCCCCGAAGGGTACAGATAAGGTTTTATGAGCTCGCCACGTCGTTTCTGTGCGGGAACAGCGAATGTGCACTACATAGGTTTGTACAGAAAACCAATTACCTCGTCTTTTGTTTAGCATTTGATTGTTGTTTTATGTCCGTTCCATTATCGTGAGTAACTATGAAGATGAAAGTGTAGAACTATCGGGTGAAAGATTTGCATAATTGATTTCTCTTGCTTACTTAGCATCGATATAAAAAAAAAACTTTTTTTAAACATATTTACGTATTGACTCTAATGACTTACGTAAATGTCTGTTTTAAAATTTTTGAATTATGTTTTCTTTCGCCTACTTTTAACTATCTCCACGGTAAAAAATTAAAGTTAATGGCCATAGCACAAAACTCACTACGCACACAAGAAGATAAAATATTATGATAGTATTTTTACATACTACAAACATATTTGACAAAATAGACGAACTTTAAAAACCCATTTCTAACACAAACCCTGCATCATTTTCTCCTCACCACCCATACACTTTGTTCTACGCATCCAGTATTTCAACACACGTCTGTGTATTATCCTGGGCCTGACACACAGGCTGTCAGGCAAATTCACTTACCTACATAGGTACCGAGCACCGCGTCATATGGACGTAGAATTTAATTAAAAAGCTTAATGAGCTCTCCGTGTTGATCATTTTTGTACCATGTTTCTTTTTCGGGTTTCGGGATTACTGTTTTACAGTTCAAATTATCCATTGGTGGGATATATTGAAAAAGATGAAAATATTCTGTCACACACATGTAAGTAAGGTGTGAAATAATCATTAATATCTTTTTCAGTACCTAAGAGAAGGACATCACTTACAAACATAACTTTTTCAAAAAGCCACTCAAAATTCGGAAAATAGGTATTTAGAGCAATAATGAATTAAATAACATAGGAAGCCTAAGAGCATTATCTATTTAATTGAATTTTAGGTCTAAAATTATAATGTTTTAAATGCAAATATACACAAATAACGAGTTAGATAATTGTGAACTAATCATTAGTGTAATTTTAGGCGCAGTTCAATGCAATTGAAAATTTTCTCTTTGTAAGGTCACTGACCGTAATATGGGTACTAAATATTTTATTGCAGCACTCAATATATTGCATATTTTAAGATTAAAACGTAATAAAATAATATCATGTCTACATTGCCTAATTATATCAATTTTCGTTAGAGATTTAAAATAAAATAATCAATTGTGCTCACGTATTTACATTTATTCATTATTTTATGAGTTCTAAGAACAGTATACAAACGGCCAAATTCAAAAGTTTTACTTTAAAAGGCGCTGTAGCATAACACTAACTATAAATACTCAAGTATCAGGATATGTCAATAACACACATCCCTAGTCAAAAAAGTTAAATAATTCTCTGCCGCATTTAAATATATAAAAGAACATACTGCATCAAACAAAATGTTCTGTGCGCACTTTATGACGCAAAAAAAACTGGCGAACACGACTGAAACAGAACAGTGGCAATCTATAATTCCCTGTGTAAACGCGTAACGTCAATGGGCGATTTAAATAAATCCACTAGTTATCGCCCGAGCGTTGCTGACGCCTTATAGCGTAACTAGCAATTGCTACCAGTTGCAATAACGTTTTAGAACGCTTCATAAATGTTAGGTCATTGTGTTTTCTTGTAAACTGTAATATAGGTTTTATGTACTCGTTTTATTCTAGATTTATCTATCTAGTTTCAACTACCAGGATTAAATATTATTGATACTTATTTAGGTATTATTACACTTATTTTTTATTGTTTTCACACTTGGTTATTTTTCGATTGTTAGTCATAGGTACAATCGCAAATAGGGACAGTTATTTTTGATAAAGAATGAAAATAATTAAATGTTAACTATCCCATTGATCAGAAATCTCAAATATTGGTAAATGGTATCAAATTTTGACGATTGCTGTTATTTGGAAACCAAACCAAGTTCCATCACAAGCTTCATCAATCATCAATTTTCGCTTGTCTTCAATTCTTTATAAAAGCATGCATTTTACTTAATATTCTTGTCATAAAAAGAAATAGTCGCACATTAGCCAAAATGCCGATACTAAAAAAAAACATAAGCAACCAGCAACCGAAATTGCGAGTTGCAAGTTACACGATGGGGCCACGCGCGGAGCGACGTCGACGGGGTTACGCGGCAAACGTGTCACTTCAGCACCAGTAATGGAATTCTCATGCTCGCCCCGCTCACGGTTTGCGGCGCTAGTAATACATACTTTAAATTTGCACCGGTATCGCCCGCGAGCGCTCCTACAAGAAACTTTTCACAACTTTAAAGGGATCCAAATGGGCCTTATTTTAAACTTTATCTGCGTGTAAAATGACGAAAAAGACATGACGCGACGCTTTTTATTTCTTGAGGCTTGTTAGCAGACATACAAAACTTTGTGCTCAAATGGGTCACGTTGTACTTAACCTATATTGCCGCTAATGAATTTATTATTATTATTAAAAGCAGTTCCAATTAGTTCGAACCTAATAGTGCGAATAGAATTATTAGTAACCTATAAAGCTACGATTCCACCATGTACACTTTATTTAAAATTAATTATAAAACGAAAACATGTTTTATGTTGTTTCTTATAAATGCGAGTTCGCACGTCGTGTGTGAGCTTAATCTTGCTTCTACTGAAGTTTAGCTTATTAACAACTGAAGACAGAGGATTCTGACCAGTAAACACACATACTACTGGGGAGTAGCACAGAATTTACGTTATGCACAACACCGTGTTGGTGGAATCGTACCGTAACTTACTTAGTAACTCTATTTCATATTCTGGTCGAAAATCAATGTAAAATTTAATATATTTAGTAAATAAATTAAATGAGAAATTCTTTAGCAGATTCTGACAAGGAGTTAATTTACGTTATCTTCTTATAGATATCACCTTTATTTATATTTTGGAATATATAATTGAAGGCTTATTTCGTTAACAAATCCCAGCTCTTAATTAAACCTTTTATTTGCGAGCATGGTAATACGATACTAATAGTTAAGTTATCATTTTTTACCTAGTTGAACGAATTTGCATAAGTTACGGCTACCATTTTAAAGTCACTTTTTAAGCTACGTAAGTACTTGCTTTAAATACTATTCTCACAGCAAGGAAGATGAGCTATTCTTAGCCAGAAACACGCAGCGCTCGATAATAATTAATAGTTAGATCCTAAATGGGATTGTGGAGATAAGGCTCTAAATTATAAATTAAGCTTCCACACCTACGATGGTAATGCTGGCTCGGATAAGTACTTACTGACAGCCGTTTTATAGAATTATGATGCTGCAGTTCCGGATAGAGAAGAGTTTCTTTTGTGTAAATGTTTTACGATAAGTTAGGTGACTGTACTTTCGTAGTCGTTTTAACGGTTGAGTGGGTAATTCGAGCCAAAACAATATCTATATCGAACAAAAAGGATTTCCTTAAAATACCTACTGCTAATGTAGGTGACCTATTTTGAAAATGTGAATAAAATAAAACAAACGTGGATCAATAAACAGCTTTTAGAAATAACTCCATTAATTACTTAAAGACGTTTCAAATGGAAGTGGAAATTTTAAAATGTAACAACATTTTCTGCTGCAACTGTAATGTTTGCGGCTGATTGGATTTGTTTCGCTTTCCATTCAGAAGCTCCTGAGTTCCAATGGTTGGCGAATACTCGTTCTCAGTAAAACACTACGGTTAACCATTGACTGCGAACGTTTCACAATATGCAGCTCTTTTTATTTCCTTCCTTTTATTTGTTCCTTTTAAGCACTCATTTATTTAGGGCCGTGCTGGATCCACGTTTCTTTTTGGCGTAGTAATTAATTTTTATCTTTTCTCAATTTGCGCGAGTTTCGTGGTTAATGAACAGTGGGGGGTTGATTATGTAAACGGTTACTGATTTATTGCTGGGTAATAAATGTTTGGTTGTTGTACTCGGTAACTAATTCCCTGTAGATATAAAGCAATGATATATACCTCGTTTAATTACTCAGCCCTTAGCGCAACAGGGAAGAGCCGTAAAAATAAAAATAACCTGACCTACATTTTAAAATGCCTCCTATTCGCAAAGATACAAACATCTAAGATGTTTATAAAATACTGCATTGCATTCATGCAGTTTATGACCTGTAGTTAGGTAAAATTATATATCCTTTCAACGAGTGAAAAATTACTAGGTATGCGTTTGTGAATGTTTAACAGTAAATCTATAATTTAATTTTGCAAAAAATACCCTTCAACCATGATTAAAAAGAAAGTGAATTAATGATCCATACTGGAATGTAATTAAAACATATCTCAGCAGTAGCTAGTACAATAAATAATTAATTTCATCGCACGCCACTGTCCGTCCACAAAAATCGTATCTCTAAGCATTTCAATTAAATCTTGTAAGGTTTCTTTAGGAATGCTCCCCGTTTAGACAAAGGAGTTACAAAGCCGTTTCAGGTAATTAATCCTGGTGGAATTCTTTCAGCGGCAACCAGTCAAGGAAAATAATCACAATTCACTACTTACTTTGACAAAAGATTAAACATTTCTCGTCTCGTTAAGAAATTGCGTAATATTAATTACTTGCCTTTGTTATTATTTATTTTTAGGTATTTTAGTAAATGCTCTCTGCTTGATTGGCTATTTATTTTTAAATCCTCTTATTAAATATTTTTGACGGTTAGCCGTTAAACCATAGACAACTAGGTATAATATAATTAAAAAGTTTGATAAGAGTAATGAAGCTCGCAAACTTTATGGTTCTAGTCTCTGGACAGTCGTAAACTTTAGAATGGAATACGGTAATGGCACACATTTGAAATAGTTCTACAAACATAAGATTGTGTTATCTTATAGATATTGTTTACTATCTCTTTATTGCCATATTGTTCGAGTGTTTGTAGCATGAAGTTTAAAAATGAATTGCTTGATTGCTTTTCCGTGCAGTGTTAAATTTTAATGTTGTCAGTTGATGTTAACTACTGTACTTCTTCTAAATTCGCTTGTATTCAATGTAGGTACATAACAGATCTATTACACCAGGAAGAAAATAACACTATAAAAATCAAGTGAGGCTTACGTCGAAAGAAGTATAAAGTTCGCAGGGAGCGCACGATACCCCGCCTGTGCAAATTTAAACAGACAACTACGATAGTCGACTGGACGAGCAAGAGAATTCCATTTACCTGACCAAAACGTCTAGGTCTTAGCCTTTAAACACTGTGGTCACAAAACAAAGAATATATTTTTCTCCTAGAAGACTTAGTAAGACGGAGCTTACAAGTATGATGTTGTGAGTGGGTGTTTGGAAATTAATATTGTATTTTCTGAGTTATTTGCTGAGGAAGTAATTGAAGCTAATATTATTTATTTGATATAGTTTTATTTTATGTCGGCTTGTAGGTGTTATGTTATAAGAAATGTTGAACGTTCCTTATCGGATCAAACTAGGCTTAGCTATCGGATACTTAAATAAAATTATACGCCAGTGAATTAATTGTTTACAATTAGCCTATACTGTCCTTTCTCGATGAATAGTCTTTCTAATAATGATTTTTTTTAAATCCATCCTCCAGTTCCTGAGGTGGTGCGTTAAAGCAAGCTAACAATTTTTTAGCTTTGTAACATTAGTGCAGATGCATTCCATCAAGACGGCAGAAGTAAAAAAGTAGTAGGTAGTCGAAAAGAGTTTCCAATCCTCACAGCACACAATACATTCGGCACCTATCTCCCACGGCTATAACTCGCCAAGTATTTTACGTCCGAGTACTAACATCGAGTAATACCAACTGTTTTCACGTCGCCACTCAGTAGCTACCTTTTAAACCAGAAAATGGATGGCACAGAGAAGTTATAAAAAGAAATACGACATTCCTCCGTCTCTGTTTATTACTGTACATTAGTTATACAGCTTCCGTTGTGTCGTCGCGGCATGAAATGGAACTAATGAGATTTTGATGTTTTTTTGACTATGCTTTTATTTTTCTTGGTAACGTTAAGATGTTGTTTGAGGCCACGTGAGCACACTAGTTGCGAATGTAACTTTTTGAAATGCTGGCTATTGTTTGGGAATGATTTGTTGTTGCATTTGCAAGTTGCAAGAGCTGTTTGATGTCTTAAGTATTTCTACCCTTAATGGATGGCAGAAAGTAGATCGTGACGTCAATTAGCAAATATTTCTATATTCTTTTGAAAAAGCTTATAATATATATTAAGATTTTTTAAAAGCTCTATAGGTATACTACGGATAAATATAAACACAAACATATAGTAAGGAAGTATAGGCTGGGCTCTCCAATTGAACTGCAGTCTCCTTAATCCAAACTTTTTTTATTATACATGTTGCTTTTATTAGGAACATCTACCATATTAATATATTTTAACAGATAGGTCATTGACCCAGAAAGTATTTACACAATATCTAGTGCATGTAAGCAGAGTCTAATTTCCCACATACAAGCCAATATAATAATTCCGAGTATTCTACTTCCATTGTTCAAAATTGTTTTGAAAACAGATTTCGCTTTGTTTCTCATTTATTACAAGAGAATTTACCGTCATCATGTTTCTGCATTTTTCTTATAATAATTTTATGAATTACTTAACTATACTTTTTGATTAAAAACTGGGTCATATTTAATATTCTTATATCGATAACGTACTAAATTATCTATAAAGTATTGAAAATCTTATTAATAAAATTACAATTTTTACCCTACTTCTGATGGCGGATTTTGTTGTAAATATTGTAAATCCAAAATAACACTAGATTCGCAATTCAGCTACAGTTTCATTTGATAAATGATTGATTGACTGATCGCAATTACTTCGTGCCAGATAGCCAAATATTATTTTTTTCCATGTGAATAAATAATGTTAGCATTTGATTTGATTTTTTTTAAACACTCGCCGTATTATTATAACACTGCGCCTCTATCATGCACAGATACTGATAGGTATATTCATAGTTAAGCAACCATTAGTTACTAAGTTAAGTAAGTTAAGTTGGATGGATATAAGTGCATACTTTAGTTTGAAGCAGTGTTAATGCCTAATAATTACAAATTAAAGTAAGTAATTAAATTCAAACATATGCATAGAAAATTCATTACTACATACTCTCAAATATTTGTAGAATATTATCATGCATATTTTTAGTGCGACACTACAGGTACTTTCAAACTTGCATATAATATAGCAATTTATATTCTGTTGCACTCGACGTGTTTGGTTTTAGTCAGTGCAAAGCTTTAAATAATTTAGAACTCTCAATGAAATTATTAAAATGCTGTACAGTGCTTGGAAATATGTTAGTTTCGTACCCACGTGTCAGCGCTCCGAACTAATATTATGCTTTTTAATCAAAAACTTTTTAGTTCTGTTTATTTTTCATTGTTTTTAAATTTTGCTTTACATATTTGTAAATTGCATCGAAATAAAGCTGTTTTTATTCGCTATATTTATAAAATATAGCTATGTTTCTTTGTAAAGCTCAAAACAATAGTACATTTTGTGACAAATAATCGAGTATAATTTGATCTGTAACCTTTTTAAAAAAGGTTCAATTATTCAGAATACTATATAATAAAATAGATTGCAGTTTGTAAAACCTGTTTGTTTTAGGAAAAGTTAATGTGTGCAGGTATCTAACAGCGAAAGTTTGGGGCAGACAACAACAGAACATCATGCAATTATCATACAACTTGGATTTCTCGCATTGTTTATATTTTGATGTTTGTAACTCACATGTTGCGGTTAAATTACGTAACATCATCCAAGTCAAAAACATACTAGAAAAAATACTTATTACAACATGATGTTTTCAAACGATTTCCAATAAAATTCTACTGTTTTTTATTCAGACACTTTTCTTTGATAACTTTCAAATTATTATGATGACTAAATCCATAAAAATAGCAGCACAGTGGTCACTAACATCTGTAATAAAATAAAAAAAAATACTCGTAAACAATTAAACAAAACAACACTATAGTCGAATCTATCCACTTATCCCCACAATTTTCTATACGTTTCAACTGTCTAAACGTAACCTAAAGCTGCCTGAGCGTATTCTTGCATTGTGGACGAAGAAACAATATACCCGTTGTTTGCAAACCGCCGGCTTATTTCGTGTGATCCACCCTATGTCTAACACAATACTTTACTGGGGAAACAGTTACGTCATGTGCACGTATATGTTCTACATGACTGTGTGTTGTACATATGTTATTCTGTAACTAGATCGATAGTTTTGTGTTTTGTCGCGTGTATTATTTATTTTATATTCGGTTGTCTACAGGTAAGCAATGTCGTCGATCGTCATCTTTTGCATCGGCATAGAAGATATAGGTAGGTATGTACTATCAATTTATTAAGCAAACAAACACAAAGTAAAATGAAACGTCAATAAATTAAAACATTTTTTTTCTGCCAAGCTTTTTCCCAAATATACAGACTTTTCTGCAGTTGAGTAACAGTGTATCACGTAGAGAGACTGTCTATCTGTCCTGCGATTCTATAAAACTCGATCAACAACTCGCATTTCACTTCGATTCGTAATGTCATTTCATACTTTAGGGGAGGTAGGGTAGGGATGGGCACTTTTTCACATTTATTGCATAAAAAATCAGATTTTACAGATAATCAACTTTTATTGCCATTTCTTATGTTTGGCTAGATAAAATCAAAGAGCTATCCTAAAAATTACAATCAGTTTCAACATTACGAGATATTTAAACGGTTTAAATAAAACCGTCGACACGTCAAAATTTTGTTTAGTCTGACATGCTTTAGTTGGTACTTACGTAGTGTTTAAAGTTATTTTTTGCTTTTTATAGGGTTTATCGTTTATAACATTTTGTCATAATAATTGCGTACTTTTTTTGGGTCGGGGATTTTTTTAAATTTATAATTTTATTTTATTTCATGGTTTTTTAAAGGAGCTCCTTAATTTTTCCTTCTTTTTATGATGGGTTCGCTATATTATGCGATCTCAGCCAAAGGAAGCTGTTTAACAATCCTCATGACAAACTGGCTCTGGGAGAATTGCACAGATTGAGAAACAATAAAGATGGACCTTTGTTGATCCAGGGTTATATACCATTCTAGGGTTTCATCCGCCACATCCCATTTCCAGCATTAGGTTCTCGTCAATTAGAAACATGAAGAAAACTAGTCAAGACAAATTAAACGAGCCCAAACTCGATGGGTTTACTAAAAGGCAGTTCAGGGTTACGTCTCCTATCTTCGTGTCCTAACAGCAGACCAGCTCAGTGGTTCCAGAAGACAATAGTATTTCAAATTTTAGATCCCACATATGCTTGCAAGTAAACTGAGCGTGTAACATTCCTATCACACCTAACAAACGAGCTGATGATCTTGAAGACCTGAACCGATTTCCACCAAACATAGCTAAGAACACTCCCGAATGACATTCCTTTTAAACAAAAAAAACCGCATTACAATCGGATCATCCGTTTGGGAGCTACGATGCCACATACACACACACACACACAGACACGTCAAACTTATAACACCCCGTCGTTTTTGCGTCGGGGGTTAAAAAGAATGGTTTGCGACCGGAAATTCCTAAAGATTTAATATAACGAGCAATACAAGAGGTATCAAAAGGTTAAAAAATAAAATTAACAGCTGATAAATATGGAGTCCCTAGATCAAGTTGGCAACGGTACCTGAAACAAGATTCTATAAAGGATTTTTAGCGCAGATTTATAACCTCACAAATTTTCACTGAAGAAGAAGAACAAAAATTTACAAATTATACATTACATGGTATGTCCAAGTCTCCCTACCATAGGGAGCATTGGACACTTTTGACTTAGTTTATAAAAAAAAAATCGGTAAAAAAACTTAAGTAAAACGGTTTTATCTTATGTGCACTGAAAACTAGAAAATAAAAAATAGTTACTTACCTGTCAACCTACGTAGGTGGTCCCGGTCATATTAGACTAAAATAAAAACGTGGGGCCCATAAACTATTGCTGTAGTACCTCTTCTAGAGGTATAATAGGTGTGGATTGCATCGACTTACTATAATCGTAACTGGAGATTTTGACAATCAATCATTAATAATAGAAAATACACATACCTTTCATTAGTTTTCTCTTTATAACGATCCGAAACCGCAACAAAATATTTAAGTACTTTTACGAGTGTTTGTTCTTGACAACTCACAGAAATGACAGATAGTCTATGGATGAACACCGTTACCAGTCGGTAACGTAAACTACCCAATAAAAAAAAAACTATGATCAAATCAGAATAAAAGGACCCCCCTTTTATTCTGATTTGATCATGTCTCCCAACTGCCCATCTCTCCCCTACCTCCCCTATAGATAGACAGATTTTGGCAGATCTGTCAAAATCTCGACTTTAATTTAGTTCAACTTGTCAACACGCTCGATAGTGTAGCGCTAGTGTAGTTTGACAATGTCAATCACGAAACTTTAAGGTAGAATTCCGTGGGTCGCGATTGTCGCAGCCGCGCGCGACAAAAGTCAACCTATGAAAATGTATGGCACCGCTGCCGAGGGCCGCGACAGCCGCTCGCGGCCGTACGCTTCTCAACATGGTCTAGCGCTTAATAACATCTATAGAATTTTAGTAAAACCAGAATTAAATTGTTGACAATGCCGCGAGCAGCTTACGAAATTCGTCGGCCGCGCGCGACTGTCACGGGCCTCGGCAACGGTGCCATACATTTTCATAGGTTGACTATTGTCGCGTCCACGGAATTCTACCTTTAGATCGAAGTCGAAGTGAGAGTGATGTCGAAGTGAGTTGTGATATTTTATAGAATCGACATGCTGATACCCTCATGGAAGTAACCCTGGCAGAATAGTAAGACCGGTTGAAATGTTCAACAGATATAAATTAAAACCAGTATTGTAATAAATAGAGAACATCATAAGGTATGTAGTAACAAAGAGTAAAAATACATAAAATTCTTTGCGTTGAGAGTAATTCCAGTATCTTAGCGGTAAATAGGAAAAGGACCCTCCTGATTCACGGTAGCACGAAATGAATTTATTTTCCCACGGCAAAATTAAACACAAATATATTCATAATGCACACTGAAAGTAAGCGGGTTTTGCTGTTACTGTTCATAAGTTTTTTTTTATGAGGTCGGAATGCACGATTGTGGAATGCTAAAAGAAAAAAACGTTGAAGACTGAGAATTATTAAGTTTATGTATCAATAATAGGTTCTTATTAAACGTGACAAGCTAGTTCCACATTCTTTCCAAAATCCTATGATACCTAAAGAACCGTATTAGTGGTTATTGTGAAACTGCATAAGATACATATTTAGTTGTTACTTGTTGTTGTTGTTATTATGTAAGCATGGGGTAGGTAAGTACCATAGGTAGGACAAATTATATAAAACGGGGCCATTGTTCTAGCTTCTCATAAGAGCTTTTGAAGGCCCACTTTGTAAAAATGAATTTGTCTAAATCTTTATTAATTACTTCATGGTAACTACGGGTTAACCACTGTTCAAACTTGACTGGCCTAGAGTTGTATGGCTTGATTAAAGCCCCACTTTAATTAAGTACACACGCTTAGCCAAACGTCAAAAGGCAACCAATGAAGATCTTGCGCGTATTCAAGTTTCTATACAGTTGACCTAAAATTGACCCTAGCAGGTACCTATATTAATTTGAACAATATTATTTGAGAAATAAAAGTCGTGGTGGCCTAATGGGTAAAGAACCAACCTCTCAAGTATGATGGCGCGGGTTCGATTTCAGGTCGGGCAAGTACCAATGCAACTTTTCTAAGTTTGTTTGTACTTTCTAAGTATATCTTAGACACCAATGACTGTGTTTCCGGATGACACGTTAAACTGTAGGTCCCGGCTGTCATTGAACATCCTTGGCAGTCGTTACGGGTAGTCAGAAGTAAGTCTGACACCAGTCTAACCCCTACCCCAATACCCCAATACCCCTTGTATTGGGTTGCCTGGGTAACTGGGTTGAGGGGGTCGCATAGGGCAGTCGCTCTTTATGAAGTACTGGTACTCAGCTACATCCGGTTAGACTGGAAGCTGATCCCAACATAGTTGGGAAAAAGGCTAGGAGGATGATGATGATTTTTGAGAAATTAAAAAAGTCACTACGTCCAAGTTACCAAAACGAACCCAAAAGTATTTAACCGAAACATGACGTTTCAAACGTAATAACAAATAGTTTGTTACATAATTCAAACGCTATCATAAACTGTTTAGGAATAGTTTTATCGTACTTTGACGTTGATAGCTCTAATATAATCTCAAGGATTTCTACTATCTAACGATTAACAAATTAGATAAATATTTACCGTGCAGGCGATTACGCTAGATCTGATACAAATTTGATCAAATATCTTTAGATATTGGGCTACCGTAATAGGCGATGCCTGAATCATTTACAGTGGGTTGGACTATCTAAGTAAGTATAACTATAACCGAACCATTTTCAGTTGTCAAACTGTCGATTTGACCAATGCGCGGCCAGTATACGGCTGATTATCGTTATAGTTAAATGGTGTAACTCATCTTTAGAGTTCATTGATTGTTCATACCTACAAAAATGCAAAACCGACAAAAGTTTATTGTTCATGGAAGTAACTCAGTCTATCCATTATTAACCATTAAATTGATAACTTACTTTTTGAGAGGTGAAAAAATTATGACATTACTGAGATCGACCCAAGTTTAGACTTGATTTACTAATTTTAGATATGTGTGTGAACAAGAGGCAACTGAGCAAAATGGGTTGTTATGCTTGTCGAGGAGCAATAGAACTCGGGAATTATCGTGACTTTACTCTATATGGGGCTGTGTCGTGTTAAGGAATTGTTACCTCGTTTAGTACGTATCATTAAATATTGGAATGAGCTAGCGTTTATAATTATTGTCAAAATAGAGTTATATGGGCATTATAACTAGCAGAAAAGCGTGTTTTAACATTTTTTTTTAATCCCCAATTTCTAGCAAAAAGCCTCTTTATTTTATTAAAAATGTCTATTATAAAGAAACCAAAGTCACTATGGCAGATTCAAAAATTCCTAGAACATTTATGAAAAATTGCTTCAAAAAATCCTTTTCAAATATTTTGAAATTCTGTGTAAAAGGCTGAGGTGTTTACAAGACAAATCTTTTCATCGCGTATGCGTGTCGGTGACCGTCTGGCTACGACGCGGGACGGGACGCGACGGGACGCGGCGTGACGCACGCACGACGCGGTATTTGCATTATGCATGACGTGGTTTTGGGATGTCGCAGGTATCTGCTATATTTTGGCAAAAAAAAAGTATCTACAGTATCATAACATCTCTGTATGTAAAGTAGAAACAAGTGAAATTCAATATATTGAAAAAAATAAATAAAGCGAAAACATTTCATCATCATCATCATCATCAGCCTATAGCAGTCCACTGCTGGACATAGGCCTCTCCAAGTGCACGCCACTGAGATCGATTTTCGGCTGCTCGTATCCAGCTCCTGCCAGCCGTCTTGCGCAAGTCATCACTCCACCGTGCCTGAGAACGTCCTACACTACGTTAACATTTAAATTCAACTAAAATGGTTGATGATTTGAATCTGAGAAAATCAACTTTATATTAAATACATTTATATAAAATTCTTAGCCAGGACCTTATTTTTTGAAAAATAATAATCTCACGTACCTACGTAAACGATTTACGCAATTATGACATACACAATCATCTTAATATTCATTTCATATTTTTACAGCTGTATGAAAAAGAATTTCCTTATTTCGAAGATTAATTTAATCTAATCCCCGTCTTAACAGCTCCTATCTACTTACTTTATATCTGTTTCAAATAGGCCGACATTTTTCCTCATTTCTAATTCACTTAATACCTACATCATTCAAACACGGAACATAGATACTGAAAACAAGGATTTTGTATACAACATAATTAGGTTTATTGCATTTGTATATACATGAAAATCCAACGTCAAAATTGTACTTTTTTTCTAATGAACATGTAGGTAGGTATATTCGTTCAAGTATAAACGCTTTTCCGGATGAAAGTGACTTTTTATACATATTATTTTAACTAAGCCTGATTCTGAGCCTATAACTACCAGAGTACTACTAGTATACTTTAGTGCTACCAGAATATTCGACCACCAAATCTACCGATGCCCAATAAATGCCTCTCCATTTAGGCTATAATACGCATTGTATTTAAACCCTTTTGTTACCATCGACGTCAGAACTCATCGCATTTCAGGATATGCCTACCATGGGAGCTTCGCTAATTAGCAACGTATTATCTTACATTATTGTAGTCGCCCCACGTCTACAGGCTATTAACTATATGTACATATAGTCGCTTAGTATTGGATAGGCAACTAGAAACAGATAAAATGTGTAATTTCAGTTACCTAGTTAGATACTTCTATATTTATCATACAGTTTACTCTGAATCTTTTTACTTGCATCCACTAGAATATAGAGTCTGCAGTCACTTGTTTAAGATATGAAATTGAAAACTCAAATAAAGAAGAGTTCGTTTATAATTATCTAAAAACTGTGGGATATAGCAAGAGTATATTCGTAATACAAAGTCAGTCTTAAATACGAACTCAACGTGTAAAAGGTTCACTGAAACGAACAGAATATGTCAGCTCACTAAAACTCAGTTTAAATTATCACACCAGCGCCAGTTATTTTTGTACCTTCAGTTTGCTGAAACTGCGGTCAGTGCCGTAAGCGTAATGTCTGCCGTAGACTTGTCTCATGTTCTCATTTGCATAGACGTCGTCTGAAATACGTGAAATTTAAGGAACATCGCCAAAGCGCCACTTGTCACTGCGGCTACCTCCGTCTGAACCCAACCTTACAAAGTGCCATTTTAATTTAATTAAAACAAAACTTTAAACATAACGATATTTATTTGTTAGACTAGAAATTTAAATGTACCTATCTATACAAAACTTACAATGATAATCTAAAATTAAGTCTTATTTTAAGCATGGCTAGTTAAGGTATTCATATTCATTTTGCATTTATTTTCTCTTATAATCTAACTCTTCACAATTTGTTGTCACATAATTCACTGTCAAAATAGTCATTGGAATGAAAATTATAATTAGTAATATAACCTATGTGTTCCACTCTTCTTTCATCACTAAGTACAAATTGATCAACTTCAAGCATTCTCTATAAATATAAACGTGTTTTCACAGCCGTTACACTAAATTCTTCAGGTACTTTGGTCATATTATCAAAAGAAAAATGTCCTATGACCACTGAACTTTGAAACTCCTATTCGAAATCAGAATCACTATTGATAGGCCTCAGTTTTGTTCATCACGTTTCCTTATCTGTTTAGTAAATTCATTCTTTATGGTCGGCACAACTCGCAGTATTATTATAAGTAGGAACTATTTCTGTCATACGTCAATCAATTGTGTCTTTATCTTATACTGTATGCTTATCTTGACTACGGAACTCTTGATCGCTTCTGCTCATCTTATGAAACTAAACTCCTGTCTGTCATGACAGAATAGTGCACTGCACTAGAGAGTATTTCCAAATATTAAGTAATTTAACTCCAACTATACAATAGTCAGTTCCTATGTTTGGGCTTGTTCCGCTTCTAACTTCTTTTGTCTTCTCTCTTTCATTACTAAGTACAACATATCAGGGATCCATGTGACCAAGAGGATTACAAGAAGAACGTTTTGTGCTGTTATGCACGTTATATAGCTTCCCGAGTAGTCTCGTACCCAACCGAGGAAATACCCTACTGGGGGTACAATAATACCCATTGTCAACATTCCCAGGCCTACGGCAGCGGGCACTTGATCCATCCTCACTTGCTCCGATATCGCGATGTTCCTGGCAACAATGATCATACTCCTACCAACACCGTACAGGCAGGACATGAAGATCAACACTTCAATATTAGTCTGGTACGCCAAAACTGAAACAAATAAGATTTATTTTAAGTAATCGATCAACTATTCGATAACACGACCTTAAAGGTGAACGCTTATCGAGTAACAAATTCCAATCGATAATAGTTTTATCATGGTCGTATAATTTTTCCATTATTCTTCGTATCCTAAGTGCTAAAGATTACGGATTGACAGTGAATATGTTACGTACTTTGCCTGACGACGATGAGCCAGGTGCTTGTCATGATGAGCATCCACCTGGCCTTGATTTTGTACTTGTCTTGGAAGATTGGCAGGATCAGCCGACCTGCGATATCGGCACCAGCGACCGCTGACATACAGTTGGCAGTCTGTTGTTTGTCCATGGATGCTACATGCTGTAACATTAGAAACGTAATTTTAAAGACAATTTGTAATAGAACAAATCTATAGGTATATTTTTTTCTAGTTTGTATTGTTTTCAAATTGTACGTGTGTATTTTGTAAGTGAATCATACAATGCTTGTTATCTGTAGACTTTGAATTACGATATCAAATACTTGGAAACCCACTTCCATTATACCCTACTGGACTTTGCCCCAGTTATTGAGATGACTGAATTTTAGTGTTTTGATTGTCTATCATCAAACGCGTGTATGTTGTAAATAAAACGAGTTGGATAAATAGCACTATCAAAATAAGCATCAAGTATATAAATTATAGTTTATTTACGGCAATTGTCTCACGGCCGATAACGCATAAAACAACTATGTTATCAACTAGAGCTGAACTTGTGAGTTTCTTATTGCATGTACTAAACGGCCAGGAAGCGTGGTTTTGCATGTTTTTCGTATCTTTGGTAGATTTTTTAGCTGGATGCGAGAAGCCGAAAATCGGTCTCAGTGGCGTGCACTTGGAGAGGCCTATATCCAGCAGTGGACTGCGATAGGCTGATGATGATGATTGGTAGATTTAAATGAAAACATAGTATAGATTTAATAAATTACGGAAACATTACGGAGATATAATTTTATTTCGCGAAAATAGTATCGATGCGTTCAAAGTGTTTCTTCTGCGAGTAATGCAGTTTATAAAACATTCGTCGGCAGAGAGACAAATTCTTCAGTGTGTAATCAATTGTAGTAAAATGATTCACAACTTTATTGACATAGTGATCATCACAGACCTACTGAATGATCAGAAAGTAGATAAAACATAAAGGAGTCGATAAATATTGGTAGAACAGTGATCAAATAAGGATTACTTATCACAGTTATTATCGAATTACCTACATTTGCACGTGGATGGTGAAAACACTTGAATTTTACGCACTGAGGTACTGAGTTGCATGCCGATATTGTTCTCATTGAGAAATTAATGAAGCTTACATTTTTAAACGTTCGAATAGTAAAAGTCCGTTTAACATGACAGAGTTCGAGGTGTGAAAAAAACATAGATTTTACTAGAGATATTCCGAAAAACAATTGCCATCATTTAAACTATGTATAGTTATTTTTACTATATTTATGTGTAATTTTTTATATGTAACTGTTTGTATGTAATTTTTGTACCCAGATGTTTCAATAATTTTAGAACCCAATAAATATTGGATTCCATAAACAATTGAATTTCAATGAATCCACTGTTGATTTTAGCTCGGTATCAATAATAAAAATGCTAAAAGTGTTGTCATACGCTTCTGATTTATCAATGTTTTTGTGTTGTGAAAAATTACATTGTTAATTCATAGGTTATCATGTGTTGTTAAAACGTTTTATAGAGACCCATGTGTGTAAAGTAATACGAACGTGTTATTTTTTTTTTGTCTGATATAAAACCATATTTCAACGCACATATTTTAATTTGTAATATTATAGGTAAACGCAAAGTACTGTAGTTTTTTGGGTATCAATTTCCGTTCTATTTATTTTTAGGCTTATTAAAAATAAATTGTGGTCAATGACTTACCTGTAAAAAGAATGGGTACAGCATACTGAAGTTTTGTATCGAAGTTACAGCTAATGCTGTGCCAATCACGATGTTCAGGAACCTCGTGTTTGACAGTAGCGAGATACCAAAGAGATCGTATAGTTTTTGCAGCACGGTCGGTTTTTGTGCTGGCTTGAATAATACTCCTGAAAAAAATGGTTTGGAAATAAATAAAATATTCATAAAACAAAATATCAGGAGCTAAGTCGTTCAATGGGATGGTAATTAGATTCCTAAGATCCACCTACAATTTTTTTTAAGGAAATAAGGGAATATACCCCCACGTTATAATAAATGCAATTACTTATGAAATAAACCAACTTCAGAATTTTTTCATAGCAATAATGTAAGTTTGATACGTAGGTAATACTTAACTAACAATTATAAAAATAAATATTATCAATCAGACCAATTAATATGAGTAAATCCTTTGATCACTACTGAATAAATTTAATTTTGATTGGCAATGAATACAGTTCTTAGTACCTAAATTATGTGAAAATAAATTAGCGTTTACGCCTAAATTCTCAGACTTTCTATATAATAGTAGAATTATCATAATAAGAACATTATATTGTAATATAATTGAATTTGAAGACTAGAAAATGCTAGTACTGATTGATGTTAACAAAAAAAATCTTGGAAAAATGTATGAATAGTTCTGCAAATAATTAATTAAAGTAAAACTTGACAGTTCAAAAATAAAATAAAAATGATTTATTTCATATCTCTGGAAGCCAACGCAATCGGTAGGTACACATTATTTCGTAATGGTTAAAGAGTGAAAATGAAGATAGCATAAAACCAACAATCAAACAAAATCTCAAAGGTTTTCTAAAAACACGTCAAATGGCAGTTAACCTCAAAATAAATTTTCTAAGACTTTCTAAAAATGAAAACAAAAACAGCGTTCCTTACCATTTGCACCATTCGCGTCTGATTTATTTACGTTTCCACCGTTTAATTCTTTATTGCTCGTTTTGCTTCCCCAGTTAGACTTTTCACTCCCATTTGCCTGATTTTGAGCGTCACCATTGCTCTGTGACGATTTTCTTACTCCGTCCTTTGGTTTGTCTTGTAATAAGTGTAGATTCTCGTCTATCGCTACTTCTTCTTCTACTTTCTTCATGTGCCATTCTACGGGTTGTATCAGCATGGTGCCGGCAATCTAAATAAATGAGGGAAATATTAAAACTAAATCATAACTTATTCTGTTAATTTTCTGATTTTATGCAAAAACGTTTAGGTATAAATGTCGACTAACAAGAAAATTGTAAGCAATATTAGTCAAATCAAAAAGATTTATCTTACAATCTGGGTTCAATCATAAATTATTGAGGCTTCTAAAAAGTCACATTATGTTGCTGTATAATAAATATAAGGAACTCTAACGATAAACATCAAGACGATGCAACCAGCTAATTAGACGAAACCAAAGTTTTGGACATAAACAAGTAATAAAAAAGGCAGTTACCCCGTGCAAACTCAGAGACGACAGCAGCAAGCAAGCGCCACGGAACCCGTAATGTTCTAGCAGGTACCTCACTAAGTGAGGCATTAAGGTCTGTCCCACACCTGTGCCCACGTTCGCAAGACCCACTGCACGGCTTTTCTTCAGCTTAAAATAGCTATTTATAGCCACAAATGACGAGTTTTGGATAAAACCCAAACCCAAACCTGTAATAAGCATAATAGATTTGTTGTTTTACCAAACATTTCCAATATGGGTTGAAATTACCAACGCTCGTGGTTTGATTTGGGCCCATTCAGAATATTAATAATTTCATTTGTTTTGCTATAATGTATTGTTATGTAGGTCATTAAAAGTTCCATACATCATAATCGTTAACATCTAAAATCATGAAAATAGCATAATTAATTACGAAAATGTACGCTTCAACCCGTCAACGTCAATTGTACCGCATTATGCTAAACAATAAACATTGAAGAACAAACAAGACAGGCTTACCTAATAGGACGCCGTAAGTTAACACCAAATGGAAGATATTTGTTGAAAATCCGCTGAAGAAAATTCCGGCTGTACAGAAACACGCTCCGGTTACCGCTACAAATCTTGTTGATGTCAACTTAACTACGGCCCCGGCTATTGGGCCGCCGAAATTTGTGATGAACAACATCGTGCTCATTACAATGGCGGCGCCTTGAGTCCTGTGCCCCATTGCCTCTAACGCATCTCCGTATAGCAAACTGAATAGTGACAGCATTGATTGGTTGAAAATCTGTAAAGGATTACCAGTTTTTGAATGCAGAACAACGTACCGCAAGAATAGAATACAGCGTGAAAATATAATATAAATACACTTCAACCCCTTCAAAAAATGGCTGATCCAAAAACTGTTACTGTGACTTTTATATGTTATTTTATTATGGTTTCTCTGACGAGAATATGTGACCCAGTTGTTATACAAATACTTCTAACAATAGTAACGAGTTTGAAGCTATGACAGACGCTATGAATGTGAAACCTTCCAGAATTGATCGTAAAGCGATTGAGGTCAAATGGCACTTATGAATAGCCTGCCCGAGACTCGCACTAGATAGATATTTTGTTAAAAGTCTACCCTAGATGGTTGTATGAATTTCGCGAGTCATTTGGGACTTTATTTACTGTACATATTACCCAGATTCTTGACCCTATATGGGCTCTTACAACCGAAAGTCGAAGTCGAAATAATATTTAGGATTTTCATATTATTTTTAAAAACATTTTAGTGCTTCGTAGGTATGTTTTCTAAATAAAAGTGAAGTGTTACAATGTTTTGAACGTTATCTCGTTTAGTGCGCAAATTTCGTTAAGTACTACAATACATTCCGAATATTGTTGTTTTATCAACTAGCCAATCGATATCGGTTACTGATAAATTGGTAGCTTCCCTAATGTGGGGTTATGTTATAAATTAAGCGGCCTTGTAGTTGGCAAGCCAGAGATAATGCGCACTATATCCTGTTGTTGTTATTGTCATTTCATTTTGGTAATGAACTGTGAGTGTGAACAAATGCCTACCTATTCGTGATTATGTCGAAAAGTTGAGTTATATTTATGTTTGCAGAATATCTAGTAAAGCAGCTTAAGCTAAGCTAATAAAAGATTGTACTCATTAAAAAGGAAAATGATCGATGAACAAGCTATATAATAAAGCTGAAGATTTTTTTTCTTTGATCTCGTTAATCTCTGAAAAAATATTTCAGTAGGTATCATTTGTTAACAAAGTCCATAGGCTACTTTTTATCCTGATGCATGGCTTCTACGGAATGCGGATGAAACTGCTGACGAAAATTAATACTATTAGTATAGAATAGATATATAAAAAATATGTACTTACATTACTCATTGCTGTCCCTACTAAAACCATCCACCCCCATCCGCCATCAGGCGGTACTAATTTGATTACTTTCTGTGTCTTTGGAGTTAGCACCAAAGAGTTTTTTTCAGTCGCCATTTTTATTTTGTTTTATTTTCCTTTTTTGTATCAGCTTAACATACTTTGATTTGCAGATGTTTCTCTTCACCCTGAAACAAAAAAGATATAAATAAATATTTTTCGTTTGGATCTAAAACGAGCAAAAGTAGGGAAATTGATAATTGTGGCTTCGAGTGCAATGTGTGTCAATATTATACGTAGATTGAATTATAAGATAACGATAATATTATGAAAATATGCAATAGTATTTTCTGATAACAATCTATTCACTTAAACGTAAATGTAAACAACTTGAAATTAATTTCCCACGTGGGCTGATTGTCAACAAAAGTTCTTGTTTCATCTCATCTTGCATTTCGTGTACATAAAAGTAATAAAAAGATTTTACGTTGTAGGCTGTTACGTCGTTTTACGACTGGGGTGTGTCCGATTGTATATCGCCTGTATAATTAGACCAGAGTTCGCGACTTACGACCTTTTATCTCTCGTCAATAGTAATAACGGAATTATACCGTTTTTTACCCTATTTGTGTGTAGAATGAAAACAAAAGTAAATCGTTGTTGTTGTAGTTCTTTTCTGAAGTAGTTTATCTTCGTGGGGGGTCGTTGGTTAGCGATAGATAAAGGTATCTTCCGAACATTGTATAAACAAAGCTATTGAGTGAGAGTTAATTAATGCAATGCAAATGCAATTAAAATATTTCTGCACCGTTATTTTCTTTGTAACCTTTGGAAAGAGTTTGAACTCCTTTGATGTAAATTGATTAAAACGTTCACATAAACCTTTTGCAATATGAAAACGCACGGTGCTGTAAGTTATAGAGAATATAATTCGGTTTTTATTAATATTATGACATTTCAAATAATTAAATAAAATAAAACAAAAGGTTTTCCAACGCCGTACATTAACCCACAAATAAACACAATTAACGAGAGTGAAACTTTCACACTCCAGCAAATAAAGATAAAATGATCAAGCGAATGATCCCATCAGTGAACCCTGTCGCTTAAAACGATATGCATACATTATATTATACTTAATTATAATAATAAATATAAGGTCAAAGCCCGTTCACACGTTCTCAGCTTGACGTAACAATACCGCAGTGTGGAGCAACTTCTAGTGAGTCTGGATTTATAAATAACTTAAGCGACTTTCCCCGTGGTTTTTTGCTTAGTTCCTCTAGTAAATTGTGTGGTTTAGATGGTATCGTAAACTGCTCATTTGAAAGAAAAAAAGTTATCTAATATATCATCCGTAACTCATTAATATATCGACAGTAAATAATTATATCGTAAATAATGTCTAATATTATAAAGCTTTAACTGTTCACTTGTAAACGCAAATCTCAAGAAAAAAAAACCGGCATTTCCGTAGGTGTTTTTTATCCGGGTGCCCAGGTAGTTTCCCACGGCATATGGTTGATACCGCTGGCAGAAGTCAGTAAAAATATACATCCGTAGGTGTTTTTTTTATCCGGATGACCGATTAGAAAGGTAGTTTCCCACGGAATATCCACCGCTGGCAGAAGTCTGATTAAAAATATTTAACATCAACATTAAATATGGTTTCTGTGTAATTGTAAAGCCATTTAGCTTTGTATTCATACAATGATTACTACATATATTTTTGTATAAATATAGATCTCGTTAATTAAGTAACATATTTATGTAATACACTTATTACATGTGTAATCTTTATCTAAGAACCAATGTTCAGTGTCATTCTCACACTCCATGATGTTAAAGTAAACAATTATTTCAAACAGATTCTAAATATTTTGCTATGTGACCTTTCCTTAGAGATAAGGTAACCCTCCAAATAAATGCTGATAATATATTTTTTTAATCGTCATGGTATACCGAGTCTCGTGACTAACATACGCGAGTTAGTCTAATCTAAGATACAGTTTTTTTTTAATCTCTAATGATCTTCAGCAATTGTCAAAAGTTCATCATCCTGATAATGAGACTTGAGTTTGAGAGTTACATTCTGATAACATGTTAGCATTTGAAGTTTTGGGTTACAACTACAATATAAGTGTACCAACTTCTGATAGGTTGTAGCAGATATAAGACAACAGAATCTAAAAAGTAGCCATGATATATTTTATCAATTATCTCAAACTACTTAGATAATTTCCAAAAAAGTGTAAGTTGGGCACATTTCTATAAACACGATTAAATAAAAAAGTTGAACGCTAGCTTTTGACCATGACAAATCTCATCTAAGACTTCTTAAGAAGCCGAAAGACTTTGTCGAACGAAAAGAAAAAGGGAAAATATGAAAATGTTATTCTTCTTACGGCCCAGAAAATGTAAAATATCCGGTAGGGATAAAGTAGAAAGATTTTTGTTTTTTTTTTTTCTCTGAGCTGTGTCGTACATTGATAACGCGGTATCTACATATTTTGTGTTCATATGCGTATGACGCATTTCAATGTTTTTTTTTTTACTTTACTGGTAGAATTCCCTCTTATTTAGATCAAAGTATTAGTACTTTGATCTGTGATGATGCAATAAGATGACGTCTGGTTTTGTTTTTTATGTTAACGTGTATTATTTAATTAATTAATTAGAATAGTGTAATTTTTCGTTATTTACTGTTTACCCCATTTTTTTTCTAAACGCATTAGTTTTAGTATGGTTTAATTGGATGATTCCGAAGTCATCCTTTGTTGTCGTGAAAAATAGAATATTATGGTGTTTTACTCACCTTCACACCACTGACTAACGTCAATCAGTAATTTGTAATGTAAAAATATTCCATCTTTTTTACTTAACCTAATCACGTGTGCTACTGAGAAACAAACACTACTACTTAGCGTTTTTACATATAGTTAATGATACCTATAGTATCAACAAATAAAAGAAATAATCATCAATCATTATTATTGTTTGATCGGTTGCTAACCAAACTGACGTGACGTAATCGTACAGCGCATAAAAAGATAAATTTAAAAAAGTAAATAATCATACTTAGTAGTGGTTTTATATCTTCGATTTCTTAGCTTCCATGGACTTTTTTTACTGAAACTAGCGGCTTTCATGCGGTTTTTCCCGCGTCCCGTAGGCGCCGCACTCCTTCCCGTACCAGGATAAAATACATAGCCTATTTTACTAGGGAATATTGTAACTCTCCAACAGTGAAAGAATTTTTCAAATCTGTTTAGAAGTTTCGGTGTCTTTTGCATACAAACCAAAAGACAAAAAGTAATACAACTTCAAGGCTTCTAAACCATGACCTTCGAGAAATAAGCCTGATCTAAGGTAAGCCGACCCGTTATAACATAAACAGATTAAACCCACTGGGGAGAAAGCATTTTTGAACCCATAAATACAAAGAATATCGTAAACAAACCCACATATATTTAATACTAGTAACTGCCATCGGCTTCACCCGCATCCCGTCGAAACTAACGCAGACTTATAACTTATAAGCCATATTTAACACTAAAATATTTTTTTTTCAAATTGATCGAGTATTTTCTGAGATAAGCATGTTCAAGCAAACAAACCAACTCTACAGTTTTATAAAATTAGCAGGTACAGTAATATTACTGTCTCAATTAAATTTATGATGGTGTGAAGTGATAATTATTCATTGTCTTTCAAACAGCTCAGGGTAAGTGTTAAACAGTTAATTATGTATAATTTTCTTTCAATTAACACAAAAAAGAAAAATATTAATTCGATTTTCCTCACGAATGTCTCTTATAGGCCATTCAATGGTGTCGAAGCTGTACCTATGACAATAATTATGGGTACAGGAAACCGTATTGAGAAAATATATTTTTTTCTAAGAATAATAATTTGATTTATTGAATTATTAATAGTAATAATGTTTAGAGCAACTTGAGCACTGAACTTTGTAAATTATGATATAGGTATGCACATGATCTTAATCAACTTTAAATAAAGTAAATCATAGGGACTTCCAAAATACAGAAGAAAATGTGAAAATTAATGGAATTTGTCTTCTTTTATCATCATCACAGCTATTTGAAGCGCTGGACCGCAAACGAGGAAATCTGCTAATAAATTGGAAACGGTTTTTCAATTCGTTCTGCCACGAATGTTTCCCAACGAATAATATAATTATTTACTATCTGAACGTGTTATATAATTATAAAGGAATTATTGTAATTTAATTAAGAGTTATTTTATAAATGCCATGCTTATAATTGTTCCGTGGATTAAGATAAGCCAGCTTACGTCATATTTCTAACGAGCGTGATTCATGATTCGCATGCTTAGGCTGAAACAAAAACTGGCATGTATAATAAGTTATTATTTCGTACACGCTTTTTTAGTGATCCACAGATTACTCTGTGTCTAAAGTACAGTGACCACGTGGTAACGACAACAAATTATCTGATTATTTTCAATATTAAGAATCGCGTGATGTAGTGTTGTGTTAACAACATGAAATAATGATTATAACTGCAATATTTTTGCAGTGTGCATGTTCGTGGCAACATAAGGTGCGCTTGCCTGGTCACTACCATTGACCAAATATTCGATGGATAAAGGGACACCTCTATGCCTCGAAAAGTACATTAATTCGTTGCAAATCAGATTGATTGACTATGACAAATTAAGAAATGCACATAAATTTCGCAACCTTTATCATGATATCGATAAGTCTGTCTGCGATAAGTTTGTACACGAATTGCACTCGTGCAGTAATGCATAAGATTATAAAAATCCTTACCAATATTATAAAGTAACACTGTCTGTCTGTTTGTTAGGCAAGTTATTTGATAAACGTACAGTATAGTGTAGAGCCTGAGAAAGAGCATAGGCTTCTTTTATCCGCGTGCACGACGAAGCATGAAGTGGTTTTCTAGGTACGCAGGTAGAACCGTGGGGATCAGCCAGTGCGATTTATGGTGCAATTGAACCTTGACCATGACTTTATGTTATTACACGTGCTAATGATATAGTATGTTTTGATTAAGCAATTGATAAAGAACGGCCTTGACTTGGCGGCTAAGTGGATTCAAAGCGCTAGAGTAAGGTGCTAGGTTTACCTATGTAATTCCCGGTGAGAAAAAGGTACAAAGAATAACATAAGTAGTTTTGTAATTTTGGGTACGAAAACAATTTCGTTTGTAGATAGGAGCAGTTTTCAACCGATTTCCCAAAAAGGAAATACTCAATTCGAATATTTGTTTTACTGTTAGTTTGAATTACTGTACCTGTAACTGAAAGCGCTCTTCCTATTTTGATGTTAGGTACTAAATAATATATAATAATATGCAATAAAATCATAAGTATGTATATCTCACGCATTGATCTTGGTAAAATGGTTGATTAGCAATTAATGTGAATTGCCCATTGTGTCTCGCTATTGAGTAAATATAGGTATAGCAAATCCTTTTATATTTTATAGTCCCACACTAAGTTTTATTTTTAAAATAATACACGTGATTTTCTTAATAATGCATAAGATGAATATTGCGTCCAACGTAGGTGAATCGACGCGAACGCGAAGCGATCCAAAGCGAATTTAAATATGTAGGTACGCTCTGTACGCGCCGTATCGCGCAACGTCACACCGTCCACTTCAAAAGACATCAGGCATCAGACCAAAGATCGTGTGAGAGGCACAAAAAACACTGCTCTTTAAATGAATAATCTAGATATGCTAACCGATAGGCCATGAAATGACGTAACGGGACGCAGTGTGAAACAATCGAAGGTTACTGGCATAAAAGAAATTTCGGTCTGCGTCATATCCTGTCACTTAGTATCTGTGACAATGGAGAACACCAAAAAACTGCTGTATAAATATTCTGATTTATTCACGGTGTTTTGCACTTTTAAGGACACTGATTTAAATAAAAAAAGAAGTATAACATAACTATAGTATGTCCAGTTTAAGAAAAGACGTTACATTAAAAATATTTTTTTGAGAACATTATTTTTTTCTCCTAGGCAGTTAGGTACTACCTAAACGTAGAATACTTTATGACAGCTTCATATCTACACGTGTCTGATAATCCCGGAATCTTCACAATACGTCACTTTACATGTATTCAACAAAAAATCCATTCTAATATTCGGTTTTTATCTCGGAGGTCACTGTCAAAAGTTATACAACAAAGCGATTTAATGATTACTTATCATCTCTAATATTACGAAAACAAGTTAAGTAAAAGAAATGTTTTTTACTAATCTAATTAGGCATTATGTACGTAGTTTTTTTTTATTGTACATAACCTTTTTTGAGGATACAATCCATATTTTCAAAAAAGTTTTGCAACCTCATAATCATAATACCTCATTTTATTTTGCTAGATTCTAGTAAACGGACATAGCCATTTGTAGTACAACTAATAATACCCTAGATAGTATCACTAAGAGAATTGAACCACCAGACCATGGTTCCTGCGGCTAATGCTGGCACTATTGTGTGTACCAACTTTATTATTAAAAATATATGGCGTCCTGTTTGCCAGTGTAATGTATTTGCGGAGTTTATCCTTGGTCAGGGAAAATAGAAAACTAAAAATGAAAATTGTTATGGTGGAGTAAGTAGTTTAGTTAGTGTTTTTATAAAATCTTGAGTACACTGCAAATTAAAGTTCAATTTTATTTGGGAACTCGTAATCGTTACCTCTTTCATCACAGGTGAGGTTGACTCTATGCTTTCAAATAAGAAATAAGACACTTAGCACACGTGAATCCTGCTGTATCCAATTACACATGTACCAGTAGAATCTGTATACGCTCTTAATAAAAACTAACAATCATAACAATAGTGTTCGAAATGGTTGGTTATCTTGTGATGCCGTGTGAAAAATTCATAAATTGCGTTAACAAGATTTTTCAGCAGCACGGTAATGATAATTGTTCAGTAGCGGTTTGCAGACGCTATTTAAAATCATTCGTGCAGCTACAATAATAATTTCTTTGGTGTTAATTTAATAGTACCTAAGTCCTATGCAAAAGGGGAGATGAACTTCAAGAGTAGTAAGCATATTATAACACTACCTACATCTAGCTACAGGCGCCATCCGATAAAACGTAATCAAATCTATTATTAAAATCAATAAAAAGAATTCACGACTCATTAATTAAACACTCATTGTAAAAGTGCTTATCAGATTGATATAGCTGTTGTCATCTACGGACGTCAGTAAGTACCTATATGAATGTTCCGCAATTTGAACAATTGCAATAGGATTTGTCGAAGGCCGTAGAAATGCGCTCGCGTCATTTTTCCGACATCACGATAAATTAGGTGAGGACGGTATTGTGAGAAAGTGTTCGTATTTATAAAATAATCTTTCGCTTGCCGGATGGTTTTAGGTGAGTTGAGTTCTTTCGGTATGATAAAGTTAATTTTGAATAATGAAATGGTTAAGTAGTTATGATAATTTAAACTGATTTCGTAACGGGTAAGTTATTCATAACTAAAAAAATACCGATTACATTTCTTTTACCTTTCGATAAGATACGTTTAAATTCGCACGCTAGTTCGGTAAATCCATATCAGAACGTGAAATTTGTTAATCTCCTCGTGAATACAGATACCTAAAAAAAAACACAGTTCCTGATAACCGTATGTAGCCTAAGCATATAATCTTTTGCGTCACCTTTTACAAAAGAAAAAACATGTGTCACGTTTTGGTTACTTAATTGATTCAATTAAAGGATTGCCCTTCGTTGCTAACGAAATTATTGGGCAAAGGAAACAAGCCAATATAGCCTTCATGATAGTAGGAACTCTTCTTACATGACGTCACAGTCCACATGTTAAGTACAGTTAGCGCCAATTTTCGAGTATGAAATAATTGATACAAATGTTTCGTCATGATTTTTTTTTATTTGGGAGATAAATGGTCAAAGTTTTTTTTGCAAGTATGAGTAACTCGAACTCTGTATTTCATAATCCTTGCACATGTATTTTAATATCATAAATTTTAATAATAGTAAAAAAATTATTTACATTTTATAACATTGGACGCGTGATTTCAATAGTTTTGTCGAATTCATATCAACGTAATCCAAGGTATGCATGTTATGTGCAAATATTGTTATCGTATTTAGGTCAATTTGTCTGTTTACTTTTTGCAGTCCGCACAAAAAATATTTAAACGCTGATTAATACAGTCGGTGCATTTATGTAAAAAAAATTAACGTTCTTTTTTTAAACAGAGTCATTTCCCGCGTAAAATTAAAAAAATAAAAAGAACATAAAAATAAAGAAGGTCCCTTACCTACTCTCACAGTAAGTTCTATATTCAAAATCGTATCACGTATAACAATGGCGCGATCGAGTCAACTCGTTACACACTGACTCATCAGTTGTTCTTCATGCGTCTGTACACTGCGGCTTCACTTACATCAATGAACGTTGACATCGGGTATCATTAAGCCAGGCGAACGCGATAAAACACGACGCTACCTTTTATAATTTATTAGGGACTGTTGCTAAGTATTTACTGGTCAGTATTGAGCTAGACTTGTTTACAGTGTCTCATGAAAAAGTGGAATTAATATGACGTCTGGTGTGGCATAAACTTACGAGACTTGACATGCAATGAAGATCTTTCTGAGAACCGAACAAGAGATCACTCTGGATTTACTTTATATTATTCCGCAACATAAATGTCCTTTACCTATGTGTGAAGTCTTGGACCAACGAAATCACACTTCAATACCCATGTCTCATTTTTCTTGTGCTTAAGCTCATTTACAGCCTTACTTATAAAAATCAACAAATCATCTACTAAGCATTGTTTTAAGTAATTACTACTTAAAGCCTTAAGTAGTGATTAAATTATTTTGACCTATAAACGTTGCTTAAGCATGTCTTAAGTAATGAACAGATAATGACATAAAAACATACTAATTTCACAACACTACCGGAATGTTGGTAGCTTAAAAAAATATTTGTCATCAAAACGTTGTGTAATGGCAACAATGGCATCCGTAAAATATAAAATTAAAAAGTTGAGCTGTCAATAAACCGGAAATGAAAAATCAGCTGGTAAGAATCCAGCCATTTTGATAATTAGCGGGTTAAACAAGGGTGTGAGGCTACTTAATTTGACAGCTCATTTAAGACATTGCTAAGAAAATGATTTTTTTCAGCCACATTTATAAGTAAGATTTTTTCTTAAACATCTCTTAAGTATAACTTATTATTTTATAAGTAAGGCTGTTAAATTTTTTGCCCAAACGTCTCGTGTTACCAAGTAATTCTACCCAAAAAATGGCTACCCGTAATTTGAACGAGTTTTTGTGGGCATAAAGTGCCGCAAGTTGAAGCCGGTTTCCCCATACATTTGGCAGGTGAGGCTTTATAGATAGGTACAATGTTTATATGTCAACATATCCACGTGGATTGGCGGCTGAATGGAGTTCATTCGAACATTGTTTCACGTGTTCAACGGAATTTACGTAATATTGTGTTGATATCATAATTAATTACATGTTTCGAGCTGTTAATACATAACACTGATATTTATACCTACTGAAAAGTTAACATTTATGTAGTATCTTTATCCATATTACCTCATTGGTCTATGATGAGCAAATGGTGTTTTCTGTTTCGTTCAGTAATTTCTCAGTAACGAAGTGAAGTCATAACTAGATTTTCTGAAGAGGAAACTGTGGGTGTACTTCTCTGAAAGGTGCCGATAGTCTTCTTAGTAATTTTCCCATGGGTTAATACGTATTATAAAAATAACTGGCTATTTTAACTGTTACAGTAGTCTACAGTTATTTCTTTATAAAATCCTCAGTATCACAAAGGAACTTATTCTCCCAGACCAAGTAAGATTCTCAAGCATACACAATGAAACAAAATTATGATAAAACTGTAGTATTGTACCATGTTTTAATTACATAAGACAGTGTGCAACGATTGATATGTGCCCAGCTGTTTATAACAGGAAGGCGTAATTATGAAATGTGTAGTAATAAATACTATCGGTATTGATAATGTTTTTATGATGCGTCAATGTTCAATTGATAGTTTAATTTACGTAAAAGTGAAGTTGACTTGCCAAATAGAATAGTTATCTTTTTGTTTTTCACTACCTGGTAGAGACTCCTTCTTTTTTTTTAAGCTCAACACTGTTTTTGGGATCCTGCTGTGCAATATTCGTAACCTTAAGCACGTTACAAGTGAATTATAATTGCTCACGGCACAACACCATAATATAGCAAAAGAGACATAATAGATGAAAACACAACATATAATATTGTCCTAAGAATTTTAACAACGCAATGTAGTTCTCTGTACAAGCTATTTTTAGTTCAAACTTTATATTTAGCACCCACAAAATAAGATGCAACAAAAGAAAACGTAACGTGTATCGGCTGCTTAACATTCAGCTCAAGTCGTAAGGGTCAACCGAGAGAAATGGGCCAGAATGGTGCCCTTGAGTGGAGGCTTATACTACTTACCTACCAACAGTTTATCACCTTGCCCAGGTCGTGTTGTTCGTCATTTGTTAGAGTTCCATTATCACGCCATCATCTATAAAGTTGTGATGATTGTCATATTAATCTTGAAGACTTTGATTTCATCGTTTAGACGTTCAACTTATTGAAACCATACTACCTAACCAACATACCATGAAATGCTTATTATTTAGCTATCAACCAATGATAAAATAGAAGAGCGTTGCATTTTAAATTGATAGACTACTCTGTAAATAATATCTAACAAAAGTTAACAGTGAGTTTTTTTAACCATGTCTCTGTTCTAGGAATTGTTCGTAAGCTACATCGACGGTAAAAAGTAGTTCAGTAATTTAAAAATTCTAAAAGAATACGACTTCACAACAAAATAAAACTAAGTTTAAGTATTAGGTGTACTCTGGGTTTACAGAGAACCTACTGTGTGCACCAGACGAACTTTGTGATCATGGGTAGTGGTCACGAAAGCCGTAAAAGACAGGAAAACTTCCAAACATTTCAACAGTAGAATTTTTAAAATCTTTGGTGCATCATGTTCCTTTTTTTGTAAACTTTGTGTAGCTAGAACCACCTTTTTGGACGATGTGATGATATTCTTTAGGCAGACAGAGATACCAGGATAATGCCGTTAAAGTCCAATGGTAGTATTAGTTCCTGGATTCAATTTTTAAACAGGATTTTTCCCCATAATTCGCTCGTTTTCCTCTTATGTGAATAGTTTATAGCACCATAGAATTTGTACAGTACTCTAGTCATATTTTTCTCAGCGAAAGGTCTGTTGAGCCTTTCAAATTAAATTCAAATTTCGAAGAGTACAGGTGCCTACAGTATATTCTACAACTAATAGGTTACAATTATGTACACAGCTTTCATCACAATAAAACAGCACTTATCAATTCCGACTAGACGTATCACATAGACAATGATTACAAAATATACCGCAACGTATGAATCACTTACAATTCTCAGTACATTTATCCATGTTTGAGAACATAGTTTACTCGATGACGAAAGTGTTACACATGAACAAGATCAAGGTAATTTCAATGTAGACTGTATTATAGACTTGTTTGTTCTTTAGTGTATTGCTTGGAAGATAATGGGTGGTTCTATAGATTTTACATGTACTATGTTGTTATGTGTTTGCCAGTGAGTAATGAAGATGATCAGTGAATCTTACGTTCAAGTGATCGTCGCATGAAGTGAATTTCGCGAATTGATTTGCTTTCATAAAAGTTATTTAAACTTAAGCTGCTTTCAACACATAACATATCTTTTAAATGTAAAGGCACTGATAGCCGATTAAATAATAAAAATAAAAACTTTAACTGCGTCAAGAGGATTCCCCTTCTGGGAAGACCATGAATAAAATGATACACGAATAACTATCAGTTATTTCGGGTATTTTAAGTCCTTGAAATTCTTGGTATTACCCAGCGATTTAGCCAAAATATAAAGAAAGGGTTTCACTTCAATAAAAAATTAAGAAAGTGATTGAAATATGTAACTTTATTAAAAGTAAGTCAGTATCTAAGAATAAGTTGCTCCATTTAAATATTTTTAACGTTAACTAGTCCTGCAACTCACTGTTACTTCGTACAACTTCATTTGTACGAAGTATTATAGATCCACACAGGTGTCACTGAAATACAAGAATATGCTGATCCTCGCGGCTTACTTGCATTTTCCTCTAAGATGAAATTGTAATCCCATGTTATATCTCTACACCGTCGTACACGTTATCTAAATCTGTTTAGTCATTAAATAGTGTAACAACTTCCGCGTTTCCAATATTTGACTGAAAACTGCTCTTTCAGAGTTGTAGTAACCATGTTTTTTTAATTTATTCAGTGAAACTGTTAGCTTTAATAACAACAACAATTAAGATTCGTTCGATTTTTACTGTCTGAAGTTACCTATATTCAGTCAGTATTTTTATAATCAAACGAGTTGATGAGACTCTAACGACTGATTGCACACCTGTAATTTTTCTTTTCCTTATAAAACAAGAAAATATTAGTGACACTATCTAATTTAACATTTTTATATCAATCTGTGATACTGTTACGAACAATGATTAATTACTACAACGGGCCATGAACAAGGCTCGTGATATCGGCACGAAGAAAAAATAAGTTGTTTTGACATAAATATTATGATAATTATGTCCATTATCATTGCTTGTAATTATTGTGCAGGCCTAGTAATCTAAAATAAAATACAATTGACTGTTTGTCATTTATGAAACAAGCGCGTTGACGACAAAACTACTGACTGAATCCTGAACCGAATTGTGATTGGTAGTTTAGAGCGTGCGAAAGGACACAGGCTGCAGTTTATCCAGATGTGGAAAGTGCTTCCCTCAGAATACAAGTTGCACCATAGTTAGTGACAAATTATAGATAGATGCAAAATCAACAACCTTGATCCATATATGGTCATGAGCATAAAGCTCTAAAGGCGGGTTATATTTCAATCGTCAACATCTATAAACAATTTGAAAAACCGAACCGATTTGAAAAACTCTTTAACTCTTAAAATGCTACCATATTCCCAAGTAACATATGCTATATTTTTATCCGAATACGGGAAGAAGTTCCCCGGGCTGAGGGTGAAACCGTGGGAAACAGCTCGTATAGGATAAAGTAGTAAAATATAGAGAGTAATTACGCTAATTGTTTCTCTTATCGATGAAACCATCTGTGACCTAATACCAATCATTGATTGTTTAAAATGCATATGTCGTGTCAACAATCAGTGCAGTCCACGTTCTGTCTTGTTATTTTCCACTGCAGAGCATTTTTTCTCCCTCACCGCTGCTAACCCACAGCGGGGTGATTTCATGATTTTTGGCGGCGTTAAAAAAAAGCATTTTTTTGCTAAAATAATTTTTAAATCATAAAGTTGTTAATGACCTGAATTAAAAAAGTCACTCTTAGTTTAAGAGAATTATGTAGGTAACCAGTACGTAGGTGATATGCAATATCCATTATATTTTTTGTTTTGTTTTTCTTACTGTACAGAGAAAGTTAATTTATTTACATAGGTTTGCGAAGAAATTCCATTCGTGTTCCTCTCATTCACACTCATATCAATAGAAAAACAGCTGTCGATTTCTACATTTTGCCCTTGACCAGCTATCGTTCTTTAAAAATATCGATAACAAGATAAAGAATAAACAAATTAACGGCAACTCTATAAGAAATGAAGTTCAGTAGATATCTACATACGTTGAAAAACAATTGTGATAAAAAAGTAGTTTATCGGAAATCAGACCATCGATTTGGATTTTTCCATAGCGACTGAATTTGTTTTGACGGTTTCAGGGTCCATTTTAGACCTAGCCAATTAGACTTAAATAAATCCTGGAACTATGCGTAAACTGGAATGTGGAATGTTAAAAAAAATGGCGGCTGTTCTTTTTTAAAATAATAGAACTGAATCCATGACATACCTATCTAGTTTTGGCCATTGCAAGGTATTTTTTGATATTTAAACACTTCGTCAATGGGTGTCTTGTATTTTATACTTACTCTCAAATACCACGAACCAAAGTCGTGAACAGATTAAAAAAAGCAAAAAGAATGCGGCTATAATTAATCCAGTATCAAGTTAATCGTAAAAATATTGAATTATCTGAAGATAGCGAAATATCGTCGGACAAAAGTCACCGGTGTAATAAAAGTAAACATTCCTAAAATATAAGAAATAGACACATTTCTGCTAATTTGTCTTGTTAGGGTTTCCACTACGTGCATACCAAAATCGGATTGTAGCTCCACGGTTAAAACTGGTACATCGGTTACGAGAACAATTTTATGCCGTCCCGAAACGATCTATTTAACATTTTGTGGTATGTGTTCCAATTTTGGCCAACCCTATTTCTAATTCTGAATGTCTTCTCTTATTTAAGGATATGTGCCAGGAACGTAAATGTATGACTTTATCTTATCTGCTAATTGTAATGTGTGAAAGTATTTTTAATTAGTTCAGTAAAATTATCATAATTTAAGTTTACCCTAATCGGGAAACACCGCACCTAAGAAGCTGATTATATCAAAGTTTTAACATCATCAATCATTAGTAACTATGTATGTATGTGCATTTAGTTACCTACATATTTATAAAAATACGAATAATTGTTGCTTAATACAATTTCAAAGCAGAATTTATTTTTAGTAAAGGAAATTATTTATTTTTAGTAGTTACAAACAAGTGCCTCGATTTATGGTGAAACACATGGTCTTGAGTTCTTGTCAAACCTTATTGACAATGGACGCATGACGTCAAAGCATACATAGAAGACCAGTAAGTGTGAGGCTTTACAATGTTGTATTAGGCTCTTCCGTTGAGTAATTACAGTACTAATCTATTTATATTTCTTCCTAAAAAGGAGTACAAATGATTGTGGTCTATTATTTAAATTATTAGCAGTACAAGCCGTATTTATGAGCGGTAAGTATTAAAAGGACATTGTTCCGGCTCCATACATGTTCTGCCTAAGAACCGTTCGAATGGAAAGTGACTTCTATGAACTCTTTAAATTATATGGAATCCTATGAAATAAGTTTTCACGAACGGACACTTCAGGAAACTTAAACAATTACGAAAAAAGTTAATATTTTGAGGTTATAAATAAAAAATAACCAAGCTTGCGTGAAATATCAGAGTAGTATTAATTTAAAATCAAACTACACTATACAAAATATCAACAACACTATGTACAGCTCTATATGTTCTCTTCTAGATCTAGGGAAAGACTACTCTACTAGATACTAGGAAAAGAGATAGTATCTAGTCAAGTTTAAGAGAATTCTTTGACAATGATCATTTTATAAAGTTGCATTTTCTGTCTGTCCCTATGAATGCTTTAGATCTTTAAAACTACGCAATGGATTTGGGTGCGATTTTTTTTAATAGATAGAGTAGGTCAAGAGGAAGGTTTACACCAAGGTTTTACATTGCCACCGTGCGAAGACGGGGCGTGTGACTAGTTTTCATAAATGCTTAGAATTTGTATGAAAAACAACTACCTAAACGCTTTTGCTTTCAACGTTACGTTTCTTAATATATAGTGAATCCACTTTGGATTTGTGATAAAACGCATAAGTATCCAAAATGGAAGAGTTCCATTCACCACAATTCATAAAATATCGATGTTATTACGATGGAGAATTATTTATTTAAATGATTGTTACTACTTTTATATTAGACAGTTACCTAGCTATCTACATGCCATAGGGCGGGAATCGAACCCGCGGTCTATTACCAAGAAGGCACAGACCATACTAAAAATGTCATTACCACACAAAATAATTTAACAGTTAAAGTAAGGTTTACCAATAACAATGAAAGAGGTTTTCGAGGATGTGCAACAAAAACAATATTTATATTCAATTAAAGGTTTTTAATCATCAATATTTCTCAATAATATATTATCTAAGAACTGAGCAGGGGGTTCAATTGAATTTTGGTATCTCGCCCAGCTTAAATACCAAATTATAGTCATTATGTGGGCACAACAGCCCACTGTTCTACGCCCAACGATACAATTGCAACAGTAATGCCTGATGGTAGGAGCTTCTTACAAAGTACACAATTGCGTCCAACAGTGCATTGCATCTTATTATGCTCGACTGCTTCAGACCAACACGTGTCGTTCATATAAGGTCATGAGCTTCAACCTGTAATAAATAAATACAATAAAACATTAGTATTGGCAATTAATTTGAAAACCGAGAAATTGTGTGCTTATGAAAACATAAGTAGGTAGTAACATTCTTATCAAAATTAGAAAAACACTTTCGTAGACCACTTACCATACGGGGAACAGTCCATTGTTGTATGCAACGAAGTATATCTTCGTTTTCTAATACCAAAAAACCTAAAGCAGATCCACAATTTATACAATATACTATATTCTGCATCCATTGTTGTAATTATAATACAACTAAATTCGATCACAGACAGAGCAATATCCGAAAATGCCAGGAAAATCCAGTCCTTTACACACAGCCGAGTCTACCAAGTACGCAATCTAATCGGAGTCCGTAATCAAGCCAAAATTGTTAGAATAAAACCATGAAACGCATATAAAATCACAAAAGAAACGATAGTCGCAAAGCAATCAAACTGACTTCTAGCAAACTGACTGAAGTACACCAGTGTTGCCAATTACGAAAACTATAATCCTACTCGAATGCCAAGCTAGAAATTCGCGATTTCACTTAAAACATATAGAATACTAGTTTTTTTCTAGCTAGTCAATTTAGGTATTTAAATGAATAAAGTGTTAGCAACTTATTTTAATAACCGACTTCGGAAAGGAGGTTCTCAATTCGGTCCGTATTTACCGAAATCGCGAAAACTTCCGAAACTGGCAGCACTGGCTGTCGGAAACATTTTATAAGGCATCAATAATTGTGACCCAACTTTTTATTTGGAATTTATTTATTTGAAGTGTCCGTGGAAAACTAAAATATGTTTCAAACAATAAAAAATTAAATGAAAATTATAGTATAATTTATATTCACATCGGTTCTTAGGCCAAAATTGGACAATGTCCTTTGTTCTAGACACAGTAGTGTTTTAATATGTTACGTGCAAAAATCATGTGGTTTGGAATATGGATTAGATTTTTCAGTTTTGTAGTATCAATTGGCTAAGTTGATAGGAAGTAACACCAGTTGCGGTTACAATTAATTTGCTCTATGTTCGATACAATTAACATTGACATCGCTAAACACCACCAATAAAGTTAAAGAGATTTAATCAAAATCACTAAAGCAAATCTTGCAATCGTAAAGATAGATAAAAGGGGTATTCCTGAGTACAGGAAAGCGAATTTGTGAAACATTTATTCAGAATGTGTTCAGGGTCGATAGTACGAAGATAAACCGAGGCAATTTCGAGCAGCCAAGGAGCCGTTAGCTGGTGAAAGCACAGCGACGCAGCGGCTACAGAGTTACTAAGAAAGGGATGTGCCTCGTGACAAGACCCAAATTAACGAGGCCCGCTCCGCTTGAAATTTACATGGGTATGCATGTTGCGCTCCTAGATAGTGCTGTACTGGCAACTGGATTTAGTGCCACAAATAGTTTCGGAACTCCGGATCTAAGCGAGCTACTCGTATAAGGAACTGTAATTAAAGAAGACTCGAATGAACTGTGACCGGGCCTTAATTGTATAGAACGCTTTCCTTAATTTGAACAAGCAATGTTCTTACAAACAACCGTTATATTTATTCTGTAAATAGTCTGTAACTGTTCTAGTTATTTGTTGCGTTGTTAGGCGCAGCAATAATGGGATTGCTTTAATTACTGTCGTGTTTTGAAATGATTTTGGGGAATGTAAATGTAATAATTAAAATACATAACACACTGCATATGCATAATCAATGAAATAGAAAATAACATGAAATATTCTAAAGCTTTTGCAACATTTAAATCAAGCATTCAATGCAATCAAAAACTCGGCTACTAAAATATGGACAAGACAAAAAAAACGGATAGCAAAAAAGTATACTTTAAATCCATGACAGTTTTCCCGACTATTGAAATAAAAGTTGCTAAACCGGACATAAACTTCAATATATTGAAATGGCAATATCTATATTTCTGTAACGCAGCCAATGATCATGAACGAACATTTTCTTAGCGTCGAAACAAGCCGGCTGCGGTCACGTTCAAGGAACCGATAAAAATAAGTTACATCTATCTGTTAGCAACAAACTTCGTTGCGGACCATTTAGCAATTCAGCAGGATGCGCAAATCGTCGAAGTTTAATTAAAATTTTAGTTAAGTCGCGATTTAAGTTGGTATCAGGACGAATCAATAATTTATTCCTTCGGTGGTGAGTGTGCACTGTGTAGGCCATTGCAGTGCAGTTACAGGATCCGTTCTCGCATACTGTAACACATAGCTCCGCAGAGCGCTTAGCACGGAATTCGATTCAACTAATGCCGCCTAATCCTGGCCGGTGGCACACAAATGGCACAGGGTGCATTCCGAAAGGCTATGTGCAATTTGCAGTTGGTGATTGATGATAATCCTCGGCGCATCTGCGACAAAACAATGCACTCGTCGCGTCTGCACTGCTAATACTATTTTTCCGGTGCGCATCGATTGTCGCCCTATCAATTTTGTTTGACGTTTACACGGATACTGATATTTGTGATGTGAATGTAGCATACTTTTTTCAACGTTGGTGAAGGAAAGTAGGTATTCTACTACAATATTTACTTAGTACTGAGTAATGAACATTTAAAATCGACTTCGGAACTTAACGAATAAGTGTTGACTTCACAATCAGAAATGAGAATTCAAAAATCTTCAAAAACGCTCTGATTCATATTTTGGAGCATTTAAATAATGCGCAATAAAACTGGTCTGTCTTATTCTAAATAAATCCCCGTCAGTTCCGTTGTATAGTGCGGCGAGGCGGAACGAGGAGCGGAAGGTACGCCTTCGGAAACAGGATGGTGTAAGATAAAGAGAACATTTCCTATGGCACGTCTTGCGAGATTTAGCAACATTCCAAGACGCCTCTTTTAATGTGCCGCTAAGTGTAATTCATTTTTTTGTGCCGGTTTATACGAATCTAGTTTTGAATATGCTAATTTTAATGGCGTTTTGAATGTCCGTATTCTTTTAAGATGATTTATAAAGGAAGGGCGTTTAGATTGTATTTTTATTCCGTTTGAAATGCAGGGCTTGGGAGGGTTCTGCGTTTTATCACCCTTAACTTAACCTCTACTATTATTTTATAAGTTAGAAAGAAACAGTTTAAGACTTTCCTTAATTAAGTGGTTCTACTTGCAGATTGATTAGTTACACGATTCCACATCCACTTAACCAATATTACAAACAATAATCAAATTACTCTAAATCCATATCGTATATTCGGATCCAAATCGGCAATTACATCAACAATCACGTCATAATCTATCGCTTTGTATAATTAGGTTAATATCATTCAGCAGCAATCTAACATATCTATTACTTAAGATGAATTAGAACATAGCTCTCTATTCTTAACTAATAAAGAACGTTATTAATAGATGTATCAAGTACAAAGAATTGTAACTTTTCTCGTCTTTTCATCTCTAAATATATCTCGTTCGTTTTTCCTTTGTTTTTGCTTGCAATTCGTTGTTAAAATAGGTAAGGGCATCGGCCTGTCTGGCAATCCTTCGTAGTATTTCTAAATACTTTCTAAATGTAGCAATTAAATTGTTACACAGAATTATTAATTGTATCGAAACAATACTTAGATACTTGTTGCTAGTAATGGAAATTTTAATGCAATTTTCAACGAAACAAAACAATTTTGAACAATATATTTGAAATTTTAAGCGAAATCTGAAGTTGGATAGTTATACCAACTGGAGTTGACGAGTTATTCAAGGAACAATTGAATGCTAAAATTTATAAATGTCGGTTTTTGAAAAGTGTTAGGAGTTATTCGGCTGCGAAATATCAAAACCCAGTATCTGCACAAAACCAAATTTTATAGGAGAGCCGAAAAACGATTTCATATCTTTGACAGCTTGCCGTTTCAATAATATTAGTCGTACCGTCCTGGGAGTGATTGCAAAATTTGAGGGAGATAACAGGGTTTTAAAAAAAAGTGTTTTAATACGTCTATCACCAAGTATGTACGTAGAGGAGCAGTTACTAATAAAAAAATTGTTTTCTTAGTTCTAACTTTTTGAGTGTGACAATTTCAAAACCTAGTAAGATCACTTGCTTTGTTTTCATTTAGGTCTGAATTTACTGAGTAGAAACTAAATGCACTTTTATAAACCTAGTAAGAAACAATAGAATAAAACAACGAAATAGTGATAAGCAGTTTTAATGTAAAAGATTAAAAAAAAAAACTCTTTTTCTCAGTAAAAAAAAATAATCACTCAAAATATTTGAAAACAATATTCAAATAAAATAAATTATTCGCTTATTAAAAATTGTCCACCAGAAACTAAATCAACTGAATTATTATTGATCGGTAAACTTTGCCAAAACTCCCTTCTGTTCATTGGCATAAGCTGTAATAATGATTTTACTATGCCTTTCTTTTTACTTTCTTTAATGCCTCTTGGAATATATTTTAAGGTTGGCATGGTCAAGGGATTGTGTCTTTTCATAACGTTCGGTATGGCCGCGGGCCGTACACTACATGAAGGTGCCCCAAAGGGTGATAGCCATTAGGCTAATCCGGGGGTGCCGCACGATCTCCCGCGAAGCAGCTGGCCTACTAGCCGGACTGCCACCGTGGGATCTGGAGGCGAGAGTCTTCTTGCGCCTGTACGACTGGCGCGAGGAGGCTCAGCGCCGGGGGGGAAACCCGTTGCCGCGGCAAGTTGTCGAGCAGCGGGCGGAGCTCCGGCGCGATCTCATGGTGGCCTGGAGGGAACGACTGTCGCAACCCAGTACAGGGCACGCCACCATAGTGGCGGTAAGTCCCCTCTTTGAGGAGTGGCTCGGCAGGAGTCACGGCGCCCTCACGTACCGCATGACGCAGGTCCTCACGGGACACGGTTGTTTCGGGAGGTACTTGCATCGAATCTTTCGTGAGGAGGCGCCCGGGTATCACCACTGTGCGGACAGCCCCGAGGACACGGTGGACCACACAGTCCAGGAGTGCCCTGCGTGGGAAGGGCACCGCCGGTTACTCGTCGAGGCTTTAGGCGGCGGCGACTTCTCGCGTCCGGCCCTGGTTCAGGCCATGGTCCGGAGCGAGAGGGAATGGGATGCCTTCGCCTCCTTCTGCGAAGCAGTCATGCTCGAGAAGGAGGCGGCGGAACGTCAGAGAGTTCGCACCTCTCATCCCGGCCGCCACGCTGGACCAGGTAGACACCACGGGCGCCGGGTGTCGCGAGATGACTCCCGGCCACCATAGGCATGGGTCTGTGGGCGGTGAGTTCGGGTGGCTCAGCGTCCCTCTGTCTGCTTAGACGACAGACCCGTGTCGACGGCGCGCGTTGTTCCACGCGCTCCTCAAAGAGATGTCAGCAACCCCAGCGGGGCCCAGTAGGGCCAAGGCCTGCCGGGGCTGCGGGTTGTTCGAAAGAGATACCGTGGCTCTGGCAAATAAAAGGCCCACGACGGAACACGACGGTTTTTGGTCAGTAAGAGTCTGACACTTCCTCTTCGCTGCTAACCCACAGCGGGAGGGGTCATTTGATGATTTTTGACGTCGTTTAAAAAAAATGCCTTTTATTCATAAAAAACCTTGGAAAACAAACAATCTTGACAATATTATACACTGAAGCGTACTTAAATTTCACCATGTTGTTCTTTTGAAGCGCTCAAGATCAATTTCGACCTATAAAACTGATTTTTGCTCATTTTTAGACACAAAAACACGCACTTGCAACGACTTGTTCTCACATACTAAAGTTGCGCGGGAGTTTTGACGTTTATTACAACCATTTCATTGGCTTAGTATCTACATGAACCATTTTATATCCAAGTAACTACAAGCACTAACTAGGTTTTTAAAATGGTTGATGTTAGATACTATGTTTTAATCTTGTAATTTTTGCATTTTGAAAACGTTTACTGTAGATACTAGGTTTCCGACTTTGTGTAACTTCGTTTTTGTAAAATTTTTGGGAGTTTTTGCTATCCTAGTATGTGGAGAATGGTCTATAAGGTCGAAAAATGCAAAAACACGCTTTTTTAAAAATTTGTCAGATACTAGGTTTTGAAATTGCACAGCCGTATTGTTCTTTCACCTTTATTTTGAATATATTTTCCTTTTATAGAACCCATCTCATTGTCTGGCTCGAGCGGTGTATTAATATAGCTTCTAATTTCCGCTTGCCTTGTTTATTTTTAGCAGAATATTTTCCGTGAAAATGCATCTAAATGTGTAAAACCTTATGAAACGCAGAAGCGGTGCTATGAGATATGATAATTAATTTTATATAAAATATGCTACAATTATTTTAATAGGTCAATTTTAATAGGTACTGACCAAGTCATAGACCATTTGAAACTCAAGTTAAAGAGGTAAGTTTGACAAACAATCACCAAGTATGGTGACGTATCTTCATTGTCGATAACTTCGTATCTTGAGCTGTAGTTTTATAGTCTTTATCGAAATCCGCAAATAACACTAGATCATATAGAATTTATATACGTATAATGTGATATAGCTGCACAATTTTAAAGATTGCTGGTAGATACGGACTTGAATTTCAGCAACTTCGATCATCGGCCCATTAGCTCAGTTGGTTAGAGCGTCGTGCTAATAACGCGAAGGTCGCGGGTTCGATCCCCTCATGGGCCACTTCGAGTTTTTTGACTAATTAAATTTCTGCCTTATTTATGTATTTTAGTAAAATAATAACTTCAATAATTTCGGTAGGTTTTAAATACTTTCAACAGTTTACTTACATGTAAATCCTAAGTAGGTGTAATAATAGGTATGTTTTCTGACTCATACAACATCTCAGCTGAGAGATTGACAGTTGCTGATAAGTTTCTACTTACGTATATAGCTATCGGTCGCCTTTCTATCATACCTATTACCTAAAGATGAGATAATTTATCTCAAGTAGAGGACATAAAAACACACAAATAAAAATAACTGATCATATCGACATTGATTCTACAGTGATATAGAGATGAAAGTTGACATACAAAACTTTTTCCTTATATAAACGCTGCCTATGCTACTAGCATTATAAACACGCAAGTTTGTAAGTATCTGTTACAGCAAAACTACTGAATGCATTTTCATGAAACTTAGCAGTAATTTAGTTCACATATCAGGGTAACATACAAGCTACTTTTTTTCTATAAACCAGAAGTAGTTCCTCTCGGTGCGACGCCTTAAACTAGTTAAACATTTACCTAGCTTAGAAATATTTTTTAGAAATACTTAAAGTATTTTCCCAGTAATTTGTTTTCAGTACTTAGTAGGTAGCGGAGTCTAACAGCCAGAATTACATCGGCAGCTGGCCATTAGAGATAGCCCGACATTGAATTGCCAGTCATCAACAAGCGATCCGTCCGGTCTTAGGAACTACTGATCTAATTTGCCAGCTACTTTACAGTGATCGATGCTTCCCGATTCAGTGGTTCTGTTCTGCATATGCCTTGAATTAAACTAAGGAGTTTTTATGTATGCTAAATCTTAGTCATAACGGTAAGCGTGGGTTATTTTATTTGATTTATTGTAACTCATTCTCTATAGAGTTATATTATAGGTCTTACCTTTCTTAATAGGCATTTAGATTGTGATTATTATCATTCTGAACACATTTCAATTCTGCCAGTACCTACTTCAGTGCATAAAGTTCCAAACTATTTTATCGAGATGAAGATAATGCGCATACATGCAGTGATATTGATAACTATTTTTCTCGCACGTTCTGATATTTTTTTATCACCCTTTATAGAGCAAGTGCCTTGATTGGCACAGTATAGATGATCTACAATTTCCTTCTTTCTCCCAAGTTCCTTGTCGTGTTTTCGATCTCGACACTTAAGTCCAGCACTTATGTATGACAAACACTTAAAAATCACACAAAATTCTGGATAATACCTTCGTTGTTTACCTCTTAGTTCTTGGCAAGATCTTTAGTAAGAATAGTACCTGTACCTAGTGCCATCAAAGAATTCACTTAAAAGGGGTACCTTTAAGTGAATTTTCCCAAATAAAGCATCTGACCACTGCATCTCAGTCAATATAACTTGTAACTTGAACATAAGCATAATATATACTAATATAAAAAATCCGTGTAAACCGTTTAGTGGCATAACATTATCATACGTATTTATTACCTCTTGGTCACATAACCCGCTCATATTAAGCTAGTTAGAAAGTATAGTGTATTCACCTGCACTCCGGTATAAACAGCCAAAAGAGCCGGAGCTCTTTAGGCGCCTATTGACGCAGACAGGTGCGTTGTTCACTTGTTCGCCAACTTTTCAAAGAAAAACTTTGCAGACGGGGTATAGTATCAGTGCGTCTCAGTTTTTCGCAAAACCTTCATTTGCATTTTCATTGCAAAAGTGAATACCTTTGTGTTACTGAAATTTGAATACTATTTTTTTTTTTTGGTAATTTGAATCAATGAAATGTTTAGGTTCTACTTAGAATTTAAATCTTAAATAATATTGAAAATTATGTTTATTAAACGAGTACATTTTGATATTTGTATGCTTTCTTTGATGAGTTTCAATGTGTCTGCAACAGGCTTTGTTAGAAAATTTGTTTGATGTCAGACTAAGATTTTATCTGGAATATTTCTAAAAAATCTTGAGTTTTAGATATCTACTGAAACATCAAAGATGCGGTTAAACATAAAACGTAGGTATTAGGTACATATCAGATATACGTTCAAGTGACAGAAAAATATTATGACAAACATGGAGATTTATCGTAAGTAAACGTCATTGTTATAATATTGTTGAGAACATTATCTTTTTTGTATAACACTAGAATTACTGTTTTTGTTATTTGTATAATAGGTACGAGGATATCTGAAGATTGCGAATAGTTTATCATCGAGTGACATTCAACACAAAATAGCTCGATGGTGAGGCATCTCATGCCAAAAATATGAAGAAAATTAAGTGTTACAATGCTGTTAATTTAACAATTACCTACACAATCATGGAGTTGTTTATTTTATTTTGATACACAATATTTCATTCATTTATAAAACACCAATGCTGAAAATAAAATAGGTTAACATGATTGCCACTAAAATCTACCTCAATCACATCTAAAACTTCACTCAAGTTTTGGTCACGTCTGTTATTTCACAATTTTAATTCTCAACAAGATCGTATCGTTCATTTCTTTATAATATAGCTCCCAAATTCTTAGAACCGTTACCATTGTAACTTGGAACAATGAAGAGATCTCAAAAAAAGTTTACAATCAACCGTGATGTGATTGTTTAAGTAGGCGATAGGAACTTTTTTTCTCACTCAATTTTATCGCAGACCGAAAAATCTCAAACCTTTTTAAGAACGGTAAAATAAAAACATTTTTATTTCATTTCTTAGTTGTATTCTTTTTCAAATTTTTAGTCTACGCCAGCTACTGTAAGCAATAAAAGATGTGAGGTCTTTATTGTGAAGGTGTTGCGTATTGCGTGAAAAATAGTTTTTAGTGATATTAAGGCGAGGAAGTGGTCAACAATAATTCCATAACCGGCACGCGCATCTAAGGCGCCAAAAGGGGTCGGAGCGTCTGAGCGGGGCGAGGATAACAATACGCGCGCTAGCTTATAACTAAAAGTCGTAAGCGACAAAATGGTTTTGTAATTTTAATATTTAGAAATGATAATTTAATAAAAATTCCTACTACCATTTTAAAGAGTATGTATATACTCAACTACTAAAAAAGTTAAGAGGCTTAAATCGGTCCCGTTTGCCCATAATATGTGAATCTCTTTTTAAAAAGAGGTATGTTTGATATATTTTTCTCTGTTATAAAAGTTACCTAATCATGTTTCTACAACTAACAAAATAAGGCTTATATCATGAACTTTCAGGTAACCAAGTTGTTAACCCCCGACGCAAAAACGACGGGGTGTTATAAGTTTGACGTGTCTGTGTGTGTGTGTGTGTGTGTATGTGGCATCGTAGCTCCCAAACGGATGATCCGATTGTAATGCGGTTTTTTTTGTTTAAAAGGTATGTCAGTCGGGAGTGTTCTTAGCTATGTTTGGTGGAAATCGGTTCAGGTCTTCAAGGTCATCAGCTCGTTTGCTAGATGTGTTAGGAATGTTACACGCTCAGTTTACTTGCAAGCATATGTGGGATCTGAAATTTGAAACATTAATGTCTTTTGGAACCACTGAGCTGGTCTGCTGTTAGGGCACGGAGGTAGGAGACGTAACCCTGAACTGCCTTTTAGTAAACCCATCGAGTTTGGGCTCGTTGAATTTGTCTTGACGAGTTCTCTTCATGTTTCTGATTGACGAGAACCTGATGCTGGAAATGAGATGTGGCGGATGAAACCCTGGAATACCGGAATGAAACGGATAAACTGATTTATATTTTTGCTGAAAATCTAGAATGTCCAAAGGTCTTTATTGTTTCTCAATCTGTGCAATTCTCTCAGAGCCAGTTTGTCATGAGGATTATTAAACAGCTTCCCTTGGCCGAGATCGCATATAGCGACCCCCTCTTAAGATAAAATAAATTAAATGAAAGAAGGAAAAATTAAGAAGCTCCTTTAAAAAGCATGAAATAAAATTAAATTATAAATTTAAAAAAACCCCCGACCCAAAAAAAGTACGCAATAATTATGACAAAAGGTTAAAAACGCTAAAACCTATAAAAAGCAAAAAATAACTTTTAACACTACGTAAAACTAAATTTTGACGTGTCGGGGGACCGCTTTTTACCTTCATAAATACTTACATAAATCAAATGATACCTACCTAATTACAACATTCGTTTAAAAAAAAAAACCACGTATCTAAAGTAATGAATTAGAGCGGTCCCCCGACACGACAAAATTTAGTTTACGTAGTGTTAAAAGTTATTTTTTGCTTTTTATAGGTTTTAGCGTTTTTAACCTTTTGTCATAATTATTGTATTTTGATCCGTTTTGTATTTACTGAGAAAAATTGACATCCTTGGCGCCAAAAATTCCAATTCGTCCTCTTAAAAAAAAACTCTGGTCACATCACTCGTATAATGTAAGTAAAATCGTGGAATTGTGATTTCGTTTTGAAGAAGTTTTCCATCCATATTTTCTATTTGTCAGCATTCACTCGTGCCTATTCAAATTAAACATTTTAAAGTTAGTTATTTTATGCCAAAAAGGGCCTACCTCAAAAATAATCAATTAGTCCTTTTCAAAGCATCAACTAGACACATTAATCCTTAACTCCTTTCCAATTACCTATATTTTTTTATCTGTCTACACCACTATCCCATTACTCGTTTTAAATCCTAAACAAATCGTTTGTAGTGTATTGGCAGTAGTAATCTTAATTCCTTCGAGTTTCGCTGTCAGCTGCATAGCACCACTCTTGATTAGTGCTAGTGTACTGAAGCTATGCTGGCAACACGTCCCGAAATTTACTACCAGCGTCACGGCATTACGGTATTTATTATGGTGTCTTGAAAAGGGTGGATTAAGTTATGGGTTACTTATTTTTGACATAGAGTATTTTTGCATAGGTTGGTTTGTACTCACTAGGTATCGTTCTTCAAGAAATGTTTTTTGATGTAAATTACAATTATTGCCATGACAGCTCATAGCGTTTAATATGATAATTTACTAACCTTTTGCCATTAAAATATATGTTGTTAAATATACAAACATCACATCAACCAAAAAAAATCACTTACCTTACTCCAAGATTTTCTTATGCCAGTCCTGAAACCATTCTCAATCATATAGACTTCGCAACTATGGACCATGCCAGACTACAACCTCCATCCCTTACCAATAATTGTACATCAACGGACGGTCAAGCTCAGGATCGCTGACGTCACAGCCCGTCCCGGCGAGTGTAGGCTGTTGACACACTGGTGCTGAGTCGAGTCGTCTTGTGCACTTACTCAGTAATTTATGTCGGCTTCGTGTGCAGCCTGCATTAATACAAGGTGATAGTACAGTGATAGTCTTCAGCTTGTAGGTTTTGGATATGTAAATTCGTTGCCTTGCCGTGAGTTTTGGTAAGGGTTTTGTAAGAGAAGGCTTGTAGAGAAAACAATAGTAATAGATTTAAATTAGGATTAAAGTATGTAGATTAAGATACCAGTCAGCAAGATTGAAACGATATTGTTTGCGTTGTTGTTGTGTTCTGTTTATAACTATACACGAGGTAAAAACATGAATGGAACACAATAATGGACAATGCATTCTTCGTTTAACAATTTGATATAATATTTATTAATAGGCTTGACAAAGTATCACTTCAAACCAACATAATATCCAATAAACAATTTCCAAGATTAAACTTATCAAAGAAACCAAGTCTTTCACAACACAGTTCCCTTGAAGTCTGAAGTGCGTCTATTATAAAGATTTCTCTTATCGCTTTAAAACAATATTTAGGTATAACCACTTATTAAAGTTTGTTGGTATACTTTTTAGAATTGCTAGTTATCTGTATACAGTGTACGGTAAAACTTGGTCCTTTTATACTAGGAACAAAAGCACCGGTAATAACTCCTCCTTGGTACAGTCGTGGACAACTGAAACAACTCTATGGACTTGGCGCGAAGTACATTGACGGCCAGTAAGGTGTGTAGTTTGGGAAACTTTTTAAAGGAGAAACTTTTGTGTACAGCTTCGAAACAAGTCCTTCGTTGTAAAAAATCCTTTGATGTAGTCATGCCTTTATATTTTAATAAGTACGCGCTGTTTGTCTGAGATAATGCAAGAAAGTGTAGGTATTTAGGTAAATGTTTGGTAAGTTACTATCTAATCTGTTTTTCATCTGTTTTGAATTTGATAATATTATGACAGTTAGATTTAATCATATTGATTAAGCGATACTGTATAATATTTATTTTGTGCTATAGCAATAATTATAAAAATACTGCAAATATTAATTAGGTGAATAACCATCTGTGATTGAGTTGATAGTTCTGTGGACTTCCCGAGCTTATTAGATATGTGAGAGAAATGAAGACTGGTATAGAATTAAATAAAAATTGAAATCAAAACTATGTTGCATAAATGCCACATGCTTAATAATTACACCTACAAATATTTACTTTATTTCAATTCTACTTAATTCAGAGCTAGGATATTATATTTTGCTGCCTCTCACGTGTTTTCTATGAAATTGAAACGGAGATAAAAGCCATGGCGTGGTCACGCGGCGAGGTCGCGAACTTCGCGTTCATATAATTAATTCCCATGTGAATAAAACTATACAGAAACACACTCTAATTATGAACGTCAGTCACGATCTCTGAGGTTTAAATCTGAATTATTACTGGAAATGTAACGTACATAGGTTTTAGGAACTCGTAACTAACGTATGTATAATGGATAGTTCGGGTGATTAAAGCTATGAATTCTGTTATCAGAAAAGGCTATCCCTCTTTACTACGTTCTCACATTACTTTTAGACTTAGACTTATTAGACTACCTTGGTACCTTTCAAGTCAAGTTCAAGATTCCAGCAGCCCTTTTCTCACAAATTGTAACTATATTGTTGTGTGTGTAGATCGGTGTCTACGAGCATATGCGGTCTAAACAATCACAACAATACATACTACTTTTACTGTCTAACCATCTACCAACAGAATTCTCGAAACATCTCAACAACATCAATGCATTTTAACAATTCAATGTATCATAAAGTAGTACAATGAAAGTTAGCAACAGTAATATCCTAGTGCGGGAAGACGTAACGTTATTGCGTTATAAAACTATAAGAATCCCCCGCGAGTGCACTTGGAGTTCAGTTTAACTTGTGAACGATCCGCAAATATGAACCGGACTGTACCACCTTTTGAGTACTTCGCCAACTACATATGAATTTTATTGGATATCTTGTAATAGATCTGTTTCAATTTAATTTAACCAGTAAAAATGGATAGATCGATGATAAGTGGTAAAAAAAGCATAATTACTGCTCAATTTCTATTTAGTTATGGTATAAGTAGCTGTACAAAAGTTGGCTGGAGAACGAGGTTATTAATCCCTGATCCTAGCTCCGTAAGTAAGCAAGACCCCGCTGAAAGATAATCGGCTCATTTGTGTTTCTTTTATCTATGAATACAAGTAATCTTTCTAATTCTTTAATAGGTATCTTAACAAAAGATGGTAGAAGAATGTGGTATGGGAAGAAGTTTACCTTGGTCTCATACAAAAATGATTTATTTTCATTTGTTACCAAAATCAACACTTGGCAAATGTCAGTATTATAAAGGTCATCGTTACGATAGGATAAAAGCCCACACTACACTATTTCTTATGTGGGAAGAGAAATTTAATAAACAACTCTCAGCCAAAATATTTTCCGAGAAATCTCGTAAAGTCAAAATATCAGGGCACTAATGTAAAAAACAAAAAAATGACCTGCGTTGGCGGAGTGATTCCACTTTGATCGCGACCAGGTTCATCATCATCATCATCTCAGCCATAGGACGTCCACTGCTGAACATAGGCCTCCCACTTAGATCTCCACAGATACCTGTTGGAGCCGTTGGAGGCGACCTAGCGACCAGGTTAGAGTCACAAAACTGATAATTGCACTAACTCGTCAACAAAATCGTATCGATTATAAGATGTAGGTCTTCACATACAAAAGACAGCCAACAGGGTCTAAGTTAACTCGGTAAGTTAGTTAATCGATTACATCAATAGCTACAAATTGTATGAACTAAGGCGACTGACTCGCCAAACACACTTGAATCTGCATAGCTACCTCAAAAGGGAGGGAGTTAACTGAATCTGTTGATCGGGCTATTAGAATCGATGTACACGACTTGAGTGTTCGATAATGTTTGTTTGCTACGCAGAGTGAAACTTATCGAATCGAACTATTATTTTTGAAAACTTTTTTTTTTCTATACTTGAAGATTTTGATATTGATTTTATGATTACACGTAGTGATTCTATAGGTAAATAGTAGCTTAGCTTCTGTGGAAAAAATAGAGAACTATGTAAAATGTGCTCGTTTCTATCTTGGGATTTACTTATTTATTCAGTCTAACCAATATAATCGTGTAATTGGCCCAAAACACTTACAGGTACTGCATTTACGCTTCAATCCTGATCCGAGGGATTAACAATAGTCTATTAATTTAGTGCAACGCCGGTCTCAGATGGTGTGAACCGGCCGTCCATTACGCGCAAAGCTCAGGATAACTCTATAATATTGCGTTGCATTGCAGTAATGTACTGCATATTACTTGTCATTAGGCACAAGCCAGGTAGATCCGGTAATTAGTTTGCCCAATGACGGTATAATTGTCCGTAGAACATTAGCTATGGGCGATTAAATAAATACGGGAATATTAGGTGTTTGCGGCGCCAGTTGATTCAATTATCGAGGTTGTGTTGGATAGGACGATACTCTTGGATAACTAACTATGTATTATATCGGTTGTAATGTGAACATTGCTTCATATAAGTTACATTCTTAAACATAATTTATACATTTTTCTTACGGGTTGGTTTGCTTGAATTTAGAGTTGGGTTCAGTTACCAAAGCATCACCAAACATCGCCGTTTCTCTACGATTTATAATTTATGTAAATACGTTTAGATACTAATTAGACTGTTTAATTACGAAATAACACACCATTATTTACAAAAATCTTCAAGAAAAAGTCTAGCTCAAAAACTTCAAACTACAAAAAGAAAAGAGATAATTTCGCAGCAAAGATTCAGCTGTGGATACTTATTCTTCGGGACTGCAGTGCGGTGAAACGTAGGCAAACTTCGTACTTTATGCCCCTGATTTGATATGTTACCTAGTTTCCAAACAAATCTTTTGCTACATCTTGTTTAGTGATATAGATACTCGTTTTTGTGAACTTTTTTATTTAACTGTATGATTCATTTGAATGAAAGTATGCAAATTATACGGAAGATCGAAGGAACATACATTTGTTTAGGTAGGTAATTATTATGATAATTGAGCATAAAAATAACCAAGTTATATACCAACTTAAACAATAATGTTTACACTGGACTTGTAACTTTCTAACAATAAATAATGTTTAAATTGGAATGGTAACGCATAAAATTCTTAACAAATCATATGTATGCAAAAAATATGAATTCATAATTCAAATTAGTTTATCAGACACTTTTTAAAATGCGCGGTCTGAGCTCATTGTTATGTATTCACTGGGAACACAACTAGAAATGCTTTACACAGAACTGCATCTTAATCAACCAAGACAAAACAGATTAAATTAAGTATGCACACAATTTGTTCGAGAAAATCCAACTCGTACACTGAGCAACTCTTTTACTAAGTAATACGTTAAAATGTCAAGTGAGCAAAGTAGACACATATTTTATATTGTTGAAATAAAAAAAAAAACTTGTTTCAAGTACTTCTTTAAGGGGGAGTCTCGTGGCCTATCAGTATTCCGTACACAGTTCGACGGGGGAAACAAATTTTCAAAATTGAATTTTCGGAAACGAGTTGAATGCGACACGGAGGGGTACACAAACTCGAAAACGAAACGAGATTTTTGTCATCTTAACAATGACTTTTATGAATGTTTTAAGACAATTCTGGCTTTTAAGAAGTTTCATTGGTTTGCTAATTGATTTTCTCATTTATTTTGATTATTTCCCTACGGAATTATGGTCTACCCATCGAATAAGAATTCTTTACTCCCTCATCTATCCATAAAAGAAGAAATAAACTTTTTGAAATGTTATTCATCTTTGTTTCAATGAAGGATACAAACTGTGATAGTAAATTAATAAACTGCTAGTGTTTATTGATAACTTGGCCTTGCTGCGAGGTTGGCGCAGAAATAACTTACTAAGCCTAAGCTTTTCATATTTCTTCGAGCACAATATTAGCCAATACGTTCAAAACAATGGATAAAAAAAAACATAAATTACATAGTTTTGTAACACTGTAAAAGTACGACTCGCACTTAATCGTGTGTTTTTGTTTTGATTCAACATCGGTATTATCACTTTTCTTGATAAATACTTTTACAAAACAAAATATTTAGATGCCACAAATCATTATCAACGGCTTACTTTTCAGTTGCAGTGTTATCTAGGTTTTAAGTATTTCTGAATTTCGTTTCCAAAATTATCTAGGCCACTGCTTCACCTACTTACAAGCTCGCCTGCTTCCGAAATGTTCGTGATTTATTGCAAAACGAGCAAATTAAAATACGATCTTATTAACTGCAATGTTTTCCATTTTCTTCAGATGAAAATTGTTCTCAAATAAACGTGAGATAGAAATTTCAGGTAAGAAGCAAAAGAGATTCCTGTTATACCTCAAAGCAAGGAAATGAAATAAGGCCACGATTTTCCTGTTTTGTCCAAGTGTCAATAGCACAATTTACAATGACAGTTCTGTGTCTGATGTGTCAAAAACACACAAATTTTTCATTCTAATAATAAAATTTACATTTTCATATTTTTTACTGTAAAAAAGCAGTCGTCATCTGACGTTCGACAGCTCTGAAAGATATGAGTACTACACCATAGGGTGCCTTGATGACCGAGGAGTTTGAATGCTCTGTGTCACTACAAAAGATGCGATTAATTCTTCAAGTTCTCAGCATTTGAACATTCTCAGAATTATATTGGAACGAAACAAAGGTTTATCAGGCTGACTTTATTCTAAAATCCTATTTAGCAATGCAGAGAGAGACAAGAAAAAATCAAGGTATCAAGTCTTACGAGTTAAAGTCGTGGATAAGTCGGCACGGGCATTAAATTCTAGTCTTTGTGCAATTTAACTACTGCAGCTAAAGAGATAATGCTCTCAAAGTGATTTCACACAGTTTAGCTCTTAGTCGGCACGGGTAGTCAGCTGGGGTATATTTATGTTATCTAATATTTTAGATACTTTATCTTAAAATGTGTATACAACGCCTTAGAGACTCGTGCTAAAATTATAACACTACATTTTGGATCGAACGCTCGAATGCCGCATTGAGGAAATATTATAAGTAACCACTACGTTATAAGATGTCCTTTAACTTAGAATATCAAATATCATTATATTTCGAGATACCGAGCAATACCAGTCCGTCAAAAACGACCATAATCAACCAAAGAGGTTAACATACTTCTACAAAAGTTAGACCCACTTGACCAGCATAAATACTCTATGGCCGTAACATTGGGAGGCAGGAATTGCAATAGCTGCAGTGAACAGCCCGTAATAGGTCGCTAGCTGCGCAATAGACACCACAATGGCCCATTCCCCTAGTTGACTCTTGCAGCTTGCGTGAGATGACATACTTGCCCCCGAGTGGGGGAAAAGTGTTGGGGTATTAAATATTTATTGTATTACTATGAGCAAGAGTGGTAGTGGGTTCTTGTAAAAAACTGATGTGTTTTTGTTACCTTTTTTTATTCTTATATCCTACTGAAATATTGTGTACATCTAGCACTTTATTAAAATAACTGAGCAATTGTCAGTAGTGGCATTAATTGCCAACTGGATTCATATGATGTTCAGGTAGATTATCGTTATCACTCAAGAAAAAACATACTACGTTGGTACGGCAGATACTGTTTAAACTGCGTTTCATTACTCTCTCTGGCTATCAAGAAATGCCCTTAAATAGTGAATGCGAAAATTCTATTCTTAGATCGAAATTAACCGTACTACCGTATCCCATAAATTTTCTAGCAATGGCAAAATTTATCCTTAAATCTGGCAGCCAATGGGGTTGCATGCTCACATATTGATATTCAACCAGCAATGCAGAGCCGTGCGTCGAAATATAAACAGCACTAACATAGCTTTATTTCAAAACGAACTTTGGTTTCCGATTCATAAACGCTGTTGAGAATTTCATTACAAGAACCTCTTGCTTTTACAGTCTGATTGGTATTTGTATTGTACTCTATATTTAAGATTTTATTAAGCCTTGATTGAAGTAGGTATTTAATTAAGAAACTTCAAAAAGGACGAAGAATGTGGGTATTCTTTGAGTAATTTGGACATTATATTCATAGCTAAAATCCAATCGTTCTTTTGTAGTTAATCTTTTATTTACGTTAACTTTATAGATTTCTAGAATTAAAAGATCTCTCTTGTTAATAAATAAACTTACCTCAGGTTATCAACTTAGCAGTTTTTGTTCTTATACGGAACAATTATATTAACGAACGCTACTGAATATCCTAGTTCCAAAGCCCGTCACACGATACCCCTTGGAATTAAGATTTTCTAGCTGCTGAACTGCCGGAGATTATAGCGTTTTCTGAGTCACGGAATGGATTTAATGGATGGGTATGAAATGCCAACCAGGCATTGACCGCATAAAGCGCAGTTAAACCTTTAGATTGATCGACCCACGTGGCTGTTCATGAGCTACAAGTTTCTCTGAAAAATAAACAAAATCTGTTATTGCAATTGCAAACAGTACATAGCGTGGTAAGCAATTCAACCAACACAATATTTTCTGAATCAAATAAAAAATGCCGGCTATAAGAAAATACGCACGAATTCTTCTTTTAAGACTTAAATATTGTACTACATGTTTTGCATAAAATACTATAGATACTTAACAATTATTCGGCGTACCCCAGCTCACAACTGGATATAAATCTCTTCGAAGTAGCGGCACTACAGTTTTAGTGAGTCTGCTAATCGCTCTGGTCGCTCAAGTACGGCTAAAATCGACTATTGAGTGTACCTTATTGGTTCATAGAATGCTATGGCCTTTTCGAATAGTGGCGGGGTGAGATGTGATGGCATACCAATGAATACAAAGACACGATAATTATTTAGATTGTTATAGGCAAAATTGAATTTATGAAATGACAAATCATTTGTTAACGATTATTTTTTTGTGTCAAAAGATATGGAAATAGATTTGTTCAAAGAAATACCAAATGAGGACGTGGGACGATTAACATAACAAGTGAATATATTTAGCAATAATTTGTAAATTACCAATTACCCGTGTATTATTTGTTGTACAATAAAGTCGTCTAAATATAATCTTGAACCACTAACGCCAGTCTATCCCAGCCAAAAAATAAACCAAAAATGTCTAACGAATTTTAATTACTCCAAACTAAACGACGAAAGTAATTAGGAAAATTACAGCACGTACGTAAGCTTATGGTCTTAAAAGTTATAATAGAAAGAGCACTTTGTCATGTCAAGCTTTTAGCAGCCTCTTTAATTTCTCTTTGTGCAGTAAATGAAGACATTAAATCGTTTACGTCAGGGCATAATGAGAGAAAGTAAATGAATCAGGACCTACGTACAATATGAGTTTAATGAATTGATGTAATATTACAAGGGTCTCGAGGAGTGCTGTTTACTTTATTATTGTACTTGTATGTGTAGACTTCTTCCGATGTATATTAACAATTGAATAGGTTTTGGAGTGTCTTTATTACATAGGAATTTAACCTTAATTGAATTTGTGCAAACTTAAATATAAATTTGTTTTATACCTGACCATAGTCTATTTTTTTTAATAATTTGACATGCAGATTTCAGAGGAAAAAAGGATTGCACCTTCTATGAAATTTCATTCATTAAAATATCCATATTACTCAGACCCAGTCAAAAAAAGTAAAACATAGCAAAGCCCTTCAGGGTACTCGCTAATTATATTCTTTGCTAAACTTACAGCAATTACACCAACTGAAAAAAGTACGTAATAGAAAAATACAAGTGTAGCAATATAATTAAAATGTAATCTGTACGTAATAAAAGGAATGGCGTCGGTGCGTAATAAAGTCTTTGTTATGATTCCATTTGAAACAAATGAGCTCGAGACAGAAGCCCTTAAATACTAATTGCAGGTTTCAACCACACACTCAAAGCTGCAAGTTTAAAAAGAAATAAATTAAAATAAATTGCTTGTGTTATCTACTTTTTAATTGCGTATTTTTAACTCCTTTGAAAAGATAAAAATACAACCCTTAAATTCTAAAGGATTGGAGATAGTTTTGATTAAGTCACTGCAAACTGTAGGTGCTTATACATAGTCTACGAATTTTATCCTAGTAACCTTTCTGCTAGGAACCGAAGTATTCACAGAGTAGATACCTCTATATTAAACACAAATTCCATGTACTTGCATTATACCTCTGTAAATGTATCAATTTCGAGAACAGTATTCACATACATCACACACGAGTAATTTTATTTCAAGGAACTGTTATTTTCATCGATGTTCCTTATTATTTATACATCACTGATTAATTACAAAATGATTAAATAAATATACGAAAATTAAATTTTGAACCTTTGTAGAATACAAAAGCATTGTGCCTGTAATACTTGTATCACAGCCCGACTCGTACTGTAGATTCAATTTTAAGAATTTGCTCCAGTCGACGTTCGCATCCTGAATAGCAATGAAGCCAAGTTATGAGTAGTGCTTTCTAAGTATTGTTCAGCGCGTTATTTTAATCTATGGCTTAAGTTTATGAAATTTTATTAAAATCTTTTAAATATTCGATCTGTGTTCGGTTTTTGATAGGATAATTTTATGGATGTACGTGAGAGCTGGCGCGTGATATTATTGGGTCCTTTTTTTCTTTTTGTTGTTTTGAAAATAGATCTTTAACTTTAAATGCACAATTATAGTTTTGAGCTCTTTTTGAATTCAGATTTAATTTTAAAACACTAACTTGTAAAATCAATTTTATTTCATAACATATTTTTATATTGTTTCATGTCATTTCAATCCATATTGACTAGATTTTTTTGTAACGTAACCTAACCTAACGTGACATAAATAATAACAATTTCGTCAACCAAAGAATCTATTCTACAAATCAACAACACATAATCACATCAAAACCACCACAAATTCATTAATTAAAACCCAAACCCATATCACAGATACGTCATTTTACACCGAAAACAACGTTCGGTATACTGCACATTCACCAGTAAATCGCAGTGCTATCAAAATCTTCATACGTTTCAGTCAATAATACGCCGCTGTCTGGCACGGTATTCGCACATAGCACCAACGGAAATTGAATGCGAACTATCGACTATGGACAGACCTGACATGATGCCGATGGACGTATACATTCGACTGACGTATCTGTCCATCAGTTTGGACAAAGACAGCCATCTAGCGTCCGAAACATCAAAGACTAGTTGACATGTTTCAATTATCAACGAGTCATTGCGATTGCTTTAGTGTTTTATTTTGTTATGTTTGCTTTCGGCTATTTCGATTTTGTTTGGTACGGTGACAATGGATTTTTTAGGCCAATGTTTGGTGGTGCTGCCGATAGGGCAGAGTCAACAGTTTTATGGAATTCCTTTGTTTGTTGCAGGTTTTTGGGAACTATTTTTTTAGAACTTTTTGAAGACTCGTCAAAATAAAAACTTTTTCAAAATAAAATTGCTCTCCTGTCTCTGTGTTTTTTACAAGTTATAGTTAATGACACAATGTAGATAATAGTTATATTATAGATCGATTATTTACCTGATTATTGAATAACCACCCTTTCGAAGTCTTCAAATAAACGGGCAATGTTAAATCAGCCGTGAAAAGTTCCTTTCAAAGTAATTACAATATTCCCCTATTCATATTGATTGAAACCTAATTAATTTAATAATCTACCGTCGTATTATGGTCTAGTTCAGTTTATATTCAATATTGATACTGAAATAATACTCGGGAACATTAATTAACTAACATTTAGTCAGAATTCCGAAATTGGCTGTGTGAGGCTTATGCGATAAATTTTCATGTAAACCATAAATTTCATTAAACTTTTAAGTAAAAATTATTACCTGGATGCCTGCTCTGGTATTAAAGGCTCATAAAATGTATCCGTGTAAACAGTTTTTAGGGAACTGCTTTCAGATTTTTCTGCAGGTAGATTTTCTTTAATCTACTTTTAAGTAGAATTGGTTGCGTTATATTTTTGAGATTTCCTTTATATTGAGAATGAAATTACACATACACACATTTTATTATTTTGTGAAAAATTGCAGTCTTCTCGTCTTTTTTCCTGTGGTTATCAAAGTTAATATTCGTAAGACGATAATGTGTTTAAAAATAATTTAACATACATACATATCAATAAACCCATCAATACCTACAACAGACTACACAAAAATAAAAGTTCCTACCTAAATTATTATGTTGCTCTCAAAATGATCCGACCACTAATAGGCCTCATGAAGAACTTTCTTACAAAAGCAGAAAACTTTTCGTTCGGAAGCCACGTACCTAAGTAGCAAAAGATTCCCCAACTATCAGCAACTTTCAATAATCCCGGTAAGTCGATTGTAGCCAAACTTATTTGGGAAGACGAGTGCGTGTAGTCGTTTTAGATAAAGCAACATCTGCTACAGAGTTCTCTTCAACATATATTTTGTTACTAGCTTCTGCCAGCGGTTTCACCCGCATCCCGTGGGAACCTCTGCACGAACCCGGATAAAAAGTAGCCTATAGCCTTCCTCGATAAATGGGCTATCTAACACCGAAAGAATTGTTCAAATTAGACCAGTAGTTCCTGAAATTAGCGCGTTCAAACAAACAAACAAACTCTTCAGCTTTATAATATTAGTATAGATTTTCACGCTCGTTTTCCCTATGATCTGAGCAGAAGTTTGAACGCTTCTATACTTGGTGATGGCTCTATTCTAGTATATCGAATGACGGGTTTATTCTAGAAGGAATAGGAAGGGCGCTTCTATGGTACCTTTTTACGGAATAGTTTTTGTGGAATGGTGGCTTGAGAATATGAAGAAAAGATTTCGATGGGTAACTTTCGTATATTCATAAGTATTTTAAAGTGAATGCATGTCTCAGGAAAAATCTAAGCTAGATTTACTATGTTTTTGTGCTTTTGTTAAGGTATTCTAAAAGAAGGATAAACGGTTAATTCACCTAAAAATGACTTTATATACTGATAAGTAATATTTTGTGTTATTCCAAAACATAGGGAAATAGACAGAATTAATGTAATATGTCCATTCAAATTAATATTACTAAGTCCTGCTATTACATTATAACGCGGGTAATCCTCGATCAATCATCTAGCTGCACATGTGTAGGCCACGCTAAGACTAGAACTAACATAGGATTAACATAAATAATATCCTCAGGCCCTAACTAGGTAGTAGGTAGTACGTGCGGGAGTTAAACAAAAATAGGTTAGATAAGTACGGGGTGCTAAACTTACCTAGATTGCAGAAACTAAAATCTTCTGCTCTTTTCTACTGCTTTTTTATATTTATTAATTTAATAGGAAACTTATATTATTATCGTACATCATCCCGGGTTGAGAAGGTCAGATAAGCAGTCCTTGTAAAACTCTGGTACTCACCTGCATTCGGTTAGACTCGAAACCAACCCCAGCATAGTTGTGAAAAAACTTGGCAGATAATGATTGTGATACATATACTTATGGCCAGTTCCTGTAAATAAGAAAGGATTCGTTTAGTTTACGGATTTACTCTATAAGCATAACATCAAAAAATCTAGGCAACGTCAGTAAACAAATAAAGCTAGTTTTTTACAAAAATAAACCGGCCAAGTGCGAGTCGGACTCGCGCACCGAGGGTTCCGTACAAATCCTGTATAGATAAAAAGTGAGTCTCGCGCCAACCGTTCAGTTTAGAACAATCATAGTTATGATTATTTTGTGAGACCAAAATAGTTAATATTTTTTATTTTATAATATAACTAAAATAGTAGGCCAGTACCTTGTAAAAGTTATTTTATTAAAGTTATTTATATACAACATTTTGTAGTCATCATTCAGAAATCTGATTGAAAATAGCTAATTAAGGTCATTGGGCATATCTGACCCATTTTGTAAAAACTGGCGGACATGAATCAAAGTAGTTTTAAATCGTGGAGAATGGTATGACGTTTCTTTGAATATAAATATTTTATCAAAATTCCATGGAGACGAATGTCCAGGATCGTTTGAAAAATATAAAAGACAAGCAGTTTCAGAGGATTGTACAGGTTGCAATGCAAGTTTTTATTGTTAAAGACTTTTAATAAAGAAGGAGGATGTCAATTCGGATGACCAGGATCTGATGTGGATCTGGAAACCATGAGAAATCGAGGGCAACTCTTGAATATTGTAGGCACGCATCGAGTCAAAACCAGACATGTGAGTGTATTTTTGAGGGTACTGGTAAACAGTGAAGGTTTTTAGCTGATTTGATAATGGAGACTACAGAGAGTCGAGAGAACTCCTGAACGGTATGTTGCCACTACCACGTGTTTGGGCTTATTTTATTCGTATTGGCGAAGACTTTCCACATACATAAGTTTGACTACCATTGTGGGATCGATAGCAAAGATCAGATATAGTTATGGGAACTCCTTTACAATTTATAACGTAACCGTGTTGGAGCTTATTTTATTTTAGGTGATGAGAATTCAGTACTAATGGGATCTTTTATTTTTGAGGGATTAATCACCTAACGAGCCCTAGTTTCAGGTTTTATTCGAAACCGCCTGACGACTTGTAGCTGTCGAATTGTAACAACGACTTCTAGAGAGTAGGATTCGGGGCTGCTGGCTTTACGATGCTAGAGCCTTGACAAAAGTGTAATTCTGTCCCTTTCTTTGTTTTATAAAGTCAGCTTTATTTTATTTTGTAGCATTTTACAAACAAATCCAACTTCAAACATATAAAAAAGCAACAAGAAAACAAAAGCAAGAAAGAAATTAAAAAGATGATAGGTGCATCGGTCCAGAAGTCGGTGTCTAGAGAATGCATCTATATTTATTTAACCACCGAGATCTAGACCGATGCATATAAACAGTTTTCTTGTTGTTTTTAGAAGTTGTTTTTTTTTTTTTTTGTAAAAAGTTTTTATTTTTAACTTTTGTGAAAATTTCTCGTCAATACGAATAATACAAGCCCAAACACGACGTTACTAAAACATACCGTTGAGGAGTTCTCTCGACTTTCTCACTTCTCCATCATCAGGTAAGCTCTAAACCTTCACTGTTTGATAGTATCACCAGACATACATCTGAGAATCAAGTTTTAATCCTATGCATGCCTACAATTTCTGATAGTTGCCCTCGATTTCTCAGGATTTCCATCATCAGATCCTGAACTGATGACAATGGAAATAAACGGCGAGTGTACTCTTTTACTACAAAGAAATGTTTTCTCAAATCCGTCAAACTTGGTCGTTTAAATTCCCCATTGAAATGAGGAAAATATTTGATTTGATTTGATAATATTTTAATATTTTATGTCACTTCAAAATCATTTTCGCAATTTTTCCTTTATCTGTACTATATAACGTTGCTTCTTGCCGAATTTCAAGATTCTGAGTTCACGGGAAGTACCTTGTAGGTTTTGATTCCCTAGCGTGTGACGGAAATTCGTCTAAGGTGTCGGTATAACTGCTGTATCTTTTGATCGCGTTAACTTAGAAGTTTGATTTTTTCACTGCCTAAAGGGACAATAGACCTAGGTATTTGGTATAAATTTCAATTTGATACCTTTATTCGTTTGTGAGAAATAAGGTAGTAAGTTTCATTTTATTAAAATATTTTTTTTACATTATATAACTAAAAAAATGAGATTTTCGTAATTTTTCCTATATTTGCAGTATATGACAATGCTTCATGCCAAATTTCAAGACTCTGAGTTTACGGGAAGTATCCTGTAGGTTTTGATTCCTTTGCGAGTGTCGAAAATTTGTTGAAAATATCGACATAATCGGCTGTATCTTTTGATTGGCTTGGCTTAGAAGTTTGATATTTTCACAGCTTAAAGGGACAACAGACCTGAGTATTTCATGTGAATTTCAGCTTGATACGTCCACGCGTTCTTGAGATAAAGGGTCTTGACAGACAGACAGACAGACAGACAGACGGACAACAAAGTGATCCTATAAGGGTTCAGTTTTTTCCTTTTGAGGTACGGAACCCTAAAAAAGGTTATTATAATAAAGCAGAATATCAACATGTTTTTACGCTTCCGATAAAAATCTGGTCTCTTCTCTCGTAGAGGAAACGGCGCCAAATGAAATCTTTTACAACGATCTGTTAATTTAAAAAGATGCTAATCTCTGTGTGTAGGTATTGGGCAGCTCTGTTTTGACATGGTTCATGTGAATGGCATATTTTACACTCGTGTACAATGTTATCTCGTTCAGTTTTTATGAAAATTGTCGGTTCAGTCAGGATTTACTTAGCATTTTTTGTAAAACAAAGAAAACATAGTAATATATCATGAACGCTTATTGTATGATATTTTTTGCAATTTAGTTTTGTATGATAGGCATTAAATTAAATTCACATACTAAATCCGGTATTAATGAGATAGAGATATATGATAGCTACACTTACTACACATGCATTATCGATACATAATTTATCTATACCTACTTATATGACGTTTTATTGTTATTTATCTTGAAGATAAGATTAAAAACAGCTGACATTACATCATCAGACGTATTTAAGATATAAGTACCTAAATAAGGATATCACGAATGTCATACAATGACGAACGTGATCACTAAAATAATTTTATCGTCCAAATTATTGGCTTACAATCAAAGCATAGACACAATAGTCAAAATTAACTTCTAAATTAGGTTTCACTTATTAAGTACTAATGTTTTCTTTCGCCCACTGTTCGCGACGCTTTGCGTGGGTTTGCGAACTTCAAAAAGGTCGAACCTTTAACCCTGTCGAATAAAATATAAATTCAATGAGGTCAGAATAAATATTTATAGTGTTTACTCTTACACACTTATTTATAACGTTTAAAAAAATATTCACCACAACCTGGTTCATTTTCCATGTTCTTCAACACACCTTAGCTTAACACATGTGTATCTACTCGTATGATATTCCATAGTGCTGAAAACCGAAACAGTACTGAACAAACCGGATTTTCAATTTCCTATCCGGACCAAACACTTTCCTTGAGAGAGCATTTTTTATACTTTCACTGTTTACCTATTACGTGGTGTCTGTGTACTTTGTATGTGTGGGTAACACATGAGTATGTTTTCCATTTTGCGAGCTCTTCCGTGTGACGTTCGATGCTGAAATGAGGTTTCAGCTGATGAACCTGTAACAAAACAGGCTCTTGTTTATATTCATTTATCCACCTTCTACCTCTAGAATCTGTTACCTACAAAATATGTTGGAATCTTTACTAATACAATATATGAGGAAATAACTTCGTCTTTTCACGACAAAACACCTAAACCTTTTAAAATAAATTCGTACACAAATAATTCAGAGCCTAAGAAAGGGCAAGCTAGCATTTTTATCCGGGTGCGAGGTAGTTCCATCGAGAAACGCCGGTACTGAATACTACTGAAACTAATCCGAAACCTAGATAAATATAAGTATAAAAAATTTGATCAATAGAAGAATTTCGCTTTTACTTTCCTTTCCTAAAGCCTTAATCAACGATTTAAAGTTCATTAACCTCACCAGCTTCATAAATACGGGTCTTCAGCCCATTCGGTTCATGAACAGCCAATAGGCTTTATGCTCTTAATTCCCAGATCAGTAGGAAATACGAGCTAAGCCGTGAAATTGCTAAACATTTATATAACGCCTACGTGAAAACTGGAAACTAAATATCATTCCATTTGATTTAATATTCTTTTACAAATTGTTGGAAATTATGAATAAAAGATGTTTTGTTCAGCAATAATTGTTAAAGTTCTTTATCCTCTTAGGTGCCTAACCATTGTTTTATGAGAGCTGAAAAAGAAAAAAAAATAGGTAAGTAGTTATTAATTTATAATTATCATACTTACATATATCTTTTGCCCACAACTCCGTCTATGTGGACTTAGATATTCAGGGTTACTAGAGTATACCCATAACAATGTATATTTAAAAATACTCACACTATAATCTTAATTCATTCAAAGTCAGATTCCGCGACCAAAAGCGAAGACAACAACCATAATAAAACCAATTACAACTCAATTCCTAAACATTCGGCCACACCATCCCGTTAAGCTTAAATTAGTGAAATAGTAAAATAGTGTAGTACGAAATTAAGCAAGTTCATAATGAATATTTATTGGTTTAATACGGAACAGCTGGGCACCGCCGGGCAAACAATCGCCACTGCATACGGGGAATTGCAACGATAAGTGGCATTTTTTATTGCTGCAACTATACTCTTCCGCAGAAAGTAATCGAAGTTGTATATGGTTATGAAAAAATATTGCTATACGACTATTGGGAGTAACCTTTGTGTTTCTGTAGGTGTGAAAACAAAGATTTTTGGCCAAATGCTGAAATCTCAGTCTATTTAAAGCAGAGATTTGACTGCTAACTTTATTTTATTAACGTAGATGTCAAAAGAGCTAAAAGGTCTTTAGGTTTAACCAACTCAGCCTATATATAGGTACGGATTAAGCTCTCACTCTGTCTTTATAAGATCTATTTGGCCCAATTTATAATAAATTGTTTTTTTTTTCAGATTCCCAATAAATACACAAATAGAGGTCTAAGAAACGTTGGAGCGACTGCATCGAAGAAGACCTTAGAAAGATAGGAAAGTTTACCAACTGGAAAAGAACAGCCAAGCTTCGTGATAACTGGAGGATGATTGTAGAGGAGGCCAAGACCCACAAAGGGTTGTAGAGCCAACGGAAGTAAGTAAGTAATAAATACACAAAATGTTTTTATTGAATCAAAATTAAAATGACCAGTTTTTAACTATTCACTATGGATTGGATGCAAAGTTTGCGTTACACCATAAAATGTATTCTAACACACCTTTAAACAGACGTGAAATAATACCTGATTATTGTCACACAAAGCATAGCCTTTGTATTTTCTTTTTATATCAATTAAAATAAGTCTTACCTTTTAGTCTTAACAGCCAAGCCCATTGGCAATGCATTAATTAGGTACCTACTTATTAAATAATAGCCTTTAAGATAAAGTTTGACACAGTGTAATCATCTCCGCATCGTGAACACTAAACAGATCAAGGTAAACTCCACTTTTTAAACCAGTAAAGATACACAAGCCAAGTACTAGCATTCAAATGACTTCTAACAAAGTCTCGAGAGTAGTTTTAACCCGCAAACATGTACCTGAATCCACTTAACAGTCCCATTGTCCCATAGGCACATCACTACGGAGGCACTACACTACAGAGTCGAAATGCTCCCTCTGTTTGTGTCGCTAAATAAACTGAGGACTGCTATCAAGCTATCAAACCTTAGGAAATCGCCGCCAATACTGTGCAGTGTGGGCTTTCCTTGAATCAATTTGTATGTGATTGTTGTGTGAGCATTTCTTGGGCGATAGTCTTTTTTTGTCTTCTGATGGTCATTTGTTTATTTCAGAATGTTTGGTTCCTCTATCCTTTCTTCAATTAATTTACTTTATTTAGTTAGTTTCTTTTATTAAATAAAGAAGTTGTGTGAGGATGATGAGAATAATGATTCTTATATTATTACATTATTCTACTTTATAGGGTCAGTACCTGGCCTCAAACAGCGAAGAATAGAGAAAAGTGTAAGGCTATGGGGGAGGCTTTTGCCCAGCAGTGGGACAACATAGGCTAATAAAAAAAGGGTCAGTAACAGTTTAGTAAGCCCTGTAACATACCGAATATCAAAACTGTATAATTATCATAATAATCCTCATTAAACTTGCTAATGTCGTTAGAGCAACAATCCTTATAATATTGTAGAAAAGGGGTGATAAAATCAGCTGACTTTAATGGTCTCAGCCTAGACTAGGTCAAGATAGGAATACAAAGGTCTCTTTGAAATTCTTTGTAAAAAGAAAAAAGTGAGCATCAAGTAAATGTTTTAAAGCTTTAATTCCACATCAGTAGCTTCTTTGTGGTCGGAATAAAATCTTTCTAAAACTAAATATTGGTTGGTACTTATTTGCTTAAACTTAGAGGTATATTGTTAAGTATAGGTATTGGCATTGCTCAGAAATAAACCCATGCATATTATAGGTGTTCACTCAGGTTAAAATATGTCTCTAAGATTTTTAATAAAATATTTAGTTGCTGCAATAACGTTTACACGTATTAAGAGAATAAACAATTTTATGTTAATACCTCTCAGTAAATAAATAACATTAAATTACAACATACAAAACAGCATATTAACCACCAGCACTACATAAACAAGTAGGAGATCGAACTAAATCAAAACGAAATCCTGAACTTCCCACAAAAAATCTGAAGCTAAAATACTCAAAGTAACAAAAGGAATGTCCACTATAGTTCTGTGCGCCTGGTACCTAAGTCGTATATTCCAGCGAAGACATTGCAATACGTTTGTTTGTTCCGGACCGTATCTTCCTTTTTATAAGATGTCTTCAAGACGCAGGAGTTACGGGTCGGTACACCTTGTGAAGTTCTCAACTGTTTAAAAGCTCTTTATATTGTTTTTTAAAAAATCGAAGGTAAATGTATTTTTTTTTTGGTTTTATGCTAAGATTCTGAAAGGTCAACTTATTATATTATATTTATACACTTAGGTTTGTAGCAGTTTACTGTTATAATGTTGATCAAAGCACCATTTTATACTGTAAAAATCTGTCTGTATCAAATAGGATTTATATACAATATCGTACCATATTACGATATAAAATTATCGCTACAGATTATTTTAAACCATGACCAAGCATCTTAATTTGCACCATAACATTAGACGATCGTCTACACTAGCACGATAAACAAAACCATGCAGACGCCCTCTAACTTAAGAACATGATAAAATTTTATGACCTCACACGAACTCTGAAGTACAGTCAAGCTCATTCCATTGGAGCGTGTATGCACTTATGCGAGGAATAGTACGCGAATGTCCGTTAGCTCATAGTTTGGTACGCTTCCTCGATTCCTCACATTGTTCGGACAATGCCACGAACATGAATCTAAATGACATTTGAACTGTGCTTCATTTGACTCGCGACAAGATTTGCTTAGAGTTTTACATATTCTAAATTTTGGCGTGGATATTACAGTCGTAAAGTTATTTTATGACTCCGAAATATACGGACAGACATGCCATCGAGACATGCAGTGTAAGATCTTTTACCGGGAAGTATCGGTGTCTATTTGAATATGACATCTGAAATATTTTTCTTTACGATATTAAGGTACAGCTCAAACTTCAATATTTTACATACCCTTTCTTTACTTTTACTATATTATTTATCTTCAGACCAGATCCTTAAACTAGAAACTACACCCGATACTCCCCAACCGTGGTCACAGGACTTGACAAACGGATAATGGTCTGTCGACTCGTGTACAACATGCAATGTAATTAGTTGTACGTTAATTTAGACGTGTGCTGTATCTTGATGGGAGAACAAGAGACTACTCTAATATGTTCAGCAATATCGGGGATATGACGTCATAACTGGTGATTAGGTGACTATGAACAAGTATGTACGATATAGACAGGTATAGCTTGCAGTTTTGTTGGAGATTTTTTTGGCAGTACCGTTCAACGTAATCCAACATGATCAGGGGGATCATGCTGTATCACTGAGTTCTTACGATTTATCACAAATATCATCATCATTATAAAAAAAAAACTGAACAGAAAGATTTTTTGTACCTAAATATTTTCACTCACAACCAATATACATAGATAATGGTCAACAAATAAGCAAACACTAGTTCGTTGATTACCAATAAAGAATCTATTAAGAAAGCAATCATGAGCGTCTGTCACTCCCGCGATGACTGCCCGTGACGACTCGAAGTTCTCAATGTCACGATAAATAGCCCCTAATATACTTAGGTGGGGACGAGGATCCCGTAATAGCTTGGGGCGTAACGCGATTTGCTAGTTCTCTATTACCTTAATGCCCCACAAGTATTCCAACAAAGGATCTTAATATAATATCGACGAGGCCGTGTGTACTAGAATTTGAATAGTCCAACAATTTGTAGGTGTATCGAACATTAGCTTAGCGGAACTTTGTTTTATTCATATTCGCCATTGAATTGAGAACTTTTCATAATTTACAGAACCGGTTCGAATTTGTTTTAACTTAGTGTATGGTGACGTTTTCAATTGCGCTTTTTAACTTGGACAAAGCGTTGGCTTTTGAATTGTTACCTGACCGTATCGAAAATTAAGTCCACGTAATTTTTTCCGACTTTGTTATAATATTTACTGCTGTATTTTTTTTCTATCTTCTTTATCTTCGCTCACCTCTATCGTCATAGAAAGCGAACAAAGGGTTACACTTAAGGGTATACTCATACACAGGATATGATATTGCTGGTAATCACTTTGAGTTCCAAACATATTCTAAACCAAATTTAACTATGTAGAAACTCTTTATATTTTCTAGAATATCAGACGTAAACATATCACCATAAAAAATATAAAGAAAACCAAAATCACCTACGAAAACGTACTACATTTGCACGATGATACATGCGTGTCACGACTGCAGAGTACCATCCACATAACACATAGGACCGCTGTTTATCGGCATTTGATTGGATTAAACAGCGCTCACTAGTTACCAAATGCGGAGCGTAAAGTTGGTCGTAAAGCCACAAGTTCCGAGGTGTAATCGCTAGTTGTGGTAAACCAATCATGCTAGCACTCAATCTGTGGAAACATGTTATAGACGGACGTGTTAATAAATAAGCATGTTTCTGAGGTGGTACTTGTAGGATTGATAAAAGCTGTAATCAAGTAAGTTATGCAGATTATAAAACCATCCTACACCTATCCAATTCAGTGTTGGACATAGCTCCGTAATCACTATATATTATAATTCACTACATAGTATAAAACAAAACCGCTTTTTCTGTCTATAGGTCCCGTTACCCCTTTGTACGCTTAAATCTTCAAAACTACAGAACCGATTTTCATGAGATTTTTTTAGTAGGTAGAGTAGTTAAAGAGGAAGGTTTGTGTGTAAATACTGTCATCCAGTGCTTAGCCGGAACGGGTCGCTAGTTAATTAAATAATATATTAAAGCATTTTAGAACACCTAATGAATACATTTTCTTAACCCTAAAAGTTGGTTAAATAAACAATTTCCTACACTTACTTAAAGAATGCCACTTTAACGTTTTCACTTTATTTTCTAAGTAAGTAATCACATGAAAACCGATAGTTGTTTCAGTAGAAACTCTCGTCGACCAGAAGATGGTAAGTTTTAAAACATTATAAAATATCGGGAGCGCATCAAATGTTGTTGAGATGCTACTTCGTTCCAGAGAACCATATTAACCTATTTTACCAGTTTATGAGTAGTTTCGTTTGATCGTTAATACTATCAGGTGTTTCGTTGTTTTAGTATTAGTTCTAGTCTCGCAAAACTTGATGGCGGTCCGCAACTATATTCTGAGTAAAAGCATGCGAATGTAGTCATGTTATTTCTATTGCCTAAAATCGGTTTGGACTTCCAAAAGAACTATTAGGTTGGTAATTGATATTTTCATATGTATTGTATGAAGTGTTTATAAGTATTGTAATTATTTGTGTATTGCACATTCTGTGGGCCTTTGTTGCCTGATGTAAAGGAACAAATAAAAATAAAATAAAAGAGATAATAATATAGTATTTAATTAAATTGCCAAAGTAGTTTTTACTAAACAGTGACTAGACTATAGTATATACTTCCATCAATAGTCATCAAAAAAAAAATAGTGAAAGGTAAACAATCAAATTTTCAATCAGCTTCATATCAATGGCGAAATACTTCGTAGAAATCAGCCGTTGCGATTTCGTCATTTATCGAAATATTTTTTTGGCAGTTTTAACTGATTTTCAGAAATTTCATATGTTTTGATTAACATTCCTTAACTTAATTTAGTTCATACGGGAAAAGGGTTTTCCTAGTATTGTTTTTTCATCCTGCTTATTACAATTTTGATCCTTGTCGTCATTTCCATACAGTAGTCCACCAAACGACCCGGGGGAACCATTTTCCGCGACCATCTATCTGAGATTCTAACTAGCTATCTTTTGAGCTTCGTTTAAATCTGTTCAGCAATTTTGGTAGAAATGAAGCAGACGGACAGAGTTTTCACATTTATAATATTTAACGATTTTGATAAGTTAATCCAACCAGAAACAGTTCCAATCTCACTGATCCGATGTACATCGCTGTCTTAATATCATGGCCGTCGCTATCAGCCGTCGATCGCCATCTTAAGTGCACTCCACCGAGCCGTCACTCACACCGTTGGTAACACGCCCGATATTAGCACCAACAGACATTATGATTATGATACGTGTCACTGCCCCGAGTTCTGGGCACTTGTGTGTATCATGATTTTGATGCCCCATTTTCTGTGGCTTCAAGTGTATTTGAGGTTTTTGGGGAAATGGTCATTGTGTAGAACTGTTTTAGTATAAAGCAGTTCTGATGAGATTATAACCTGAGAAAGTACGATTTTAGATGGAAATTGATTTAACAGAAAATCTGTTAAGTGAATTAATGCTCAATCATTAAAAAATGTGAACCAATATATTTTTACCCGTTTCCTGTGAATTTATTATTTAACAATAAAAAAATATCGGTATTAAGTGGTAATAACGAAAAGTCTACAAAGTAATATGCCTACATGCGTAAGGCATATCAAAACACCTACGGTATTTTTTTTTTTTGGTATCTATGTATTTCAAAAAATCTTAGACTCATATCCAAGCATTTTACCTAAAGATAGCCATCTAATTTTATACTTGAAGAAAACCCTTATACACACATACACAATTTTATTTATTTGTTCCCTTTTTACAGTTCATAAACCGTAACGGTAGTGCGTTATGGTACATATTGCTTTACTTTTGGGCTCATTACTATGTAATAGCAATACAAAATATTACAACATTGCTTGTAATATTCAATTCCCCTCGAGTTTGGGCCATCAAGTCGGTATAACTTGTAAAATATTCGCACTAAACCTGTGTTTGACAAAGAGGGTTGTCACGGCTTCCCTAGGTTTGCAATATGGCATTGTACAAACTTCAAACAGTTTCCGTAATAACTTGATATTTTGCGAGCATACAATATAGTTGTATGTGCGACTGTGTATTCCAAAGAAAATAAGTTGTGAAACATATATTTCTAAGAATAACATAAATATAATCTAAGTTCTATTTACTTTAAATAACTTTTGAATAAATTTTTAAGATTACACTTCTTACGTGATTATCTAAATTATACCCTTTTTTAACCATCGCCCTAGAGTTGCCATCTATTGATAACATTGGTTCATTCGTAATAATAGAAAAAAAGGTGTACCTTGTGTCACCTTGCGCCTGCAGTAAACCCACTCTGAAAATCTATTTATAAAGGTACTTAACCAACTACTTATAGTATCAAAAATCATTAATTAAACATTAATATCGGAATGCAAATAATAATAATTCACTTATATGACCGTTAAACTTCTTGCGATACCGACTTAGTTATATTCCCGTATCTCTAGTAGGGACATGTATCGGCGACGCGGTCGGGCCCGTAACGTGATTTCCCAAATCGGACATCTACCGCTCTGAGTGCTCTTCAAACGCTCACTCAGTAAAAGGCATATCTCGGATGCGCACTCAGCTGGCGCCCCTTGAAAACGTGATACTCGAATGAACATACACCACACATAGCTTAGCACTTGCTGTTTATAGACTTAAGGCAATTAGGCGACGAAATTATGATATTAAGAGACTCGTGACAATGGATAAGGACCAAAGGGTCAGTTTTAATTTAAATATGCGATGCCAAAAAGAGATACTAGCTACTAAAATTTTTCATATAACTCACATACGTAATCGAAGAAAACTACATTTCATTCAGGAATAATAAAAAAAAACGAAATTGAAAACCCAATTATGAGTCAAGCTCACCCTTGCACATCTTTTTTTCCAAAATCTATGTATTTATAAATAGTGTGTGCAATAAAGGATATTTATAAAAGTGGATAAGTAGATGGTAGGTTTAATCTGCCCTAATCTTTCTCTGTCTAAAAACTTATTTTTAACATCCTTATTTCCGTTTGGTGGAATTTTATACCTGCTTTCAAAGACGTTGCAGTATTTTTTTAGCGAAAGGAAACCTTCCGGATAGGCAAGGATTTACGCTTGACGGATTGCGGTCCAATAAATTGGCAACCAGCGCGTATATATTTCTAGCTCTTTGTAAGGCAACGGAATCACAACCAACCTTTGTGGAGTATTAAGTTCGTATTTCGACTCCTTGTTTATTGAACTTTAACAGCTCAAGTAGTTCTTAATTTTGAATGAAAGGAAGTCGCAACCTCCTTTCAAAATCTATTTGTATAGTAACCAATCTCCTTGAATGAAAAGTTTACTATATCTTTTGTTATTGGAGAGGCGAGGATCAATAAATACGTTGGGCCACTTAATTTCAAAGGTCATTGAATGCTTAGAAATCCAAACTTAGAATAACGTGTGATAATTTTCCTCACTTTCCTTTTAGCTAATATACACTATACAATACCAAATATACGGTAAAGCATTAACCTTTTAACGTCCTTTCAAAATAAACTATGTAAGTCATTATTAGGCTTATTGAACCAAAATTAACAAAATACAAAAATAGTTGACAGACTTTGACCTTTAATAAGCAGGTACCTCAGGATCAAATTGATATAGCTAGCTGTAGATAGATACATCATTTCCACTTGTATCTAAAACTAATATAAGCACTTCACGCATAATTACATTCACTCCTAACACGGTCACAATTAGTGGCGCTACTAATCGTTGTGCCACTTAACTAAGTTCAGTTATGTTCACAACCTTATGACATTAACGTAACATAATTTACATTTTCAGGCGAAGATTCAGACTGAGACTTTATTAGTGCAAAAATATGTGACCTCATAAGTGTAAGTGTTTTCACTATATGACAATAATTTAGCTCGTATAAAAACATTGCCAACATATAATGTTGACATCTGAACTATTTTGACTGGGGCCAAGTAAATGGGTTAATGAAGGAGAAAATTACGTCATCCATCTTAGTTGGATTCCTCTTAGCATCGCCGTGCCGGGCTTAATTCACTTCATTAATGTTTTTTTCTCTCCCAGCTTTTTTGCTACCTACTGTACGAAAAAACAAAGATAAGCTGAAAAAATAACAACTCCATAAATGAGATTTGTTGACGTTTCTCTCATCTCGTTTTGTATTACATTTTAAGAATTTTTTGTACTTTTACTTTTCGTAATGGGAAGATAAATGTGGTTAACGGGAGAGATTTAAGATTCGTGCAGCATAGACGTCTAACTATTATGTTAAATCTAGTTGATAGTTCACGGTCTAGTGCCTCTGCAACTTGTTTGAATAAAATTAATGTTGCTGATAAAGCGAGAACGTAATTAATCTGGCGGGCGACTTAAATGTATGAATTAGTTGGCCGAGTGAAAACTTTTTTCGAAACCCTTTTCGTATTGCTTGAAGTACGAGAACTGGTATCGTAGTGTGAGAACTCAAACACATAGCCGTATAATTAATTTGAAATGAGAATCTATTTCTCTAAATTGAGATAATGTTTATTTTCTGCAATAAAGTTCTTAACATTATGGCTTTTTTTACAAAACGAAACGCTCTATGCAAGTTGAGTGAAAAACTGAAATTAGAAATGTTTTAGAGACCATACAAGTATCATATTTTTCTATATAGTATTTTGTTATTTATTAGTTTAAGCTTGTGTGTACACTTGCTTGTATGCACATATTTATTTGTAATTCTAATCTATTAAATCTATTAAGATGTCAAAAAAATGGATTTATAAAGAGATGAAACTTTGCACTAATCATCAATGCGAATGATGTTCGTTCCATTCGTTATAAAAAATAACATATCTATTGAACACCAGATGTGACTACCACGATTAACACTCCATATTTCCTGACAGTGAGCCGTCAGTCTGATAACTATTAGGTGATAACAATACGAGCGAAGGTGACGAAGTGTGGGCCTGACACGAAGCGACGGCCGACCATCACAATATGAGAGGTAACTGCGATCACAACACACGAAGGGCGTGGCTTCTCGCAATTAAGCCGATGACCCACTGGCGAATCTACAAAGTGGCCCGCATACGACGTTGATGCTTAGTCCTAGAACACTAGGGTTATAATAAATACTTAATTTAATGCCCCCAAACTGACAGCTTCGAGGAATTTATGGAAGATAAAGTGGCCAATCAGCGTCGCCGTGAAACTGCTGACCTGGTAATCTTTTTACTACGGTTTGAATTCTTGGTAGTTCGTATCGACTTCCCAGAAAAAGAAAACCATGTTCATCCAATAAAACGTGAATTTATAATACGAAAACGTTCTTAATCACCCTAACGTTGTTTTAAGTAACATTTAAAACTTTTCCAGTACTGGCTGAGGGTTCAATGCGCTAATTCTAAATTATAGCGCAACTGATTTGGGCGCTTGATTAGACCACAGAGCTGTAGTGTCATTTTTTATCACCCGAACATTATATTTGATAAAAATTCATTGCTTACCTACAAAATAACCTCTCAAAACTTATATTATTTTACACGCGTAGGTACAATCCTGAAATTTTGATATCGGAAAATGTTGCCATAAGCAATACTGTTTGTCTATCAAATACGTATTTACGCTCGTTTTCCTTTCAGCGGGCACCATTCCAAGAGTAGACAGGGACCATGCCGGCAACGTTTACCGTGCTGGATATATTGGATTGAAGATCACAATACTGAAAAGGTAGGTTTAGTGCATTGTGCTCAAATAATGGCTCTTATTCATCGAGATGATATTTATATCTAGTAATTCACGACATTTACACAATTCTTAGGTATTATAGAAAAAACGTCTAAAGAAGTTTTTCAAATTTTGGAATACTTCCATTTAAGATGTCATCATAAAGTAGGTGCAAGTCATCATAAAATTCAAGTGATATGTAAAATTAATTAAACAATTATCACACAATTATATTATCGACATCGAATCATTACTATTATATAATAACAATTCCTAAGCCCGCAACTGCACAGCAACACCAGTCTCAGTAACAATCCTACCGAGAATCAAATTAAGATACCACACAATCCAAGATGACTGTTATTAGTTATCAATGAATATTCATCGCGTAAGCTGGACATAGTTCGTTAACGTCCAAACATCTCGGGCCGGCACTTATCCGGTACGTTCTGACGGCTGCTGCGTTATCTCAGGGCATACAGATGAACTATGCCAGCTGCTGCGTTCAGAATGGTGAACTGAATTGTAGACAAGACTAGGTTATTGGATCTTTTGGTATCAGTGATTTTGATCTTCACTTACACATTAGCTTGGTTTATTATCTAAACTTTGCTGTAATAGGGACTTTATAAAATTAATCTTTGTTAAAGTAAAATGAAAATCTTTGAAATGCAAATAAATTAAGTGTGTATGTCAAATAAAAGCAGTCGCTCCTTGTAACTTACTGGTACTCACCTGTATCCCCTGAGACTGGTAGCCGACCTCAACATAGTTGAGAACAGGCTCGGAATATGATGATGGAGTGTCAAATAAAAATACTTAGCCCTTAAAAAAATTTATGATTGAAGTAACGTAATGTGGCTGAAATAACAGCATTTTTATGAATCAAGATAGCAATTCCGGAATATGGTCTACTGAAGCTGACGGTCCATCTGATTGCAAGATAAGTGCATCTCGTCTCGTGAGTTTGACAGTGAGCTCTTCAGTTGATAACAAACTTCAATTGAAAAATCCACCAACTATAGATATAGATAGATGATAATATGACAATATTAAATTAGTACATGCCTGTATTGTTAAAAAAAAGGTATTTTTGTTTTTCATTGAAACTTGAAATGAAATTATTGATGATAACGTTTATTTCGAAAATTACTGATTTTAATTTCAAAGCTAAATAAATCGAAATGTACGAATCCAACATCAAAGGGCCACTTAAATTTTGTGAAATTTCAGGAAATCGTGTGCATCACATCAAACACCCACTTGAATCAAATTACCCTTTAGCAGAACCACTCTATTTTACAACAAAAGCATTCAAAACTATTTCTGTGTCACAAAATTCTGCAGTGAAAGATAATGCTCGGGCGATTCTATCACGGTGTATGCCCGATATCGCTAATCCGATTTCAAGTCGGACCCGCCCGCCCGCTCGGAACATCCGTACAAAGAACTTCCATTAACTGACAAAAAACCCTTGAAACGTTTTACCTTAACGCCTTTCGCTGGCACCGCCACATCTCACCTAGTCTGTGACAATAAAGCTTATCGATGCAAGTGCCGTGTAACCAAACCTTTATTTTTATTCGCGGTTTTTTGAGCGTTCATTTGCCACGTATTTAAGATTCGGTCCGCATAGCACTGTCTTTGCTTTTGTTTTGTCGCCAATTAGCAGTTAGCAGAGAACAAAGTTTCATTCGCTTCGATTTCATTTAAAATACCGTTTAATTAAAATAGTTTACTACAGGCGAAGCGCTCTGCTTAAAATAAAGTGGTGATCACACTAAATACAATAACATTTTTATATAATTTGATTACAAATTTTAAATGCCACGTTTTTGAAATGGATCCGTTGATTTGACAAATTATAGTAAGTAGGGACATTCATTAGAAAGCACTCCTCTTAATTTGTAATATTTTTACTAAACTCGTAATTTATTCATTGAGCGACATTTTACTTGAATTTTCGCATCGGAGATCCAAAATCCAAAATTTATAGCGATACAGTTTCGAAATAACAGTAAAAATTCAATAAACTTTCGCTGTGAATTGACAGAGGGAATACTGGGAAGTAGTTAATAGTTGAAAACTAAGTTTTGATTACAAAAGAGGGAATATTGTAGTCATTTTATATGAGCTCGATCATTGTAGTGAGCAACGGCTGGCGTTCCGAGATTTTCGGATAATATGGATAATCCATGCTGCTCGAAATGAAGCTACCGGGGATCCTTTGCCGTTCATCCGACTCGAAAATTATTTATTCATTGCCCTGTTTATGAGTATGATTATGTTGTTATGTTAATACCATAATAACCGTAATGTTCAGCATGCTTTATCATTAATGAGAGTGAAGCTTCGGTTATTATTTGTTGCTGAAATGGGTTAAGCGGTTTATATGAAGTACTTACGCAGTATGGATCGAATGTATCATATTTCAATAATCGGCCACAATGTGGTAAGTTACAAAATTATTTATAGTTTATCAAAAATGTAAAAAATAAATGGAATCACCCATCTTCCGCATTTTGGTATTCTTGTCGTTAACTTCAAAAATTTTCACTTTACAAAAATAAAGGATATCAGTATTTCACCAAAACCGAATAAAAATAAAGTGAGATCGTCCATTACTTATAAGCCGGCTCTCCGCCATGCTGTTCCTCAAAGCACTTGGAAAGCGAAGCACGAAAGCACACAGTCACAATTGGAACTCATAATGATAAGTGGGCAACGCAAACGGATCGAGACCGCAAGCTATCTATCATGAAGCAATAATATTGAACTCTCACAAGCCATCCACAATATCTACTTATTATATTCGTTTTTGTTCTTGTCTTAGATCTGAAGTCTGAACATTTATTACTGTCTTATTGCTTGTGGAGTGCTTCAGGCCGCGGGGCCAACAAGCAGTTATTA